>OX451408.1:6779012-7162619 GCA_949629135.1 Eremobia ochroleuca
GACCATGTAGATTGGTGTCTGAAATGGTCTTTTGAGTAAAGAACCACACAGATTGAGCGGGCCTGTCCAGTCAGTGCACGCATTTGTCAAAAATCGTGCAGCTCAACTCAGAACTTGAGGAGCCTTACGATTCGACGAACAATACCAATGAAAGGACATTTGGGTAGGCCGCATAAATGACTCAAACTGCCAGATCATGATTAAAACTAACTAAGAAGGAAAACCGAAAAAAAGAAATGACCCACATAGTCTTCACACTCACAGTAATAATAATAAAAATAAGTTACTTTACAAAGTAAATATCCATGTCATTGTTTATATAAAATTCATCAATGTCAATGTGTATATAAAAATCCAGATATAATCTTTGAGGACCATGTAGATTGGTGTCTGAAGTGGTCTTTTGAGGAAAGAACCACACTGAGTGGACCTGTGCAGTCAGTGCACGCATTCGTCAGTAACCGTGCAGCTCTACTCAGAACTTAAGGAGCTCAACGATTCGACGAGCAATACCAAGGACAGGACATTTGTGTAGACCGCATACACCACTCAAACTGCCAGACCATGATTAAAACGGAAACAATGACCCACATAGTCCTCACATTCACAATAATTAAAATAATTAAGACTTTAAACAGTAAATGTTCATGTCATTCTGTATATAAATAGATATAAAAACCAAAGTGTAAATCAGCAAAATAAAAAATAAACAACATTCACTGTCTAGACCTATTGGAGCAGCTCAATCCCAAGCGTTTTTGTCCTCAATATAGTCTTTTACAGTATAATAGGCTTTCTGGCATAGTTTTAGCTTTATAAAAGATTTGAATTTATTAATGCTTAGTTCTTGAATGTGGCTAGGAAGTTTATTATAAAAACGTATACATTGGCATCTAAACGAGCCACCTATTTTCTTGAGCCTTGTTGTAGGAACAACATATTTGTGTTTGTTCCTAGTATTTATATTATGGATATCACTGTATTTTTTAAACAGATTAATATTTTTATGTGCATACAAAAGATTATCATAAATGTACTGAGAAGGCACAGTCATTATATTAATCTCTTTAAATTTGTCTCTGAGGGAGTGTCTGGGACTTAATTTATAAATGGAACGAATTGCCCTTTTTTGTAAAATAAAAATCGTCTGAATATCGGCGGCATTTCCCCACAACAGAATACCGTATGACATCACACTATGAAAATAACTAAAGTAAACTAAACGGGCTGTCTCTAAATCAGTTAAGTCCCGAATTTTCCTAACGGCGTATGCTGCAGAGCTAAGCTTTTTTGACAATTTATCTATATGGGGGCCCCATTGAAGCTTGGCATCCAAAGTTATGCCTAAGAATACTGTGGTATTTTCGGGTTTTAACTCTTCACCCTTTATGAGAACACTAGTTTCTACCTGTCTAACATTTGGTATAGTAAACTTAATACATTTCGTTTTTTTCCCGTTAAGAAGTAGGTTATTAACATTAAACCAGTTAACTACTTTTGCGAGGGCACTATTTATATTGTCAGTAACCAGCTGCTGACGTTTGAGTTTAAATAAAAGTGAAGTGTCATCTGCAAACAACACTATATCATGTTCATCCCTTATGAGGTAAGGCAAGTCATTTATATAAATAAGAAATAAAAATGGGCCAAGAATTGAGCCCTGGGGGACCCCCATTTTTACTACAGATCCGGGTGACCTTTTTCCGTTAACATCAACTCTCTGAATCCTATCACTTAAGTAAGAAGTAAGAAGATCCAGAGAGGCGTTCCGAATTCCGTAGTAGTGAAGTTTCCTGATTAAGGTTTCATGAAGAACACAATCGAATGCCTTGGACAAATCGCAAAAGATGCCCAAAGCATCACATTTGTCCTCCCATGCATTATAAATATGTCCTAAAAGTTCAACTCCGGCATCAGTAGTTGAACGACCCCTTGTAAACCCGAACTGTTTGTTATGCAGTAATTTATTTTTGTTAAAAAATCTTTGCATTTGGTTTAAAATAAGTTTTTCAAAAATTTTACTAAAGGTGGGTAGTACTGAAATAGGTCTATAATTAGTAGGGTCTGATGTACTACCCGATTTAAACAATGGTATGATTTTACTATGTTTCATAAGATCAGGAAACTCACCACAATCAATACAATTATTAAATATAACAGCTAAAGTAGGTGCTACAATGTTTATAATTGACTTAGCAACATCCACAGAATTACCCCATAGATCTGCAGTCTTTTTAACATTTAACATATGAAAAGTTTTAATTACATCTGTACAGGTGACATATTCGAAGTGAAATTCAGAATCACAAACTGGAACGTTTTCTTTAAGTATAGACTCTGCAGCAGTGGGTGATGAGCTTAGAGATTTAGTAGTTGACACAGGAATCTCTGAAAAGAAATTTTCAAAGGCCGCGGCGACTTCAGAATCTGATCTAATTACATTGTCATCAATAGCAAGGCTGTAGTCACTACTTCGGTTGCATGACCTTCCTGTTTCGCTATTAATGACATTCCAAGTCATTTTAATAATGTTACTACTATTTTTAATTTTTGAACTCAAATAACGTGACTTGGCTATACTACAGACTTTTTTAAATATTTTAGAATAATTTTTAACATATAAATTAAATTCAGCAGTGTTTATACAAATCCGTTCATCATATAATTCATAAAGTCGTTCTCTACTTTTATGTATACCAATGGTGGCCCAGTCACTGAAGGAAGCGTTACTATTGACTGATAATGTCTTTGGAATGAATGTTTTATCAAATTGTGTGCAATACATATTAAAAAAATCATTATATTGTTTGTTAGGGTCATCATTAGTCAACAAAAGTGGTAATTTACTTAAGAGTTTAGTTTTAAATGTTTCTAAGCGTTTAGTTGTTTTTGGGTTAACAGTGATATCTTTTTTAATAACTTTTTTGTTTTGATTTGGAATAGTGATCAACTGTCCGCAATGATCCGAGTCTATTAAATTAATCATTTCTTTGTGGTTTGGTATAATATCTGTATAAATATTATCTAGGCATGTGGCACTAGTAGGAGTTATTCTAGTGGGCTCCGAAAATAGATTAGCAAGATTGTATGACTGAAACAAACTTATGATTTTAGTACTTAACCCAGTATTTTCTAACAAATTAACATTGAAATCACCACAAGTGATGATGGACTTGTTTGTATTACAGATTTTGTGCAACACTTCATCCATAACCTTTTCAAAACAATCATACAATCCTGAAGGAGGTCTGTACACGCTTAATATAATGAACTGCTCCAATTCTATACAGGCTATTTCAATTGTCCGCTCAACAGAGAGGCTCACAATGTCCTTTCGGTCCTTAAATTTAAGCTGGTTACTTACTAAAATTAATGAGCCACCATGTATAGCATTTACTCTGCTGAATGAACTACCAACCTGGTGATTACTAAAATTGAACATGAACTGGTGGCTTTTAAGCCAATGTTCTGTCATACAAAGAATATCTATGTTGTAACAATTTAGGAATAATTCTACTTCTAAGTCTTTGTTTAAAAATCCTTGAATGTTTTGATGCACCAGATTGATACTGTTTAATTTTTTTACACTTTCATTTGACTTATTAACAGTCTTAGTTACATTTTTGCTAGAGGTTTCCTCTATTGTCCTAATTTCTAATTTAAATGATGATTAATGTCATTAATTTTGAGCAAATTATTGACAGAGTGGTTTAAAATGTCTTTGCATTGCTCAAAAGGAGCAATTTGTTTAGCCAAATTTTTGACTGAAATAGAAAAAAAATATGATAGCGACATAGCTATCTGTCTTTTGAGATAGGTGGAAAGATAGTACATAACAATATTGTATCTATCTTTTGTCAAATATAAATTACTATTAATATAATAGTTTGTGTCAATTAATTGGATTAGCTTATCATTATAAGTTAAATTATGCAATGTCATGTTTAAATCATATCTTAACCTATTTTCTTCCTGTGGCAAACTGTTACTGTAAGGGAATGTAAAAAACACAATTTTTCTTAAACTAAGGTTGCACAATGTTCTATGATATTGGAGCAATTCTCCTTTATTTAAATTTCCTCTATTTCCCATAAAAATTAATAAAGTTGTTTCCTGCTTAAAGTTACATTTAATAATTTCTTTCATAATATCAAATAAAGAACAACCAGGCATGCAGTAATTTATTACAGAGTGTCCCGGATATTCATCTGTCAACAAGTGACCTAAGTCCTTTCCAATCTCATCACAAAATAGGTTAGGTTCTTAGGTTTCCTTAGGTTGACTGAACACAAAACATACTGTCCAGATTTTCACAATATTTTTGTCTTTTCGAAGCAGTAATGCTCCGCAAGCTTTGCCTTGCCAGATCTAACTCTAGTATGCAAATGTGATTTAACGGTCTGAATTTCTAAAATAGCCAACACACAGTGAGCAGTCTTTGCCCTGAAGTGGGATAAGCTGGTTTTATGCACGGTTCACTTACGCCTTTCAATTTCGAAGAAGCAACCAAATAGAACTGTTTAAACATAAAAGTGAATAATTCATTGTGGGCTACAACTTTAATTTCTTTGCTTTTAAACTAATTTTGGATCTGGTGAACTGATTTTGATGTGGAGGCATATTTTGACGCCATTTTTCTGTTTTTTAGTTTGTTAATAGGTTTAGTTAGGTTAGATTACTATATTTTTATTGTATTAGAAGTTTTTTTTTTTTGTATTATTTAAGTTTGTCCATTTAATAAGTAAAGAATAGATGTTATTTTGAAACTTGTTCTTTTCGAGTGGATAGTACTTTTTAAAATTAGTTACTTCACCGATTTTGGTTGAACTGCGTAAATGTTATGCAAAGTTTTCCTTTTTTTCTGGGAAAACACGCACTTAATTAACTGAAACGCGATTTTGAATTTATTAATTATATGGTTCTAATAACTTCTGTTAACACCGTTTTCATTAAAGCAAATTGTTCATCCTCATATTTCATTAAAAAAAAAAAATAGAAGCTTGTTTCCAAAAAGATTATTTAGTTAATTCAAGTTGTTGGAGTATCGTGTTATCCAGTAACTGGGTTGTGGAGGTCAGATAGGCAGTCGTTCCGTGTAAAATACTGTTATTCAGCTGCATCTGGTTAGACTGGAAGCTGACCCCGACATAGTTAGGAAATAAACTAACTAGCCTTAGTAATATTATTTTGTTTGTTCAAGTTTATATTCTCATAAAACTTTTGATCGCTATACGTTCTGAAGTGGACCAGACCATTTTCTTCAGAAGCTATAATATTTTATATCCAATTGGAAAATTCAATGCTACGCTGCATATACCGATAAAAGATTGTCGTCTCCGTTTATGTACTGTTTAAAACTCTTTGTGTAAAAATAAATGAGACTCAGAATAAATGGGTTGGAAGATGTTGGGATCAACTTTAATGGAAATGGTCTGGTCTTAACATTCATTTTAAGTTCGGCTCATTGATTTTCATTTGTTTAAAAAAAATGTTGGCTTTCTGCATTCCCTTCGACTAGTAAGGTAACACAAAATGGATTTGTTATCTTACTGGTCTTTTATTCAAGTAAAGTGGGTGCCATCAATAATGGGTTAGCTCAAAGGTGCTACAACAATATAATAAAGTTATAAGACCATATTGATACTTTTTTAGAATACTCTTTCTTATGTATACCATATAAATTACAGACATAAATATAGAAATTTTACAAAGGGTGACGCAATGGGCAGTCTTATCGCTAAGAACGCTCTTTTAAAGACAACCTTTGGATGGAAAAATAGCAAATTACTTGATATTAATTGTAACCTTCTGCTGGGAGATGGTATTTTGAAGTGAAAACTCCGAATTGCACGAGACGGTCGCTAAAACTAGATCGGCACCACTTGGTTCCGCGCGTTGACTCGGGCTCCGCGCACCCCCGCAACTCTCTTACCTCTTACAATTTATTATGTCGCGAACAGTAATCTTTAAAATAAAAGTTTTGGATTGCAAATTACTATGCTTCTGTTAGTGGATTCGCATCAGTATACGGAGAGAAAGATTTTAGAAAAAATACTGTGCGGTTTCATAATCTGAGTGCATTTGAGTGATAACGGAAAAATTACCATGCTAGCAAGGTAAAAATTCCTATGCGGCATAATAAAATTGATTGGACTAATAGTGAATTTTTCCCAATCTCACTCAGAAAATTTTCTGTAGATGTCACTTGCACTCACTTTATAGTGATGAGCACAGTAATTTTTCTAAGAATTTTCTCTTCGTGTAGTGTCTCTGGACCCCGCTCTAACCTTTGAGCTATTGCCACGTCTAACAGGCGCAAGCGCTGTTGCTGAGAATGAGGTCCTGGTTTCCACTCCCGGGTTGGGCAGTTGGGCACAGTGTTATTGGGTTTTCCATCAGGTTATTATTTCATGTAATTTATTTTTTGTTTATACAGCGTGTAACGGAAGGGGGGTATCAACCCTGAAGGAGGTGAATGTGCTCATAAAACTCAACAACTTTCCCCAAAGAACATAGGCCGAAATATGAAAAAAAAATTTGGCCCTCCCTTACAAAACTGACTACCAGCTGATTGATTTACTATGGGAGGGCCAAATTTTTTTTTCATATTTCGACCTATGTTCTTTGGGGAAAGTTGTTGAGTTTCATGAGCACATTCACCTCCTTCAGGGTTGATACCCCCTTTCCGTTACACGCTGTATATAGGTTTTTCTCTCAGTAGTAGGTCTGGATTTGTGCCTGATGGAGGGCAATATGCTTTGCCCCGTATTACATGGGACTTAAACATACATGGGATTACTATAGGAACTTCTGCCTACCCCTTCGGGAAAAACCGGCATGATATTAATAATAATAATAATATGTTATTTTAATCGGAACAACATAGGCACCATTTTTGTTAGTAAACATCTTAGATACTACAACTTATACACTAGGATTAGTAACAAAAGAATAAACAAATTAATAAATTATAAATATTTACGAGGCATTCTATAATACGAGGATTCCGCATGTGATGCCTCAGTTCAGGTGCTCTCGGGTCCTCAGCCACGGCTTTTAGGATGCTATTGCTACTCCCTCGAATCCTCCTCACAAGCGATGCCACCTTTTTCCTAACGATAGCATGGAAACCATCTGTGCGCGATTGGGCAAACATCTCCGAGGCACTACAAAAACGAGGGAGTTTCAACATCATCCTGAATATAAATATATATCCTGATATTGGGCTATATATTTATTTTATTTAAATAAATGCACAAACTTTAAAATTCGTAAATATTATTAAAAAGTACTCCAAAAAAATTCAATACCGGACGGTATTGAATTTCCTTCAATGCATCACAAACTTCAAAACCAATTTTATTCCCGCATATGAAATGTTTGAAACAAAATGTTTTGTTCTAGGACCGCCGTATATACGGACGTTGCCGCCTTTTAAAGTGCAGAGTGGACAAAGTGTGACGTTAAAGTGCCCGTACTATGGGTACCCAGTGAGGTAAGGTTTCAAGATTATTTTTTATTTTATTTAAAACTTGATGTTCATCTGTTTTCTGACGTAGAACTATCGTAGATATAGTCTTTTCACAGTTATTTTACCCCCGATTTTGCATCACTGATCAAATCACATTGATCTTTATTCTCATTCCAATAAGGTTGCTGTTGGGTTGCAGCCACTTACAGGTCTATCAAAATCATTAACATCTTTACTGTCGTTACAATAAGTTTGCTGTTGGTTTCCTGCTGTCAGAGATAAAATAGGTGTGAACGGACTTGTAGAGTGTATTATACAACGTGTAACGTTAAATGCGCAAAACCTGAAAATAGTTTGATCAGAATAACGAGCAGAATTAAAAGAACCACTTTTTAATATAGGTCACATTTTTCAAAAAATCTTCATTAAAAACGTTGCCGTGTCTATTTATTAATAGGTCAAGCAAGCCAATGACAGCGCGGCGCAGCGGCCCGGTGACGACTCCTTCCTCGATAAAGCGTCGTCGCAGACGCAAGAAACGATCAGAATGGCCAGTAAAACTAAAACAGCACATAAAACCTTTACAATTTTTTTAATTACTTATTTTCTCTCTGAAATAGTTCAATTGAATTAAAAATCAGTTGGGGTGTCTGAGGTTTTGCGCATTTAACGTTACACGTTGTATAGATAAGCCGTCTTTCATTTCAGATCATTGTGGTTGTTAGTGTAACACTGCCATCATGTTTTATGTTGACACGGTCTTGTGAATATGATTTATACACAAGTTTTTGTTTCGTTTCGCATAAAATCAAAGTCCGTAACTCATTTCACTGTAGTTCTTGTATTTCTCATAGTTTCAGATTTGGCCATCCAAGCCCATTGTTTCACAAGACAAAGCATTCCAGAGAGTTTTTCAAAGAGAAAGCAAAAATATTTTAGTCTAAATTCTGTTGCTGGATAAAAAAAAAACATTTTTTAGGTTAACTCAGATGGTAGCGCTGGATGAGCGTTAAGCAATAAAGCGCTTTTTGATAAAAACTAGCGTTAAAATTCCATGCGTTCAGCTAAATTTAGATTTCTTCTGAAATTATCCATAGATAACTTATTGTCATTGGTTGAACGACGCTTATTAAATTCTCTTATTTCGGTTTATTTTTATAACAAAACCTTTTTATTTCCATTCATTTCAGCGTCACAATTAAAATCAATCAATTGAAATCCTTCAACGCCAACGAATTTATCCTTCCATCAGGAATCTATTTCTTTTGACGTGTCCGATATTCTTTTGTCTTTTTCCATTTTCCCTTTTTCTCTGCCTCAAACATTATTTATAAACAATAATATGCAGTAGATTTACAAAGAACATTTTAGCTTTGATGTCATTTTTATGATCTCTTCCCGGGAACTCCATCAAATATTTTTATGGCAAATAAAGAACGAACGTGTACAATTTTTGTTGAAACTTTTTCCAATATTGTTTCTTTGTTTTTTGGCAGAGTATCGCTGTACCGCTATACCGCTAATTGGGAAAAAGTAGAAAAGTTGGACGCTGAATCAGTTTTTGATAACTTTGTCGTAGTTTTGTTGTATCGGAAACCGGAATATATGTGCATGTTTATCAAATTCCGTTGAATTGTATAAACTCTTATCTGAGAGGGATTTTGCCACAACGACTCGAAGCAAAGCTTTGTTAAATAGTAAAATTTAACAAACCAATCGTTCATTTACTGGTTTTTTATATTGCGTCGTCAATTAGTTCTTTAAATTTAATATTATGTAGTGATGCATAGGCACCGTTCACAAGTACAACATATTGATTTTATTTATTTATTGGTTTACCAACGATTGTTTACACCAGTTAAGGGTATAAAAAACAAGAAAAAACAATAGTGTACAATCACTTACAGGTAAACTCTGCATGCAAAACGAAAGTTGTACGTACGATAGAGAAACACAATCTTTGATAGAGGAACATAATCTTTTCTATTCAAGTTCTGAAGTTCTTATCTTAAATGCTTCTTTCGCAGTACTATTTAACATAATTCCTTCCACTAAAGACGCTATTATATAATCATGTAACCTAATCTTTACTAAAGCAAACAGTAACACAGTAGCTTCTAATACTTCCATTTACAGAGAAATAACATGGGAATACAAAGGAAAGGAAATAAACACAGATATAGCAGCGCAGAATAATCGCTACAAAAGATCAGCTAACAAAACAGCAAGTACAGAAATATTTGGACGAAAACCAAAGTTAAGAGAAAAGAGAGACGTACCGATAGTCTCAAGCGATGGTACACTAAACATACCGAAAGTATCTAAAACTGATAATGCAGCTGCATACTCTTGTATCGTGAGAAGTCCTTCGGGTGAAATGGCTAAAAGATCCTTCGAGTTACATGTAGTTGAGGCACCGCAGTTGGAAGAGATATTACTACCGACGGATTTACAGGAAGGACAGATTGTTCAAATACATTGTAATCTTAAGAGCGGAGACTCGCCTGTTTATTACTCGTGGTTGAAAGATGGGAAAAAGATTCCGACGCATTTGAAGGTAAGTTTTCTGTTTTATAGTTTGAAATATTTTGTTTTGTAGATAAAACTAGGATGTTTGGTGTTGTTGACTATTGTATGGTGACACTTATACAGTTTCATGACAACATCCTTGAACCAGAAAGGTGGAAAAGCAGAAACAGTTTTTTAAAGTTTATAGTGGGTAACCTGTCCGGTAGACTCCACACTCAGGTTGGCTGAAGCAAGGAAAATCGGTTCAGGTGGAAATTCATAGAAGACCAGGTTCAGGTGGACATTCCACTTTGGATTGTAAGTATGCTGCTGTTCCAGAAATGATGGGCCACATAATATAATGTCTTGCGTGTCCTGTCAGCTGCACGTTACGGGAACTGATGGACGTTACTGATGGCGCTAAGCGTGTAGCCGAATTCTGGACCGAGTCCGTTTAGATTTACATCGACACGCTAAGAAACTGTTGCACAGTCATCATTGGAAATGAATATGCTTTTGATTTTTATCGTACCCATATGTCTACCACTGAACAGAGGATTCATTATAAGAAAGAATTTCTGTAATATTTTATGTCTTCTTAATAAAAATATTTTTGTCTTCAACATTCAACTCATAACGTAGGAATGTTTGTCATAATTTTATTAAAATGAAACGGTACCAAATATTTCCTGCCATCAACAATCTCAAAATCTTAATTTACCTTATTCCTAATATTTCAATCAAAATTCTTCAACGTCTCATCAATTTTCAGATCGTGGAGAGGAGCTTAGAAGTATTCAGCGTTCTTATAATAAAGAATGTCTCTTTGGATCACTGCGGTACCTACACTTGCGTCGCTGCAAACCACGTCGCCAAAGTGAACCGAACTGTGAACCTCTATATAAAAGGTAAAGTAAAGACATAGAACATTACAGAAACAACTAATTTCAATTCTTTACGGGTTAGAGGTTGTAAAAGCAATCATTTGATTTGGTTTTAATGGGTTTTAATATTTTAGGTATTTATATTTCTGATAGATTTTTTTTATATATTGTGAATGTGAGAACGTTGTAGATCTTGTAGACTGTAGATTTGTAAACATTTTTTTTATTCATTTTTTTTATTTGATTAAGTATCGGATACTTGTTGACAGGCCTACGCTGTCCTCCCATATCTATTAACTGTGCAATTTGCTCCATAGGAAACGACCAATTGGAACCGTGCACTTAGCTTCTGACGTTTCATAAGTGCCCATGTAGGTTTATGTGAAATAAAATATTTTGCTTTTAAGAAAGTCGCCTCCATATAACAAACTAAAACGCACGCACACAAGGACACCCTTCACGTACAGCGTGTGCAAGCGCACTCGCGACTGGCATTTGTTTGAGATCGCCACACGTACGCGTTTATGTGTGCGTGCTCCTGTTTTTGCTCGTTGTATGGAGTTGCTCTTCTGTACTTTCTGTGGTAAAATGAAATGCTAAACTCATTTGTATCGAATAGTTGACACTGAATACACAATTTCGGCCAATTAAAAACATGACGTATGCCATTCAAATTAAAACCGTATTTACAGTGTATTGTAGCAGGACGGTTTGACCAGCGATATAATATTATATGAAAACAGCTTTCATATAATTTGTAGTGTTTTGTGCTGGCTGTTATGTTCTAAAATTGAATATCACTTTAGACGTGTTTTATTTAAGGGTTTTTGGTTTTAATACGATATTTTCATATTATTCCGAAATTGAGAATTTTATATACTCCGGATTTCATTCTGTATCTCGTTCTTTCTACATTATAAAAAGCAGTTATTTGCTAAATTAAGAAAGAAAAACTTCCTTTTCTAACTTCGACATAATCATGTCTACATAAAAGAAAAAAAAACGGATTTGAATGCAATATTATGTAGCTTTAACGAATTCTGAATTTTCCTAATTAATTTTCATACTAAGCTGTCAAAACCGTCTCTTGATTCAGAAACATGATTCTCGCATTATACTACTTGAATATGCAAAGAGTTTTGACAAAAACAAAACAAAACTAAATATTCGTCTCATATTTTAGCGTTCTTTATACAGAAACACTCAGTAAAAATGAGTTTTATCATGAATATTTATTATTAAATCCATGTGACTGATCAAAGGTGAATTGCGATTTTATTTCCTGATTTTACTTTCTTTATTGAAAACGACGCATAAGTGATTTCTCTTCCTCTCGCTCGGTATCTGATTGAGAGTCAAGATGGTATTTCAGGGACTTTTAAAATATCATTATCCAACAAATCATTGATTTCATTTTTAATTTTAACTTTTTCGTTTCGAAGATGTTTGACTAGAAGCTGATTCATTTTACATAAATAAGTTTTCAAAGGGAAAATATGCTTTTTTTTTCTGTCGTGAAATATATAATTTTTCGTTGTGCGAACAATGTGATAGATACTAATATTCAAATGGCGCTATGCCTCGCCCTATGATGATGTATAGTTAAAGGTACTCAAAAAAACTTTTTTTTAACGTTTCTCAATGAAAGTTTGTAACAATTTTGACTTTCAAAAAGCCACGAAAGGTATTTACTAGAATAATATAAAAAATTATACACAAATAAAAATAAAACAACCCAAAATAAAACAGAGTAAACAAAAAACAACCACGCTTAATACACGAACAAAAACAAAAACAAAAATTTAACGAAGTCTACAGCAAAAATCTCGAAATAAAATTTCGCTTTATTTTCGCTATGACCACTAAATATATAAGTACAGAAGGTCGGCTCCATAGAACATGCGCACAGACATTTATTATATTTATAGACTCGTATAGTCTATTTCAAAAGTGTCTACTGAAATTATTGTGAACAAACCCTGTTCAGGCTGAATTCTTACGCTATCACTGATGGGAATTAATAATACATTCATTTGTATTCAGAAGGTTTCAACTCCTTGCATCAAATCTTGTTTGACTTACATTATTAAATTGTAATTAAAAACTCATTCACGAAAATTGAGGTTATTGAATTAACTTTAATAAGGTCACACATTCATGATTCATATACATTTTCGTCAATTGTCGTGATACTACATATTGACATCCACAGGTAGGTACGTTTTCTGATCCATTTGTTTAGACTTCATCAAATACTTTTGGAAAGAATGCCGTATTATGACGGTTTCTTCCCATCATGAGTCCAGTATAAGAGAAAGACGGAGCTATACATGACCGATAGCGCCATCCCTTTTTCGGACTGTAATCATGATGTCATGTATACTTCGTAATGCAGCGCCCATACGGAGACAAATGACAGTCGCAAGTGCGCTTTTTTATAAATATGTAAATTATGCCTACAATTATTTATGTTTGTTGACTAATTACAATCATCTCTATGAAATTCTATGTTCAAAAGTAGTTGTATTGACCTCATGTGATTGGCCGAGACTTTGACAGTTATCGACGACCAATCATAAGCAAGAAAAATGGTGGGAATTAAAAAGAAGTCGGCGGGCATTTTTAGTGATATGCCCGCCATGCCCGGCATTCGTGCTTCAAAATCGGTGCTAGTCACTTGTATTGTATCGCTAAATCAAACTGTATTACTGTACCGCTATAACTAGTAATAAGTAGTAAAAAAGCTGATCTTCGAAATTTATAAAGAGTGTTTTTATATTTAAATAATAATAATTCATTTATTCATCAAGCAACAAGGACTTACACAAAAATACACTAAACTTAAATATAACAAATAAACTGAATACATTACCATTATAATAGGTACAACACAAAACAATAACCACACAAAACATTTATATTGACAGCCGACGACTGTAGGTGACGTGCAAGTCACTGCAGCGTCTGATGTATGGACAGTCGAGCCTGTCGGCTATCATCATCAGCACGCTGTTGGAGCTGCAGCGAACTCTGCGTACGAGGGACGCGCTTCGCTTACGCATCGTAGCATAAAAGCAGTCGTATTTAAAGTCCTTACTTCTGAGTGTTGAACCAGTACGGTTCATAGCTTGCATTAGCTGTACGTAAAGCGTGCCTATGTGTGCGTGCATTTTTGCTCGTTGTATGGAGGCAACCTTCTGTACCCATATATTTTGTGCTGCTCCACGATATTGAGTTTCATTACTCTGCGACTAATTAAAGCGTTCGCTAGGTGTTTTTAATAATAAAACCGTTATGTTTTTATTTGGGCTGTTATAAAGCTTCTCTGACTTAATGGTTTTTGCAGTACAGTATATTACGTAGACGTGAAATTAATATATTGCTACTCTTCCTAATAATATTTCACTTGAAGACGAAACCATTTTTCTGAAAGGATATTTTACATTTTACTATTTTAGATAAGTACATTGTTTTTAACACGCTAATAAAAACAGGAAAACCGTGTTATTTTAAAATTTAATCACAACATGTGTTTTCCATTTTAAAATCTCGCTTAAGGCACAGGTGCTTGTCCCACTGCCAATAGGGAAGTCACTAGCTTTCAACGGTTTTCTCGCTCATGAAACGTACAAAAGTTTGTAAATACCTTGTAAGTAACACAGATACGTCTACTAATAGTTGATCACTGACAGTTCACACCGCGAGCAGGCCTCCGTCACTCCATGTACTTGCACGCTATAATTACCTACCGCCCGGCCGAGCGGTCTCGGGCCGTTTGCGGACCAGATTCAATGCGGGTTTTCCCAAGCGAAGCCACGCACGTTGTTCAATTTTAATCGTTAAATTCATTCCTACATAGGCACATTTTAGCATGCAGCGGCTGGCGACGCGACGTAGTAGGCTATTATAGCAGTAGGTATTGAAAATTTTCTACTGAGTGAAGTATCTGGTAGTAACTATTTAGTAATCTGTGCCGCGAGTGACAAGAGCTATCAAAGAGAGTAGTCGCTCAGCGACGCTCTTTTGGCGGACAGAACACTTGTTGGGAGACTCACGGTTGGTACATACGCATACCAGCGAGCAATCGCTCATCGCCGTCGCACACTTGTTGCTAGTTGCTCGCTAACATGTTTTTAGTCGTAAGCTCTGCTCACTCCTCGCATACGGCGGTGATGGGACAGGTACCTTAAGTATGATTGAAACAAAAACTAAAAGCGCTAAAACTGATAAAAGGTTCGATTTCTAGGTGTTAAAGGACTGAAAGTATAATCGGATCGATCATTTCTATAATACTATTAATATTATTCTGCATATTAATGAACTACAGTTACAATTAATTTGATTTCGATTAATTAAAGTGGAATAATATTATACAACGATATCATATAGTAAACAAAAGATAAACATGTGGAAGTTGGATACTAGTCCAACAGTATATTACGTAAATAGGTTTAAATAACACAGGAATAATAATCAAAGTGCTTTATGGTGACAACCCCTACCTGCCACGGTTTTTACGACTTAACAAAATATCGAAATTTCTTGAATTTCATCATCTGCCTAGCCCAACTATGTTGGGGTCGGCTTCCAGTCCTACCGGATGCAGCTGAATACCACTATTTTACATGGAGCAACTGCCTTCTCTAAATGATGGTGAAAACCGCATCAACAGCCGTGGTCACACAGACAGATACGAAAAACGACTTTCATTTATAAATATGTATAGATTTTATCATATAGGCGTCAAGTTCGTCCCACCATCTACGCCTGGGTCTTCCGCAATGTCACTGGACGTTTTCAGGAACACATTCTGTGGTGGTCTTATCCCACCATGCATCACACATGCGACACACGTGTCCGGTTCAGTCCCATTTGAGCTTGGCTGCTGTCAGGTGACGTTTGCGATTTGTGTCTTGACGGGATGAATTTGACGTCTACAATATGATTGATTGGTCTGTATTGCCCCGAGGGAAGAGGTGTATGGAAAGAGGCATTTGCCCTGCAGTGGGACTATACAGGCTGATTTTATGATTTTCAACTATTAACGGGCGAACTGGTCAATTTATGCTTTCTTCTTTGGTTCGAATTCTTCTTTCTAAACCCGGTGTGTTTGGAAAAAAGATTTGGAATCAATAGCACACAAGAAACAATTCCCTCAGGGATCCTAAAAAAGGAATTGATATCATCGTAAAAATTGTTCGTTAGTATTCATTTGGAATTATTTGATGAAACATGGAGTCGGGTGCAAAGGTCGTGGGAATTAAACCTTATACCTTGTGAATAGGGTTTATGATTGAATAAGAAATAAATGAATAGGACTAGAATACTCCTTATTATGTACACCATATAAATAGGGACAAACGATTTCTGTTTAAATAAGAAAATCGTATAGATATACTCCAATTATGAAACTTCAGAACAAGTTCAGATTCAAGACATATCCCCTGTGATTTGTCTTGATGGTCTTGAATCTGAACTCGTGTACTATACCTAAACATAGAAACATAATGGTTTTATTTTTGACGCAGTTGCCCCTAAATGGAGTGAAGAACCTCGGAACTCATCTCTCCTCCTTGGTCGAGGAGGTCACATATCCTGCAGCGCAAATGGCTACCCACAACCACAAACACACTGGCTGAAGAAAGACAGTAAGTATCTCCATAGGCTTATACTGAACGAAGTTGGTATTCAAACTACCACGGACATTTTGTCAGATTGATAAATAGCCGAAATTCAAAATACCGAAAGTTTTAAATGTCGATAGTCGTTATATCGAAACACAAAATACCGACGTTCAAATGCCCGAAAGGACGAAATCCCGAATGGATGAAATCCCGAATGGGGCACCCCGAGGTTAGGTTTGGTTAGGTTACTTTAAACCCTTTATACAGAAATAGGAGCCCCGCGAAGCGGGGCTTCGTCAACATAGGAGACAAGAGCGAGCGAAGGGCTGCTTCGGGTTTTTAAACTTCGGAATTTTAAACTTTCGGACAAATGAACTTTCGGGATTTTAAACTTTCGACCAAACAACCATTCGGCGTTTCAATTTTCGGGATTTCGTCCATTGGTATTTTAAAATTCGGTCTTTTAAAATTCGGGATTTTGATACGTACCCAGCAGAACGATGCTATAAAATTATCGACTGTCTCTTTGGGTCCTGAGTTACCAAGATTAGCTATAGTGTTATTGGCTTTTGTAACTGTGGGGCATTCTCAATAGGCGCCGTAGACTGAATTTGTACCCCATATTCATAAACATGACTTACAGTTAAGAGACGTTTAAACATCAAAAATGTATGCTTAAACGGTTGCTAGCATTACTTAACTTTAAGCAACTTTTATAAATAAGCCCCTACATGTTACCAAAGTTCTGTTAAAAGATAGTTACATAAACAAACGTGTTGTCACTAATGTGGATTACTGAATAGTCATAGTCATAGTCCATTTATTTGTCAGAATATTGTTACAGAGTTGTTACATAGTTTTAAAAGTTCATAATATTCTGCCGTTTCCGGCGTGCCTACAAATGCATTTTCAGGGTTTTGGTTATTTTGTTAGATATAACATTGAATTAAATAAATTAGAATAACATTCAAATTGCAAATTAGTCAAATATTAGGAATGGAAATGTCAAAAAGATTAAATTAAGTCAAAGAGATAATAAGAACAGAATATAATGATTCTAATATTTTCATTTCATTCATAAAATCATGAGTCGAGTAATAGCATTTACATAATAGATAATCGAATAATTTAGATTTAAATGTCCTAAAAAAAATTAAAAATTTTATGTGGTAATTGACTCGCTGCCTTAGTAACATAACTGGTAAAATTGAGTAAAAACACATCACAGGACGGTATGTAATTTGTTTTCTCTTTGAGAAATAAGAAATGTTATACTGTTTTTAGATACTAAAATAAAAATATGATCAAGCGCACAAAAGGTGGGGACTCTCTTTCCATCCATCGCTTTCCGTCAAGCGTGATCGAGCTCAAGAGCAGGCCCAATCAGCAATAAAAACAACAACAACAACAACAACAACAGCAACAGCATCCTGCAGCTTATTGCAGACAGAATGGACGTGGATTGCTCCTTCATGGAGCATTGGACGAGGCTGCATGTGCGAGCAGTGCGGTCCTGATTCAGGACCGCACTGCTCGTACGTGTGGTTTTGTCCAGTGCTCCATGAACTGATTCAATGTTTATGTGGCTGTTCTTGTTATTATATTATTTTTATTATTATTTATTTATTTAGTTATCTTATTTTGTTATATTTTTAAACATTTCTTATTATTATTATTATTATTATGTCATTTATTTATTTATTTATCTTATTTTGTTATATTTTTAAACATTCCTTAAAAAATAAAAAAATAAGTATAAAAACATTTGGAAAATATAAAAAAAATAGTGATCCACCGGTGTCGGGAGCAGGGTCCAAGCTACCGGTGGTTAGAGCCCCAGAGACAGGAACCAGGTATCGAGGAGTACTGCCTTCTGAATCAGGCCCTTGATCCAACCGCCTAACGAGAGCCTCGATAAATGTTGATCGAGGCTTTTGGCCATCAGGCCATTGGCCGATACGACAATCGGCACAATTATATTATTATTTTAAAACTTTTAATGAAACATGTATGGATGAATATCTGAAATAAATGAATTGAATTGAATTTAATTGAATAAAAAATGGGTCATTAATGATCCTCAAGGTGGTCAGTCTTCTTTTACCCATCCTAGTAAAAAAACAATGACGTGCAAGCGTAGTAAAACATACTAAAACTTGTATTTCGTTCTCTGGTTCAAAAAAAAGTAAGTGAAATTTCAAACAGAATCTTGAAACTTAGCCAAAATTCTGAAAATTTCTTGTACGGTGCTCTCTTTGCGAGGAGTATTTGTTAGTACAATCCTTTTAGTATTTTTTTTTTGTCCTTTTTCCACTCATAATCTGTTTAGAAACACCAGTTTTGAAAGGATTTTACGTCAATGCTACAGTATCTCGTAAACGTAGAAAAAACTATATATTTGTCCATACCTACATGTAAAATATTTGCAAGTCAGTACGATGATAGCAAAGCTGGTAGGCCAGGGTAAGACAGTTTTCATAGAGAATAACCAAAATTATGATATGTACAGACGCCAGCACATCAAGCTACTACAATCTGTCAGATTTCTTTAATAGATTTTCAACTTTAGCGCTAAAGCATAAGGTTCAAAGTTGATTGGGAAAATCTGTCAGTTTCGGGTAGCTTTATGTGCTGTCGTCTGTACCAATGCGGTATACATTTTCAGAATGTACCTATACAGCTGTTGGTACCTATACAGTTTCTCACTTTCGTTTTATGAACATATTTTAATTTTATTAAACGTTATTAGTTATTTAAAATTTTCTAAAATAGCATCTATATAAAATCCTTAAAGAACTATACCGCAGGGATCATTTGCCGGGGTTGACGGATTATAACATCGCATCAATGAAATTAAAACAAAAAATCTAATCTCTTCACCACCCTTGGTTGACTGGTAGAGAATGCCTAAGGCATTAAGTCCACCTTTGTACCTTTTTGTGTGCGAAAAGTTTAAATAAATAAATAAAAAGAGAACCTTATGTCGGTGAGCGGCGCAGGCGATAGTTTTCAAATTACGAATTATTTTATGTTGTTATAACTTTTATGATTACTGGCCAATTGTATTGCACTGCAAAGACTCGTTATCATCCATCCAATTTGTATAAATTCATTGTTTTTGCTCTACTACCTCGGAAGCCATGCTAATGTAATGACGCACCATGAAAAGTGGTGACAAAACCACCATTGTTCTTGTAAAATCATTGCATTTGCCCTAAGATGCTGCATAGGTAATATATGCAGCATCTTAGGGCAAATGCAATGGTTTTGCAAGAACTAATGGTTTTACTTGGTCCCTTGGGTTAAGACCCAGTTGAAATATCTCGTGTAACTCACATCTCCTTTAACATTGTTGTAGTCGTATCAGAAGCATGGAGACCAGTTCTAGAAGTCGCCGGAGGTGGTGTCCTGAGCCTCTCCAACGGATCCCTGATATTCGACTCAGTAGCACTGTCAGATGCTGGACTATACACCTGCCATGTGGAGAATGGCGTCGGCGAAGCCCTCAGTAAGACTGTGTGGATCTCCGTTAACAGTAAGTGTATGGTTTTTTGTGAGGATTGTTGCTATATTATTTTTAAATAGTTATACATTTTCATTTAGGAATGGTTTTGATTGCTGGTAATTTCTTAGTTTGGTGATGAAACTTTGCCTTAATTTCTAACATAGCAATAAGTTTGGCCTGCCTTTATAATACTACTATTATCTGAAAATTTTGAAGGACTTGAATCTCAGGCTCTACGTATTTTACTTCCTCCAGATAGGTCTTATTCATCAGATAAATTTAGAAATAATATCCAGTGGTGAAACAAACCCTACAAGAAACCGTGCCGTATACAAAGTCCAAGGCCACGGACACGCCACGGTTTCTTTACGGTACGGCGTTTAAACCGCGCCGCAGAAAAAACGTGTCTATCAACAAGCTTTCATAGTGATCCATACAGCACTGTTGACCGTGCCTACACACAGCAATCGTAGATTTCAAGCCAAGAAAAACGTGTTTGTAGGTACATAAGGACCTGAGATGAACTTTGAAATCTACATCAAAGTTTTTCGTTGTCCTGTAATTAATGAGTCTAGAATTCTAGATCAAGAAGTAAAGTCTGTATTTTGTTAATGAAAAGTTCCTTCATTCATTATAGTCATGTCAAGTTTCTAATTTGTTACAAATAATTCTATTCATGGAACATTTACACAACTTCTATTAGCGCACGATGTAGAAATAGACTTCCATAATTAATCATTCACCAACAACCCAGATATGAATCGGAATTTATGCGAGCCAGCAGTATTCATACTAGTAAGACAAATACAGAAGTTTAATTCTCTGCTACTTGAGTTAATCATAAGTTTACTTAAAATAAGTTTACTTAAAATAAGTTTCTTCCTCTATAAGTTAATTCAAAATAATGTTATTCCTTTAAAAGCTAACTCATAATAATTTTCTTCCTCTATGAGTTAATTCAAAATTATTTTCTAATAAAGCAAAAGGACCAGTTTCTCACGTCTTGCCTTGTGTGAAATCTTTCATGATATCTCTAGACATTCTAGATCTCGCTAGACGTCACTGTAGAAGAATACATTACCACAATATGTCCCGCTGTGACATAAGCCAGAACCCTGATTCCGTAACACAATGTCCATCTCAATATGAATAAATTTGAAGGATATTCACAACCAGTCATATCAAGGGGTATCGTATTACCCAGTAACTGGGTTGTGGAGGTCAGATAGGCAGTCGCTCCATGTAAAATACTGGTATTCAGCTGCATCCGGTTAGACTGGAAGCGGACCCCAACATAGTTGGGAAAAGGCTAGGCAGATGATGATAATCAACTTTTCCTTAAAATCGTCAATTCATTTTCCCCTTATTTTTTAACACAAATAAGTTTCATACTTAATAAAAACGTTTATTCAAAAGATAAAGTTACGATTTAAATTCATTGCTGACGTCATCCGATTCAACCTCAGATCTTAATTAATTCTAACAAGTTACAAACAGAGTTCTTTGCGAAAGTTTGTTTTTCTTTCCCTCCCTCATTACTTGTTAGGGAATGTTACTAAGCTCTTCCTTAAGAACTTAAGACAAATATACTTTGTAAACATGCAAATGTAAACGCTTTTGTTTCATGGGAAAAGCGGGAATTGTAGGGATTTTTTTTTATGATATATAATAATACTGTTATTATTTTCGTCTCTATAACTTTATTACGCTGGCTGTAAATATTGTGGTACTATCCTTTATCAAGGATGTCGGTAGTAAAACTATGTTGTACGTGAAGCGTAATAAAATATTTAGATTAGTTTTTACTGCCGGACATGTCAAAATCTAGTAATTACACTTTTGCTAAAGTAATATTTTGTTCAGATTACTGCCATTATTTGCAGTATTTTATGCCATTCTTTATCTGTTGGAATGAACCATCTGTAACGGGAAAATGTAGGATACTTTCGGTATAAAAAACTGAGAGGATATGCCGGAGTCCTCCCGACTCAAATGCCATGGTGCTCCGATGCCAACATGACTCATGGTGGACCGATGACCTGGAGAAGGCCACAGGAACCTACTGGATGCAAGAAACACAGAACTGACTAAAGTGTCCTATGTCTATGTCCAGCAGTGAACGTTTTTCGGTTGAAATTATGAAAGCTGTTACGATGACTTTACAAATAGACACTTTAATTTTATTTATTTGTTGTATTGTATAGAATTGGCCCTAAAGCTAAGCGTACATTAGGTACAGCAGTGTAGGGCCGCAGCGCATCGATGTCTATTAAAAAAGTGGGGTGCGCACACCACAGACGGATCAGTAGTGTACGATTGTTCATACATCAAACACCCTTTGTTAAATTTCTATGTTTACGTCTGTAATTTATATGGTGTACATAATAAAGAGTATTCTATTCTATTCCTAATTAGAGCACTGATTGAGTTAAAAGCATTTTTTTTTTAAACGTTGCCCCACACTAGGAACTTCTCCTGTATTATGGGTGCGTTTATAAACATTTAAAGTCACATACACAAACAGCCAGACCTGGAACAACTAATAATTAACTATACAACTACTAATAATAATACAATGACCAAAACTTATTTTTTTGCTTAATACTCGTATGTGTATAAGCATTACTTAATGCTGTAATAATTCAGAATTACTCTCTTGAAATTAGATTTAATTTTCTTTGGCTGAATCGGCGGTCACCAAAACACATAATAAAAAAAAAAAAAATTAAAGTTACTGAAATCAACTCAGTAGATAGTCAATTATGAACAAACTACATTCAAGACTTGTGTTTATTCTGTTACTCCTTATGCTGGATGCTTTTTTTATAGGCTCCAAATTTTTACAGGGTGGTCTACTCATGAATATTAACAACTTTCACTATGGGACCAACTCTGATATCATGATATAAAAATCAGCTGTTTCATACATTTGGGTCAAGTACGTATTGAACTTTTGTATTAAACAGCTGATTTTGTTTTCGTAATTTCAGAGTTGGTCCCACAGTGAAAGTTATTCATACACATGAGTAGAACACCCTGTAAAAATTTGCAGCCTGTTAAAAAAAGCATCCAGTATAAGGGTGCGTTTCCACTGAAGCGGAGCTGTGCGAAGCGGAGCAGAGACGTACAGGAATCGACTAATCGCAATGGTTGAAATCCTCATCGCGTCACTCTTCTCGTCTGTGATTGGACGATTCCTACACTACACGTCTCCGTTCCACTCCGCCCAGCTCCGCTTCAGTCGGAGGGCGGAGCGTCCGCCCTAATCTGCGTCAGACTTTAAAATCTTACGACGACTGTATTCCCACTCTCACAAATCTTGGAGAACGAATGGTCCGTCCATTGAAGAAAATCACGATTTGTGGTAATGTATGATGTGTGTTTGTGTTTGTGTGAACGGAAGAAAGACGATTACATTGCTACCCAAACTTAATTTACTTAGTATTAGTTTTTTTCCAGAACCGGTGACTTTTGATGTCCTCTCAAGAAACATGACCGCTAAACTTGGACAGCATGTCACTATTGAGTGTCAAGCCAAAGGTGACGATCCTATAAGGATAATGTGGACGAGGAATGGGAAGCCTGTCAATCCGCTAACTCAAAGGTAATGATTTTTTCAGAACAAATCACATTAAGTCTACACGCGTGAATGATTAATAATAATATAATAATAATAATGATAATATTCCACAACTTTCACACAACGCCATCTAGTCCCAAACTAAGCGGAGCTTGTGCTATGAGTACTAGACAACTGATAAACATACATATATATTTCTAAATACATACATATTATAGATAAATTACACCCAGACAAAGAACAAATGATCGTGCTCATCACACAAACATTTATCCTAGGTGGGAATCGAACCCATGACCTTGGGCATGGCAGTCAGGGCCACTGACCACTAGACCAACGGGCCTGTCAATATAATAATTAATATACTGAGTCATATTCTGCCTAGCCTTTTCCCAACTATGTTGGGGTCGGCTTCCAGTCTAACCGGATGCAGCTGAATACCAGTATTACATGGAGCGACTGCCTATCTAACCTGCCTATCAACCCAGTTACTGGGTAATACGATACCCCTAGGTAAGACTGGTTGTCAGACTTTCGGGCTTCTGACTACCCGTAGCGACTGTCAAAGATCTACGAATGACAGCCAGGACCGCTACGTGCTACGTGCTTTCCGAGGCACGGAGGGGTCTCGGTATGTAAAGATGGTCACCCATCCACAGATCAACCGCGGCAAGCCTAGATTAACCTGACCGATCGACCTGTACGGCTGTTATTATTTAGCCACGAGCCCCTTCATACAAGGCTAATAAAGAATATTCATTCTCACTTCTTTCTTTCCCAATTGATATTAATAATAATGATAGTTTTTCTTCCAGAGTAAAAATATCGGAAGCCAAATCAGAGGAAGGAATGACAAGCATACTGGAACTGTTACAAACAGAAACAAGTGACGGTGCACTATATCAGTGCAGGGCCGGCAATCCGTTTGGAGCTGATGTGTTCAGTGTACATCTTACTATACTGGGTGAGTTTGTTTTTTTTTTATTTTTTTTTTAGTACATGATTTTGAACCCCCCTGCATTGAAACATTTCGTCGGTTTGACAAAAAAAAAAAAAAAATTGCTGTCTATACATTTTGACCTCGTGGGTATTGCACTTTTCTATCAATCAGCACATTTTTTTTTTTTTGATAACCGAAGCTATGTTTCTACGCTAGGGGTTATCTCGTTTGTTAATATCTCGAATACTATTGAATTTCGGCCAGACATAGGGGGGTTCAATTTGTAGAATTTTGGGATTCCTATCAGCTCCTGACGAATATTCGTCGAATTACAAGTAACCCTGTACAGGTCTGCGTAATCCTTCGCGACAAGACGAGCCAGTCGATTCTGTAAAAATCTCACCGTGAAAACTTGCGTGGAGTGAGCTGTCAGTATCATCCCAATGATGCTAGGGATTGACCAAGCATACATTTACAATCATAATCGAGATTTTAATAAGCTAATTCTATAAAATCTATAATTTTATATAATTTCAAAGCTAGTATTTTATTTGTCAAAACATTACTATTTTATGGGATTTTAAAATGAAATGGCAAAACGAAAAAAGAAACAACAACGGAATAAGAAACTTAGTCAGAATCAAAATGATGTTTTGTTTTTCCTAGACTATACTATATATAATGAACCTAACCAAGTGTCGTTTGCTAGAGCTGTACTCAATAATTTAAACTGATTTTAGCTATAACTTTTAAGTGTGTAATTTTAAGGCAGAAGTTGCCCTTTTTAGGTTGTTTTATGTTGAGAAAAATAAATGTTATGTAATTTTAAGTGTTATGTTCTTCTCTGAACATCTACATCAGTTATCTCGGACTAAGTACCGAATATAATGATAGGATTAAACGAACTTACCTGAAGTGAAGTTCAATCCTGATTATATGAAGTACTTAGTCCGAGATAGAACATCCCGCCCTCCCTCAATTAATTTAATTTTCTGTAATTAAATTAATTTTCCCTCTTTGGGGGCTCTGAAATATTGACTATGATGTTTAGTATTGGCAGGTGGAGATTTTTGTTTTCTGCTTTTGCTTTTAAATTCGCGTATAAAGAGTGTGGAAAGGCAAGTACTACATCCACTGATCACGCCACACAATCTACGTGGGATTAAATTCTATGGTCCGTCAGCCAGGCGTCCGCAAAGTAGTAAGGTTTTGACAGCTAAAATACTAGCTTTGAAATTATATAAAAAGATCATATTTATTGTTATGTAATGTTGCGTAATGTTGCGTATATGTATATCGCAAATTACATAGTATGAAAAGATGAAGGATATACTGTTAAGGTACCGTCATTGAAATTCATTGTTTATTAAATGAACATACCACATAAATTTGCAGTGCTATAGCCATTTGATAAAACTGTCAAAGAATGACAGTAGCGATTTGAATATACGGTCAATTTGAGGATGCGCTGTAATCGATTTGAGTATGCTTAAACTCTTACCGAACTAGCGTGAGCACGATAACGATGTCCCGTGAATCGTCACAGATGACGTCACGACATGCGCCATCTGGCCGACCGTGCCCTAAAATAAGTACCATGAGCGCTGTCAAAAATGACATTTGTGCTTTTTGTTTTGAGTCGCATCATTTCTTTAAACTAATGTGGTTTTTCGAAATTGTGCTTTTGGCTAAAGTTGCCACCTAACCTAAGAAAAAGAAGAAATTTTCGGTGTATACACAAATAAATACTGTAATATCATTTTTACATTGAGTGAGCACTGTGAGCGCGTTCACGAGCGTTCCGAATTGTTGACAGCCCTCAGCTGTCATACTCGTAATATCTAAATTGGAACCTCTAATCGGATCTGCTGTGAGCGATTATTGCTAATTCGGAATGCAGCCTAAGTTGTTAGTCAATTCGCTTAAAATTTAATTTAAAGCTGTGATTGACATGGGATTGATGCATACGTTAATGTATATTAAATCTATTATATGTACAAACTAGTTGTATTAGAGATATTAGTAGCTAGACCCAACGGGGGTATTAATTGTGGTATTCAAGTCATTATAATGTGTATTTGATAAGGGCTTGTTGACCGATATTAATATGTAACATCTAACATGTTAACAAAATAGTAAAGATTAAAAACAAAAGCATAATGTAGTAAGTGTATCTACACACTTCATCAACGTCGAAACAACAGAACAGAAACTTCGCAGGCCCACTCAACAAAGAATTGTGCAAGCAAGATGAAATGCAAAAATTAGGTTAAAAGGAATGAGGTCTTGTTACAATCAGCACACAGCAAGGGAGTAACCCGTCGTGCTTAGATTAGGGCTGTTAGTATAGTACTTAGGATAATTATGTGCACATACATACATAAACTTACGCCTGCTTCCCAAGGGTGTTGACCGAAACTACGGATGCCAGCTGCTACGATTCTTACACACTCCTTTTGCTTCGTTTTCGTTCATTTATGTAGCCATACACGCACGCCGGTTGCGAGTAATACGCAGCTGACCTTCCTAAGAACGTCACCAATATGGTCATATATCTAATTGAGTTAAAGTAATACCTATTGTGGTTGCATTAAAGACTAGATTCAGAAAGCAGTTTTGTTCTTGATACGGTGCGTATTAAATGTAAGGTTCTTTGAGGACCTAACTAACGGTATTTTTGACCCTGTACCTCCATATACAAGCAATTTCCTATATATTTATTTTTTCAAAATGCGATACTTTTTTCGATCTAGCTCTCATTCGCTAAGTGTGCAGAGCACATTTGATAAGGAACATCGTTCCAAAAATAAATGTCATTTTATATTTCATATTTCAATAAAGTACTCGTATTAAATGAGATGATAATTGGATTACTATCTCAATATCCATTCAAAAACCGATTTACAGCAAAACACCATATGAAACGTAAACAAACTCACAGCTGAACATAATTTACGAAACATGATTAGCCAGCTACATCCAAACAGATTTATGGTACCATTCCCAATCGGTTTGGGCTTAGCGGCAAACATACTGCCGCGATATTAACTTAATGAGCTTATGTACTGAAACTGAAATTCATAGTACGCACACTGTGTGTAGAGCGAGCTATGCTCGGAGTTTCTTTGAAGGATAAAATCAGGAATGAAATAATCCATATGACATAGCTTGCAGAGTAAGCAAACTGAAGTGGAAGTGGGCTGGCCATGTCTGTCGAAGGGCCGATGGTTAGTGGAGCAGACGAGTCCTGGAGTGCAGACCGCGTATCGGCAAGCGTAGTGTGGGACGCCCCCCAGCTAGATGGACGGACGACCTGAAGAAGGTAGCTAGGGTAGACTGGATGCGGAAGGCGGATGACAGGGTGTTGTGGCGCAGTCTCGGAGAGGCCTATGTCCAGCAGTGGACTGCGATAGGCTGAGTTGATTGATTGATATGACACTGTGTGTTGTGGTAAACCAAAATAAGAGACTACCGCAACCTGGGCAGACCTACTGACTAGCAAACACCGAAGCTGATATACAGCGACCCTATCAGAATATCAGCGCATTATGGTAAAATCAAAATCAAAAGCCATTTATTCAAACTAGGCTGAGAATCAGCACTTTTCGAATGTCAAAATTACAAAAGACAGTCCCCTAAAAACGCCCGCCCTTCACCACTTCCTAGTGCTTTCACTGGGGAGAAGAAGTGGCGCTGAGTATGCTCAGATAGGAGCCTGGGTATGCTGAGGAGTCTTTTGGCCTTGCACATGTCTTTTTTTTCTTGTTTTTTAACTCTTTTTAAATGTAATTTGGTTCGTTTTAAGTCCTCCTTTTTTTAATGTTTGTATTTCTTGTGCGTGTCCCAAATAAAATATTTTTCTTTCGTTCTATTCTGTATGAAATGCTTCACTTTTCGTTCATTTTTGCCTCTCATTAGGCATCTTTCACTCGTGAAGCGTCTGAACATAAAATCAATCAAAAGTAAAAAATGAATTCATTAGTGAACCAATGTTAGAATTCGGAGTTCATTTCCCTTATGATCGACAAATCAAATGTAAGGAGTAGATGGACGTTCATTCGTATGTAATTGTGTAAACGTGGACTGAAACATAGTATTAGTATTTACTCGAGTGAATCGTCTGATATCAGCTTTCGCTGCGCGTTTCATTTGCTTGCCAGCCATGCATCCTTGCTTGTATCACTGTCCAAATCACAGGATCTTTATTCTCATTCTTCTTCATAACGTTGCTGTTGGGTGGCTGCCACTAACAGGTCTGTCATGTCATTGTGATCTTTATTCTTGTTACAATAAGGTTGCTGTTAGGTTGCTGCTGTCAGGGGTAATATGATTGTTATCAGACTGTAGCGTGGCCGTGGGTCGCAGTAGACGATACTGCCTATACTGCCGCCTATACTGCCGTGCTAAGCTCAAAAGCGGTATCTAAAAAAAAATCGTTACTTTTATTTTTAGTGCATCGGATAGCTTAAAGAAATACGCATCCAACGAGCTAAGCCAAATAACGGTATGTTATTTAAAACATATAAAAAAACCATTAAAAAAGTTTTCCCTATCACAGTTTTACCTCAAAGCACCAAGAGATAAGAGCAAAACTTAAATTTTCTCAAAACTAGCTTTTCCTGAGATACCGCTTTTGCGTTTAGCACGGCAGTATATTTTCATACAAAAAGCTAAATACACGTGCGTAGCTTAACCGCGGGCTTCTGTGGAGCGGCGCCTTTATTAAATCAATGTCCACAAATCAGCCTTATTATGAACGTTAGTCCCAGCTCATAATTTTTCCTGTGATTTAAACTTAGTCCATACGAATTATACAGTGTGTCCGGACATGGACTAGCGATAT
Organism: Eremobia ochroleuca; assembly: GCA_949629135.1. Classification (NCBI taxonomy): domain Eukaryota; kingdom Metazoa; phylum Arthropoda; class Insecta; order Lepidoptera; family Noctuidae; genus Eremobia; species Eremobia ochroleuca. The sequence continues at coordinate 6,808,368 of OX451408.1, forward strand.
TCTAAATACTTAAATATAAGCTATTTTAAAGTACAATTACACTATAGGCTTAGGTCCAATATACTTCCCCGCTATGTGGCAGCCATTTTGTTTTTTTTGTTGAAGTATGCTCTATGCGAGTACAAAAAAAATCATATATCTCAAAGTTTTAGTCATACTGAGATAAAAATAGGCTTATTCGAAAGGCAATAATATTGTCTACCGTCTGCACTACAAAGCAATATGTTCACAATTCCATAACTTTTGAAAAAAAATGTGAAAGTCGAAAAAAAAAACAAAAAATTATGCAATTCAACCAATAATTGTTAATTACTACAAAAACAACCCCGAGAGCTTTTTTATTTTTTATACTAGATCGACAGTTTTTGAGCTAAGCTACAATACAACATAAAATTCACAACTGTATGTCTAATACTTTAAGAGTTATTGTTGTATGAACATAGCGTATGCGCAAGCACAAAAGGCCTTTGTCGGAACCCTAAACAGGAAATCATTAAAAAAACATAACATTCATATTGAATTTTATTTAATGTTTTTTCCAATATTAAATGAAGATTAAAATATCTAAAGCAGTTGCTCAAAGTGGCCACCTCCAGCTTGTAGACACACTACGGCTCTCTGTGCCACCTGGGTTGATGAGCGCCTAATTAAATCCAAATCGGATCTAATTTCTTCGGCGGCTGCCATAATTTTTGCGACGAGTTCTTCCCAGGTATTTGGAACTGTAGCGTATACTTTTTGTTTCATATGACCCCACAAAAAATAATCCAAGGGTGTCAAATCGGGTGAGCGAGGCGGCCACGCTACTACACCACCACGACCGATCCACGGCTGTAGATTATTATTTAAATATTCTCTCACTGCTCGAGAAAAATGCGCGGGTGCACCATCGAGCTGGAACCACATACGCCGACGGTATGATAGAGGTAGGTCCATGAGGCTGTCCGCAAACTGTGTCTGTAAGAATTCTAAAAATCTAGCGCCGTTTAATGTAGGTGGCAATTCCAATGGCCCTATCAGCCTATCGTTGATTATGCCGGCCCACACATTTACTGAGAATTCATGTTGAAATGAGCTTGGGCGCACCGCCCTTGGATTTGCGGAGCACCAGAGATGGTCGTTTCTGTGGTTTGTAATCCCAGCTCTTGTAAATTTGGCTTCATCAGTCCACAGTATTCTTTGTAAAAAATTACGGTTCTGTCTCAAATTTCTATTTATCCACGAACAAAACACAGATCTCGCAGCAAAATCTGGTTCGATCACGTCTTGAACCCGTCGAAAATGATAAGGGTGTAACCCTTCTCTTTTCAAAATTCTCCATACATGCCACTTAGACATTCGAAGTTGCACTGAAATCCGTCTAACGCTTAGTCTAGGATCATTGGTTATTAGTCTAAGCACTTCTTCTTCATCTTCGGGCGATACCAAGCGATTGCGTTCATTAACAGCTCTTTGAATACCTCTTTCCGCTAATCTTGAATGCACGTCGATAAAAGTTTGGCGACTCGATGTAGGCCTGTTAGGGTACCTTCGTCGATATTCTTGTACAGCCAAATTTGCACTTCCATTGCAAAAGCCATACACAAAGTGTATGTCAGCAATATGTTGCGATGAATATTGACGCTGTGCCATACTTTATCACACTTTTAAATACAAAACACTAACGCAGCACGTAAACAGCACGGACGGTAAGTGAAAGTAGCGATAGCGATCACAACGCAGGGCGAGGGACAACTAAACTAACCCAACTAATAATTTGTCCTTAAAACTGATTTTGTTTCAGGTAGTGGACTAATACGTTCTATCTCGCTTACTCACGGTAGTAACGAACAGTATTTCTCGCCTGCTCTCAGATGGAATACAGTGAATGCCATAAATGACACTCTGGCGGTTAACAAAGACGTTTTGTGCTTGCGCATACGCTATGTTCAAACAACAATAACTCTTAAAGTATTAAACATACAGTTGTGAATTTTATGTTGCATTGTAGCGTAGCTCAAAAACTGTCGATCTAGTATAAAAAATAAAAAAGTTCTCGGGGTTGTTTTTGTAGTAATTAACCATTATTGGTTGAATTGCATAATTTTTTGATTTTTTTTTCGACTTTCACATTTTTTTTCAAAAGTTATGGAATTGTGAACACATTGCTTTGTAATGCAGACGGTAGACAATATTATTGCCTTCCGAATAAGCCTATTTTTATCTCAGTATGACTAAAACTTTGAGATATATGATTTTTTTTGTACTCGCATAGAGCATATTTCAACAAAAAAAAACAAAATGGCTGCCACATAGCGGGGAAGTGTATTGGACCCAAGCCTATAGTGTAATAGTACTTTAAAATAGCTTATATTTAAGTATTTAGAATATCGCTAGTCCATGTCCGGACACACTGTATATAGGGAGCCGTTAATTGTGGTCTCGGACGTTAATTGGTTTTGGGTGAAGGCGTTGCCTGTGGTAGAGTTTATCGGTTTCTAGTGATTAATTGTTTGTAATATTTGCGCGAATATTTGAAACTCTATGTTCTGCGTTTATTTATAAATACGCTATTAGGATAGACATTAATTTGAGGTCACTAGCATGCGTACCATGACCACAGAAACGAAAGACTAAATAACAGACTGTAGCGCGAGGTCAATAATAAACAAAAGAAATTTCGCTTTGTATAGAAAGAGCTACAATGGTACAAGGATCTTTTGGCATGTGGCCAATGTCGGAACTATCGCCGCCATCTTGTATTTTCAATACATTTCACAAAACAATTTCACAAATGTTTACCAACAGCGCCCCCTTGTTAACGTCATTCGGCCGCCAAAAGATCATTGATATTGTCGATTCTTCGTAGAGTAGAGATAGACATAGAAGCGGTTATGCTACGCATACAGATACCGTCTCTTTCTAAATCAAAATTTGTCAATATAAACTCCATCCTTAAACATAAACAATAACCGAAAATTTTCTTACAGAGCCGCCAGCTCCGCCATCGGACCTGTCAGTGGACTCAATAAAGAGCAGATCAGTGAAGCTATCCTGGAGAGACATGACCAGATCTCTGGCCCAGTTCTACAGCTTACAGATCAGTAGCAGCCAGAGATTGTCCTGGAATAACGCTAGAGTTATTAACATAACCAGGTATGTGTGAAATGACTCTCTAAACGTAAATAAATAACAACAACAATATCTGGCGGAAAGTAAATTTGCTATGCAACTAACAATATCATTCTAAGCTTTTGACTAGTGTACTCAATATAACTAAACTAAATTCCACCAAAATTTCTTACTCTCAAACTCAGCAATTGTAATAAAAAGTTGTGTAAGCTTGCTCCAATTCCAGAAAATACTGTATTCGCTATGGTGTCCTACAAGGTACAATATTAGGTCACCTTGAATTTCATTTACAGTTGACTGTAACGCTCCATCTATTTTTATTATTTACATAGGCTAGAAGAACTAAGGCACAGTATAGAAGTAGATGATCTTCTACCAGCAACCAGTTATACAGCAAGGGTAGCTGGCGGAAACCAAGCGGATCTCAGTCATTTTTCTACACCACTCAGATTTACTACTACTGAAGAAGGTAATTATGATATACCGCTTAACAATTACAAAGTAATGATCCTCTTGCCCTCACCTTAGTTTATTTGGAGTCTGAACAACATCTATGTTTCCATAAATCCTCATCAGCCATCATATCAGTATCCACCACCTTTCTAACCATGAATCGTCTTTCACTCAATCAATCCATCGTTTCCTTAGTCTTTCATTATTCTTATAACCATACAAACACCAAACGCATTCGTACCAATCTCACATTTCACCCCTCGTTGCTGCTGTGAAGTAAGTTGCGCCACTTCTTCTTCCCAGCTAAAGCACTAGGAACTGGTGAAAGCAGGCATTTTGGGGGACTGTGTTATGTAATTTTGACGTAACTACAAAAAGTGCTGATTGTCAGCCCAGTTTTAATAAATGACTTTTGGTTTAGATTTTTGATGTTCTGATTCATTTTTAGAGTGAGCCAATAAAATATTCATCCATCCATCACTAACTTCATTGTTATAATATTCATTACGCTTTTTATTCAGAAAATAACGTTAAAAGTACAATCATTGAGACATTTTCGGTGAGCCACAAACTAAGCTTCCCTTATACTACATATCTAGTGACTCAAAATTTAATGGATTTTTATCACCAGCCCCATCATCACCACCTCTTGGAGTACAACTAGAACAAACAGAATCACCAGGAGAGCTCAGAGTAAGATGGCTGCCTCCACCAGCTGACACACACAACGGACTTATAATAGGATATCGATTGAAGGCAGTCCCTCAGTTGACGGGGATCAAAGGTAATTCGAAATGAGTTTCTATTGATCTTTTAGACCAAATTAAGTTTTTAGTTCCTTGATCTTGTAAATTTTGTGCAATTATTTATTTTGGTAGACTAACAACAACTATGTACGTATTTATAGTCAGTGAGCTTGATTGATAAGCAAATTGATTATCAACTTAAATTGTCAGTTGCGTTCATTGTTTCTTGACTTTAATTTAAGTTTTATGTAAGAGCCTATACTAAGGCAAATAATTGACTTAGTATGTTAATTTGCTCAACAATCAAGCACCCCAACTGTACATTATTAAGTGTATGTTTTAGTGGTATTCAATTAAATGGAAAATTAATTATTTTTAGAAACAGAAGAAACAAGTGATAAAACAATTAAAACTGCATCGTTGTACGCTAAACAAGAATCCATTGTTTCCGGATTACTCAAGGGTGTGAGGTAAATAATTATAAAATTAATTAACTTAGAACTTACTTAGACCACGGGCGATTTTTTTACGCGAAATGGATTTTCAAGGCACGGCTTATCGCCGCCGCCGAGAGTTGAAAATCCAACAATGTATTTTTTTGACGCGCTGGGATGCAGTCTAATGGATTCTCAATGCTTGGCTCAACACCGATAGTTGAAAGTCCAGGGCGTGATAAATAATCGCCTGTGTTTACGAGAGCTTTAGACCCTTGCAGTCATACTACAAAATGCGTTTAACTTTAGTCCAAATCCAATTCGTCCAGTCAGTTATTGTATTTTGAACTTTATTCCAACAATCGTACAGTTGGAACCTTTATACAAAATTGTTAATCCAGACTCGGGTTTAAAGTCAGTTATTATAATTAGAACTTTATTTTTGACGGAATAAAGTTCTAAATTCAGAAATGGCCTGTGTCTAAAGATAACCTTGTTTTGTAATAAGGTCGTTCCAGTCCACTGAAAGATGGAGATAATCCCTTTCTATATTACAACAATAAATGAAATGTATTCTCACAACAATTAAAACGCACAACATTACATTACCTTTCTCTAAATACGTGGGTTGATCAAATATAAACCGGACTTAAGTGAAAAAAATACGCATGTATCATTATAAAAAAATGTAATATATTTTATTTTTCTACATAATCTCCCCTTCTATTAACACATTTTTTCCAGCGCAGGGGAAGTTTCTTGATGCCATTATCGAAGAAAGTAGTCGGTTGTGCCTTTAACTTGAGTTCTTGTAAGCGTATTCTTATCGAACTGTAGAGTCAGTCGATGAAAAATTTCGAAAGGTTTTATTCCCCCGTGTTATTGCATTCGTACCACCTGTGGTACGCGCCGGCGTGAACGAGTTAAGATTAAAATATATAACTATCCCCTGACAAATTATAATCGCTACCTAAACCCTTGCACAGACCTTTCTTTATCTACATCTATTTTACTTATTATCAGGTATGCAGTGTCAGTAGCCGCATTTAACGGCGCCGGGTCGGGACCTTTCTCAGTCCCGCTGTTTCAAGACACCAGAGAAGGAGGTAAGTGAAATTGATGATCCATCCAAATGATACCCTCGTATAGGCACAAAAATGAAGATAGAATATACCAAGGAGTGAAAAGTTAACAACTATTTGGGACGTAAGAATAAAGATAAGGAACTTGAATGATAAACGAATTGACTATAAACTTAAATTGTTCGTTAATTCAAATCACAAAATCAAAACATTTGATTTCACATAAACCTACATGGGCACTTATGAAACGTCAGCAGCTAGGTGAACGGTTCCAATTGGTCGTTTCCTATGGAGAAGAGCCGGCAAGAAACTCCATGGTCACTCATTTAAAAATAATTGGCTTTTATATTAAACTAGCGACCCGCCCCGGCTTCGCACGGGTGCAATGCTGATCACTACATAGTATAAAACAAAATCGCTTCCCGCTGTCTGTCTGTCTCTATGTATGCTTAGATCTTGAAAACTACGCTACGGATTTTGATGCGGTTTTTTTTTATAACGCAAAAAATGTGTTTATTTACGACATCACATTAGAAACCTCTAAAATTATCTGAAATTATCAGTGTTTCTCTACTATATTATGCATGTATTATACATATAAACCTTCCTCTTGAATCACTATAGCTATTAAAAAAAACCCAACAAAATCCGTTGGGTAGTTTCAAGCGCCACCGGCCGACTCCCCGGCCGGTAACGCCCGCATTTTAAATCTGTAATATCTTTGAAAATATTCATTTAAATTACATGCTGTAAAAGGCCATAATGATCTATATGAAATGCACAATGTTTTAGTCGAAAAACACGATGCACCAATATTTAGACACGCTGTCCGGTTGCTCGTGCGGCAGGGTGAATAGAAACTGGTTTTGTTTTTGATTATTTTATTTTGATTATTTTTAATATTTTTATTATATTGATTTGATCTTAATTTAATTTAATTACTAACCCTTAGTTGATAAGTTATTGCTGTACTAGCCATTGGGCCAGTGTTGTCAAATTAATAAATAAATTATTATTATCAAGCTATTGCATAGCTTTTATCTCTGGCTTTGAGCGCGGTGACCGAATCAAGAAATTCCGTAACGAAAAAAAAACTAACACCCCCCACTCCGACTGGCACAGCGGTGCGGCCGGCGTTGAAAGCCGTACTTCGGCACGGTGTTTGTGTGCGTGCGACTAGACGTATGCGTGTAGACATAGTTTAAACAATATTAACTTCTCATTTATTAAATAAAAGAAAAAAAATTCAATACTCAATATTTTTATTTGCATTCCACAATGTGAACTTAGGTGGTAGGTACATTATAAAATATACATAATATTAGATCATTGTGGACCCTGTCGGTACCACAGCAATATAGGATAGAGGAAGAGGGCAAGGAAATTGTTTTCTTATCGCTCACCACGCTCAAAAATATTGCATAAATATTATGAGTGCATAAGCTATGCAATAGCTTTACCGCGGCAGTCCCCGAGTGCCACACGTATTTTTTTATCATAATGTTTTCAAATCACTGTGTTAACATGTATGGGAGGACAGTGTAGGCCTGTCAAAAAGTAAAGGGCTGACAAAATAGAGAATTGTCTACAAATCTACAACGCGCTCTCGTTCACAAAGTATAAAAGAATCAATTTAAAAGATACACAACTGTCATTCTTAGTCAGTCGTATAAAATGGCTATCGAGCTCTGGCCACACTCATGTGAAACCAGCGCGGGGCGCGGGACGTGACGCTTCGATTGTTTTAATGGTTAGAAACCCACGCGTTACTTCATTTATTTCAAATAAACCAAATACAGGCAGTTTTGAATTGTCAAGGGGTCGGTCAGTCTGAAAGATGAAGCTGCTGTATTTTTTTTTTAATTTTTTTTTTTTTCTACTTTTACTTATGCCCATACCAAAGCGTATTGGGCACCTATGGAGAAGAACGGGCAGGAAACTCCACGCAAGGACGCGCATCGAATGTTTTGAATATTAGGAAGTCATGCGCCATCGCCAACTTGAACACCTCTAAACACATCACTTGAAACAATCACCATGAGCGAATTCCGTCTCGTTTACCGCTCACTCACTTAAGCCGGTCGATTCTGTAAAATTCTCACCGTGAAATCATAAGTGAAGTGAGCACTTAATAGTGTTAATCCCTAGCTAATGACAGCTCACTCCACGCTCACTTTACCCAACCTTTCACGGTGAGATAGTTACAGAATCGCACGGCAGTTTGGCCAGAGCAATTACCTAAACAAATTCAAACCACATTCTTTGCCAACCGTATGAAATGTCTATAACACCGCAAATTGACGAAGTGTGTCAATCCACTTAACAATCAAGTTCCCTGCCTGCACCTTGCAATCGGCGGGTATAACTTCGAAGACTGTACCTAACTCTAATTTGGTTTGTGTTACATCTTATCCCGTAAGGATCAATTAGTCTTCATTAGACTTTTGTCCCCTCCGGTTGGGTTTTTCTCATTTTCTTTTTAGTTTAGAGGCAACTCTCGTTAAGAAGTTCGACAGCTACAATGATTGTACGCGTCGTTTGTGTTTTGTTTTGAACACGGCATATAAAATTAACTTTACAATTCTGGCAATGCTACTTGTCCTTTTGGACCCTTTTCATGTTGGCAGCGATGTATATGAATTCTTAATGATTGTTTCCTTCTTGATATATGTACATACTATTGTTATTTTAAGACTGCTAGTTTAAATCATGTAAATATCTGGTTTGTAAATAAATAGTACTCTTTACAATTTCCGTCATATATTTAGTTGGTATTTTATTCGCTGATTCCAGTATCTCAATTCAATATCAATCACCAGTAAAGTAAAATAATCACGTCTCTTAAACCCAGTTTAATGGTCCCCCAACTAACATTTATTTCTTCACAATCAAAATTCTCTTTTAACCTCCCCAAAAGTATTTTCTTCTACAATTCAGCAGCCTAAATCTCCAAATTAGTCAGTACCTATCTGAAAATCTAACGTCTCCAAGACCATTATCACACCGTTCACTGCGAGTTACGCCAGAATTTTATCTAACATCAACTATGTAAATTGGGGAAAGTTTGCCAGAACAAACTTCGCCTCGTAAACCTTTATCGTCTTCGTTAGCATTCTTGTAACTTTTATGTTGTTGTTATAATTACTCTTTACCTTTTACGCTTCTGTTATAAGACGTTTTGGAGACATTTTGCTTTATTGTTTAGCTTTCTTTTGTCTATATGTAAAATTTAATGTTCATCATCTTCCCGTGCTTTTTTTTTCAACCGATTTTTCCTACTGCTGGGCAAAGGTTTCCCAGCTTTCCACTCTTCCCTGTATGTTGCTTTCTCCAGCCAATCCTGTGGGTTGATTGCGTAACATATTATCAGTAGCAATGACTTTCATATTGACTGTTCAACAAAATTCATTGCGTTATTTACGTTGTTGAGCAGACAAAGCTTTTGAACTTATGAAGCAATGGATACAGATTGAGATGTGTGTAATCCCAATTGATTAAGGATATATCACGTTATTTGTCTCAATATTATTGTACTCGATTCTCAGCGTGGTCACAACTGTATCACATGTAAATGCCTTGGATATGGTTTCTAAATAGTGCCTATTCTTTGCAGAAAGATTACATTCTGAACCAGATAATCAGTATTCTTCGTTTTATTACATACACTTCCTTCTAAATTTTGCAAAGTATTTCTCAGTATTTCGTCGAATTCTACATATAAATTCGAGTATACTTCTTCCTAAAAGTCTTGTTTTTAGAAGAAAATAAGTACCTCATAATGTCAACTCATAATGCTTGACAGAAAACTTTCTTCAGTAAAACTCGGGGTTTTTCTTCGCTCGTTTCCAGACTACCTACTTTGTTTAAGGAGAAAAGTTCAAAACTGTTTTAGACTACGCCTCCTTCTTCATACTTTCAAGGCTTTGCATGTAACTTTAGCTGTAAAATGTCAGCCAATTTAGACTTTATTTTATATGTTTACTTTTGTTATCGATAGGAAATATGATGAAGTTTGGGGCTTGTTATTTCTTAGTATTAAGATTCAATTTTGTAGCACTAAAGAAACCTGCATAAACTTTTGGGTATAAGAGGTTTCTCATACTTATTTTAATTTAAGTATTTTCATTTCTGAATTGTATTTATCTTTTTTAGTATGGACGCTTTTAACGTGCACATCTTCCTATATCGTTCTCACATGTATAATTTCAACATGAATGATGTAACCAATATATTTTTGTAATGTAATTTTATGATTTAAAAGAGTGTCCGTGGAGTTTCTTGCCCGTTCTTCTCCACAGATACCTACTAAGCTTTGGAATGGGCAACTAGCTTCATGTTTCTGACTGACCGACCCCTTGACAATTCAAGAGTGCCTATAATTGGTTTCTTTGAAATAAATGCTTTGAGTTTGAGTTCACAAGAACATTAAATTAAAGGCATCCAGTATAACGTTGAAACATCATCCCTACATTGATTTTCATTAGACCTGCACCGTAATTGTGTAACACACTAACAATCACAAGCTGAATCATTTTGAAGGATATTGCTAATCCACTGCTTCATATGTTCCAAAAAGTTGTCTCCTCAACAACGTAAATAACGCAATGAGTGTTGTTGAACTGTCAAAATGAAAGCCATTCCTACTGTTAGCGTGTTACGCAATTACCTCGAGGATTTTTTTTATAGTAGACAAATTGTCAAATAAAATCAGGTACTTCAGGGAGTATAGACAAAAAATGACTAGCGACTTAAGTTGACCGTTATCGAGGTCAAGAGCTGCCCCATTTGGCAACAAATAAAAAAGTAAATAAGTAAATATTATTCTGGATTTGTGCCCGGTTGATGTCAATGGGCTCACGCCCTATTAAATGGGAATAAGACTTAGCTAGATGGACGGACGACCTAAAGAAGGTAGCTGGGATAGACTGGATGCGGAAGGCGGAAGACAGGGTGTTGTGGCGCAGTCTGGGAGAGGCCTATGTCCAGCAGTGGACTGCGATAGGCTGAGTTGATTTAAGGCTTAGCTACCAAAATGTAGGTGTAATTTAGGTACACCTTTACCTTCCCCTTCGGGGATTACAAGCGTGATGTTCTGGAAACACGGCTGTTATTCTTAGTCCGTTGTATAAAATTGCTATAGCACGTCAATTTGACGTAGAGCTTCAATTCGCTTAACAATAAAGTTCCATGATTATACAACAATAAAAAAACAGTATATATTCAAGCAAATTAGGTACCTCCTGCATAAAATCTTATAACTAGACAATGCTCTAGAAAACGCTACTGTTTTTACTACAGCAAACTTCGTTAACAGTTCCATACATTTCGTTCAAGTGCTATAATTTACGGAATGTTTGACTTCAAACTCCTTGCTTATACGGAAAGTTTCTCTAATTATCATTACTGTGTTTTGCTTAACTGCTAACTTAAGGCGCTCTGTTTATGTATGAGTTCAGGAACAAAATGGAAGACGCTCCTGCATTCTGGTTTGTTTTGTTTGTAATTTGTGTTACTACTACTATCGTATTTTGAATTGGTATTTGCTGTTTGGTATTGAGGAGATATTGGTATTTGTTCATTTTTTTAAGATTTTCCCGTACCTATCCAATAATAAAATAAATATAGGGTGACTGGTAATTAGTGTCCGATACTTAAACACATGATTCTACTCATGACAACAAACAAGTTTTATAATGAGACAAAAAATGAAATGACGAAAAAAAAATCAGCTGTTCCCTACATTTTGACGACTCGTACGAACATAAATGTAGGGAACAGCTGATTTTTTTTCGCGATTTCGGATTTGGACCGATAGTAAAAGTTGTTTGTAATGATGAGTACAATCATGTGTTTAAGTATCGGTTACTAATTACCAGTCACCCTATATACAAGGTGTAACTTAAATAACGCACAACCTCTTAAGGGGTCATTGTACTCATCATTATGAACAACTTTTACTATGGGACCAAACCTGAAATCGCGAAAAAAAAATCAGCTGTTCCCTACATTTATGTTCGCATAACTCGTCAAAATGTAGGGAACAGCTGATTTTTTTTTCGCGATTTCAGGTTTGGTCTCATAGTAAAAGTTGTTCATAATGATGAGTACAATGACCCCTTAAGAGGTTGTGCGTTATTTATGTTACGCCTTGTATAATATCAAAGTCATCAAAAATATTTATCATCACTGTTTTCAAAACGGTGAAGGAAAACATCGTGAGGAACCGGCATGTCTTAGAACCAAAAGTTCGAGGACATGTCATATCTACCAACCCGCACTGGGCCCGCGTGGTAGATTATAGCTCACTTCCTCTCACAGAGAGACCTGTCCCCCAGCAGTGGGAAAATTGTATGTTGATTTTTTGTGGTTATTTTAATGAAAGAGCTATCATATCTTTTTGACAGTCTAAATGATAACGTACCCTCGATTAGTACTGGTTTGGCATGACTTATATCGAATGCGATTGAATTTTTGTTTTTATCTTTTTTATTACGAACGCTTTTAACGTACACATCTTTCTACATCGTTCTCAAATACGTGGGTGGATCAAATATAAACCGGACACAAAACATAATCTCCCCTTCTATTAACACATTTTTCCCAGCGCAGGGGATGTTTCTTGATGTCAGTATCGAAGAATGTACTCGGTCGTGCCTTTAGCCAATTGCACACAAATGATTCCATTATCTGGTCAGTGTGAAAACGGCGTCCTCCACTCTAATTTTTTTTTGTGCCATTCCTACACTTGAGTTCTTGAAAGCGTATTCTTATCGAACTGTAGAGTAAATGGATGCAAAATTTCGGTAGGTTTTATGCCCTCCCGTGTTAAAAAAAATATGATAAGTCGTTGTTCAACAGACTTATATAACTCCTGCTCATACATGATGCTACTGGCGCGCAATAAACTAAAGTGAGCCGGAGCAGTATACCCCCGTCCCCTAGATGATCTCCCCTAACACAAACAACAGCACCAAGCGCGTCACTTCACTCAGCGACCAGTAATAAAAAAAGTCCTGTTTATATTTCATTCACCTAATATATAATTTCACCATGAATGATGTTAAAAACCCCCGTTTCTGTCATTATCATCTATATATAATTCGATGTCTTCCCCAAATACATCTACATGATCTTTATAACCGTAAATATTTGTATTTAATAGAACACAATCATTTTCTCTGATACCAGCTCCTGAAGAAGGTCCATCATCAGTAGAATGTGGCGGTGTGACGTCAACAGCACTGCGCGTCAGTTGGCAGCCGATACCACCGCATAAACAGGCTGGAGCGCTCATCGGATATACTGTGCTGTATGCTGCACAGGGTAAGTACCTAATGGCCATTTTTTTCTTTAACCGGTCAAGCACCGCGAGCGGGCTCTCGCTCGCACGTTTTTGTGCCGCTGGGGCTCTAGAGGTTAACCGGTCAAGCACCGCGAGCGGGCTCTTTTAGATATACAACGTGTAACGTTAAATGCGCAAAACCTCAGACACCCCAACTGATTCTTAATTCAATTGACCTATTTCAGAAAGAAAACAAGTCATTCAAAAAATTGTAAAGATTTTATGTGCGGTTTTAGTTTTACTGGCCATTCTGATAGTTTCTTGCGTCTGCGACGGCGGCGCTTTATCGAGGGAGGAGTCGTCACCGGGCCGCTGCGCCGCGCTGACATTGGGTTGCTTGACCTATTAATAAATAGACACGGCAACGTTTTTAATGAAGATTTTTTGAAAAATGTGACCTATATTAAAAAGTGGTTCAATTAATTCTGCTCGTTATTCTGATCAAACTGTTTTGAGGTTTTGCGCATTTAACGTTACACGTTGTATATAGCGGACGATTTTAAGACTTATCTTTACTACAAATACAGTTTTAAATCGGTCGGTGTTTACTGGCACGTTTTTGTGCCGCTGGGGCTCTAGAGGTTAATTTTAGTAAACTTAATATTCATTAATAGCTTCTGTTCGTGACTTCGTCCGCGTGAAATTTCTTGTTCCCCGACCCACCACCTCGCATAGCATCGCTTTGTTTTCGCTTAGAGTTTTTTCTGACTTCTTTTCTTTTTGCTCGATTCCTAAGTGTAGGTATGATATGAAACCTATAGCCTTTCTCAAAAATTAGGCTTTCAAGTGCAAAAACAATTTTTCAAATCCGATCGGTTCCAGAGATTAGCGCGACAAACAAGAAACAAACAAACAAGAGAACAAACAAACTCTTCAGCTTTATTATTAGTTAATAGACAGATATAGACTTACAAGATGTTTGTTTTAAGAAAGAACAACAGACTGACTAAAATAGACGACAGAAATATTATATGTCTACACTCAAGGAACGAAACCATTGCGACATCTATACCTACATATAATAAAATAGTAAAAAAGTCAAAATTGTACATTGAATATTTTTGAAACAAAAAAAAAAAATAAGTAATTGCCACGAGGTGTGGGAGCGATTCAAATGCCGAAAACATAGTTTTCAAATTTTTTTTTTTTTTGTCTGTTTGTCTGGATGTGTGTTCCGGGTTGGCGCAAAAAGAGCAGAACGAATTTGTGATTTGGCACACAGATAGAATATGGCGATGATGGAGGTGATGGGCGGGCGTTTTTTGGGGACTGTATATTGTAATTTGTAATTTTGACGTTCTAAAAATGCTGATTCTCAGCCTAGTTTGAAGGAATAAATTACTTTATAATACCGGTCGTACATTCCTGTATTTCCCGTTATTCATGGGGACGAAGACGCGGCCAAAAACTAGTTTTAGTAATAAAACTTATACACGGCGCAAATAAAACTGATCTAAATGTGATTAACCTTTTCATTCCGCGACTGTACATCACTCCCCCATACTTCTAACAAAACTCCCAACATTATTAGCATTACTTCCAACCCGTTGACCACAAACAAAAACAGGTCTCCGCCAAACTCTACACAAAGCAATCACTAGTCAACCGCACCGTCTCTATCATTATGTAAATCTATCCAACAGGTCGACAATGGCTGAACTCTACGTCGCTTGTGACTGAACTTCGGCTGCAGGGGCTCTACAAATTCACTAACTATACTGTCAAAGTGGCCGGGTTCTCTAACTATGGACTCGGGCCTTACTCGTTTCCTATTGTCTGCTCTACGTTGCAAGATGGTGAGTTTTTGGTAACTCTATGTAGTTATATACAGATTTTTTTAACATTCTTTCATGATTGATTTCGAAGTAAATAAATATGTTTTGCTAAGTGTAATTATTTGAAACAGTTCAATAGCAGAATTTTTACTCTCAAAAAATTTTAAGAATTTCACTATGGGACCAAACAGAAATTGCGAAAAAAAAAATACATTTATGTTCGCATAACTCGTTAAAATGTATGGATCAGCTGATTTTTTTTTTCTCGCGATTTCTGTTTTGGTCCCGTAGTAAAAGTTGTTCATAATGATGAGTACAATGACCCCTTAAGAGGTTGTGCTTTATTTAAGTTACACCTTGTATAAGACAAAATTTTGTCTGTGTTTGACTTAGAACATTTTAGTTAAATAGAAGGCCAGCCGGTCGATTCTGTAAAATTCTCACCGTGAAATCATAAGTAAAGTGAGCACTTAATAGTGTTAATCCCTAGGGAATGACAGCTCACTCCACGCTCACTTCCCCCAGGCTTTCACGGTGAGATGGTTACAGAATTGCACGGCTGTTTTACAATGCCTGATTCTGGTCTTACTTCAGAATAATTAAAATTAAATGGCATAGAATTTGTTTGAAATTATCTGCCAAGGGCTGATTTTTCCAAGGTTTATCCGAGGAATAATTTTGAATCATTGACAGTTCTTCCATAAAAAATCTGTCAGACGTCAATTTTATTCCACGAATAAAAATTTGCCCATTAGTAACCGGTACGTATCCTATTAATAAATGGAACAACTCAAAAAGTAGCAAAACAGAACTTCTTTCTACTAGCATATCATTTCAAACCTATGCAAACGACAATTCACACTTCTTTTGTTTTTAGTACCCGAGGCTCCAGCAGAAATAAAGCTCCTAGCACAATCCTCAACTACCCTCCTAGTCAGTTGGAAGAGACCTCGACAGCCTAATGGAAGGCTCCTACACTATACCGTGTATTGTAAGCCTACTGCTAGGTAAGTATCTTTTATTTACTTTGAATTAGCTTTTTTACACACACACAATGGGTGCCTGAAGTTGGACGGCACTGCCGAGCCCGACCCAGAAAGATATGGTGAGATGACCTGGATGCGCACAGTATGGGCTGGTTCCAGGTGGCGCGGTCAAAGAGTTCCTGGAATGATTTAGGGGAAGCCTTTGCCTAGAAGTGGGACAGTATTGATTAACAAAAAAAAGAAACATGCATTTAAGTATATACACGATAAATTATATCATTTTAACCGTCGCCGATTTTTCATTTGTAGAATGTTTGGGGGTATGAGGAACAGAGTGGTAAGATCACTTATCTTCCATAGAAAATAGGAGATCCTCCGACCAGACGGGTGCCGTATCTGGTGTGTAACTGCCCGACAATTGATTTCCGGATTTTGTATACAACGTGTAACGTTAAATGCGCAAAACCTGAAAATAGTTTGATCAGAATAACGAGCAGAATTAATTGAACCACTTTTAACATAGGTCACATTTTACAAAAATCTTCATTAAAAACGTTGCCGTCTCTATTTATTAATAGGTCAAGCAAGCCAATGTCAGCGTGGCGCAGCGGCCCGGTGACGACTCCTCCCTCGATAAAGCGTCGTCGCAGACGCAAGAAACGACCAGAATGGCCAGTAAAACTAAAACAACACATAAAACCTTTACAATTTTTTCAATGGCGTATTTTCTCTCTGAAATAAGTCAATTGAATTAAAAATCAGTTGGGGTGTCTGAGGTTTTGCGCATTTAACGTTACACGTTGTATATGCTAGTCGCGCGGTAAACTCTGCTTGCGCAATGCAGAATTTTGCGTGATTCAGTATGATGCGTAGTTTGCATGTGGCGGTTTAGATGCCGCTACAAATGAAATTTGTGGCTCAATAGCTTTATATACAAAATATTTCAAACCGTCATATTTATTCTTTAGATACAAGTTATCTTACTGTTGAGAAATCGCCCCTTACAAACAAATGTTTAAAAAAAAAATCGAAATTTCATACAAAACTGTTCTAGGAATATTTTATACTGGGCATTGAGTTTTCTTCTATAAAACTCATGTGTCATTTGATTTTACTAATGACTAATTAATATGAACGATCGTTTGAAAGGCTGTTACAAATTCACCGTGTGTGAAAGTGGTTCATATTCTTGAGTACTTTCTTACCTCGTAAAACTTTGCCAATGAATTCAAAGTCGGGTGATTAACTCTCAACGATCGTAAATTTCCTTCTCCTTCATGAAGAAATAAGTGAGTTGCTAATTATTTTTCAGAGACTAGCGCATTTCAGTGTTTGACTGAGTTCATTCTGGCATAATAATATGGTGTAGTGGTTGCCCAGTGGTATCCCTGACTTACGAGTCGTGAGTTCGAACACAGGCAGGCACTTGTACGAGTACTATACCTATACTTAATTTCATCGTCACTGCTCTCAAAACTGTGAAAGAACATAATATATGAGGAAACCGGCATGTCCAAGAAACTCAAAGACATGTGTGACATCCAGCTACCTGCGGGTTTGGCTCTCGTAGCGCAACAGCACCCCCCCCCCCCCCCCCTTACAGAGAGGAGGCCTGCGTTTCAGCAGTGGGAACATTATAGGCTGATTATAATAATATTGCTACAAAGCATGTTATTCACAATGGCGCGCCCCTAAAAAATAAATAAATAAATAGAGCAACATGCAGTGAAGGGGGCACGGAATTTAAATTTAGTCGACTGACTTCTACGTAATGTAGATCTCGACAATTACTTAATAATTCACTGAAAGACAAAACACAGCGTCAAAAACGTTTGTCTAGAAGCATTTCATTAGGTACAAGAGTTCATTATACAGGATTTTTTAAACCAGTTCTCAAACTGTAACCCTCAATTCCAAAGACTATTATAACCACTTGACTGCGTATACAGTGCCCCGACGCACGAAAACTATTAGTATTTTGTCGCCTATGTATAGGCTACGGTACTAGTAGCAATTTTAGTTGTGTCCAAGTGTTAGACCTGCGTGCACGCTAAATTAATATAATTTTTTTATAACGTTTATGCAATTATAACGCATCAAAATGCCTTCATGCGCGGTGAAGTGGTGTGGGAAACATTCTTAGACATCTAGTTACAAAAAGGATGACATAACTTTTCATCGGTACATAAACATTACGAAAAATTATTTTTTATTTAATCAGATTATAAGCCACTGCAGGGGTCTATTTAAAATGGTGGCTGGGTAAACGAGCACACTTTTTGAGTCGCGCGTTGATGTCTTTTGGAAAAGTCTCGTTCTTGTATTAGACAATTCTAATGCTTCTATCCCTTTCTTTCCTTTTGTATGTTTATCGTAAAAAATAGTGCTGTTATCTTTAATAGCTGAAAGTTGATATCGAGAAAAATAAAATGAATACACTTTTTATTCAATTCACATACTTTAATAAAATAACTATCTACTATTAACCGACTTCAAAAAAGAAATACCGACGAACTGAGAACCTCCTCGGTATTCAGTTCGTCGGTTTTTTTTTTTTTGTATTTTCCGGGATTTTTTAGTTCTTTCTGTCCCCGACCGGGGCCGATCAGTCCATTTCCGGGATTTTTTTTGTAATTGATTGATTTTGATTAAATATTATTTCTATGATTTTGATTTAGTATTTATTAAATTGTTAAAATCCATTTTATCGATATCGACTATTTTCTCTTAATGAAGTAAAGCAGCCCTAACGATGCAACTTGACCTTGAACTGACCAATAGCAGCCGCGCGTTCTTCCTCATCCCCCGGCCCGCAGTAGTGAGTCGTGTGCTTCGAAGAAATCGGCCCATACGCTCTCTAGTGGTTATATTCTCTATGCTCAATTCAGTACATGATTCTGAAACCACCTGCGTTGAATTTTTTTTTCGGTAATTAAAAAAAAAATAGCTCTGCCATACATTTTGACCGCGTAGGCAATGCACTTTTCTATGAAACAGCAATTTTTTTTTCTTTTTTAAACCGGAAATAAAATTCTGCGCCCCAGAAATTTTATGTCGCTTAAGAATCATGTGCTGAATTCATGGTTACATTTTGCGCACTGTTTATTAGTTTTTCCTATACAACGAAAGTGATCATGTGTATATATTGTATAATTTTTGCTGATAGGAGGTTCCATCGGCCACACGGCTTGTGACTACATAAATGATAAATATAGTACTAATATAGTAGTTTATTTTTTTTATTTCCTTTACCTACCTAAGAAAGAGCGGCGTCTTCTAACACAGGCATTATCTGCTTAAAAGGAGGCGCCATTCACCAACAAAATTTAAGAAATAACTATTGTCAAGAAATAAATGATATCGAATCTGGCAGTTTGTGCAAGACCAAAACTTTACACTCTTCGATCACCTCTTTACATAAAGAAAATTATATGAAACTTTTTTCTACCAGCAATGACGGCCCACAAGCACTAAGAGTGGACGTCCAAAGCACCGCAGAAGCCTACGAAAAGTCCCAAACGTTGGAGCTAAAAGGATTGATTGAAGGAAGACAGTATGACGTATGGGTGACTTCCAGTACCGCCGTCGGAGAAGGACCAGAGAGTAGGAGAGTTACTAACACTCCTTCGCAAAGAGGTAACATAATCGTTATCTTCTTATTACCCTTATCTCAGTTTGTTTAGGCTGGATTTAGTGTTCGATCGACTGTCAGCGTTGACATCGGTCGAACGTTGTTATATGAATGAAAACTTATGAACAACTACAGTGTAGCGCTGATGATTCGCTACGCGCGTACAGCCACGTCACGCTGACGAGATCGGTCAGGCGTACGTCGTTCGACTGATGACTTATATCGGTATATGCGGGCATTTAGTGCAACGCTGATCGAGCGACCGATCCACGTACATACGCGTCAGCGCGTACCGTACACGCTAAACCATCGGTCGAGTAATAACACCATACTTAAAGCCGGCACAGAAAGTCTTCCTCTTCTTCCATATTTAATCGTCTCTATAAACCGTCATCTGTCAATATATAAGTAGTATGTGCATAGAACCAGAAATAATCCTGTTTAGAACTGAGCGTATTATACGCCCCGAATATTTGTACTAATCATACATATGTCGATATATTTACATGCTATGTGAGTGAACTCGCAAAAATACTGTTGTTTATTTTACGTTACAGTGTAGATTAGGCTAAGCTAAGCTTATTATTAGACGTTATTATAAGTTTTACTAGTTTTTTTTTTTTCATAGTTTTTATATTGCAAAAAATTATTTTAAGATCGCGCTATTGCATTATTGCGGGATACCTGTAATGATAGTTGTAAGGGAGATTTTAATAAATAAAATAAAATAAAAAAAAATTTATAAGCTGACGCCTCCTTCCCGAGGGGGTAAACAGAAACTACAGAACGCCACCTGCTACGATCCTGACATACTCCTTTTACCTCGTTTACGTTCATACATTTGGTTATACACGCACGCCAGTTGCGAGTACTCTGAAGAACGTCACCAATAAGCAATATGCGTAACACACTACCAGTCTCAATCTGAATAATTTTGAAGGATATTGCTAATCCCTTGCTTCAAATGTTCGAAAAATGTGTCTGCTCAACAACGTAAATAACGCAATGAATATTGTTGAACTGTCAAAATGAAACCCATTGCTACTGATAGTGTGTTACGCAATTACCCTGCAGGTCACTCATAATAAGTCCTTCTAGGGAGTTTCCGGCGTTTTCACTCACATCTGCGATGTAAAATATTAGGCCATTAATACTTTTTAAAGCCTTTAGAGTGTATCAGACGCCTTGAAACTGTAGTACAGACGCCAGCACATCAAGCTACCCGAAACTGTCAGATTTTCCCAATCAACTTTGAACCTTATGCTTTAGCGATAAAGTTGAAAATCTATTAAAGAAATCTGACAGATTGTAGTAGCTTGATGTGCTGGCGTCTGTACAATAGCGTGGTTATAAACGCAGTCTCAAATGACTTGTTTATCTATTTTTCTTCCTGTTGAATTTGGGGATATTTAAAAATGTCTATTTAATTAAGAATAAGTTGTTGGTAATTAGAGTAAAAATAACATGATTATGGATGATAGGAGAGTAAAGACAGGAAAGTTTAATCTCAATGAATAATGAACGTTGGTCTTTTGGTACGCAACCATTTTTTTTTTTCTACAGGTATACTTCATCTCATGTATTTATCTTTGTAGGTAAGGAGGTTGCGTAGGCCGAAGTTGACGATCGGTTCGACAAACATTTGTTCGGACTACAAGTAGTTCCACAAGGTCCCTTCCGGTTTTATGTTTGTAAACGCACACGGGACAAATAAAGGCGAAATTCGAGGCAGCATTGAAAATCAAACGAATAAAACAAAATGATGTCTGCTTTGGTATTTTGTTGGCTAACAATATTGACTACGTAATTTATTAACAACGTTCGAAAAATCATTTCAAAAGTTTTCTGTTATTTTATATGTCAGTGCTTTCACACGCAGTTATATGTATCCAAATTGTTCTTTACTACTCGTATGCACAAAATGATATGAAATAACATTAATATATATATATATGTATACATTTATAAATATACAATAAATAAAGTAACAGTTTTTTTACTAAATGCATATGAAAGTTGGTACTTATAACATAAAAACAATTCAATTTTTTTTTATTTGTTTGTTCCGACTAATTTCCGAAACGGCTGAACCAATTTTAACGGGACGTTCACTGGCAGATAGCTGATGTCATAAGGAATAACGTAACTTAACGTAAAGGCTTAACCTATTTTTTTTAGATTTATGGTTCCGTGCAAAAAAATTAAAACCTATGAAATCCAATTTATTTTCTGACATTCTTTAATATAAACATGTAGAAAGCCCAACTCAATTAAAATAGAAGAGATTGATCTAATAAACATGAGATCTATAAAAAATTAGACGATTAAATTACAAGAAAGGCAGGAAAAAATACCTAAAAAACATTAATCTTTTTAATAGGTTTCCATGGAAAATACAGGTTTCCATAGAAACTGTAGGTTTCCATCAACAGCTTAAATTAATTCAATCACTCTCTGACGGACAACGCTCAGACTAAACCGCTGGGTTTATAAGCTTGAAATTTTCTACAAGATTTCCTTACACAGCGAAAGTGAACATTAAGGACGGATTTAAAAAAAATCAAACAGGTGTTAAATAGGGGTAGATTTGTATTGAAAGTTCGTAATTTTTGGTGAAGGGAGATCCCATCACATCACGGCTAGTAGAAACTATAAGATTTTTTTCGTGTCACCTATATAACTAATATCCAACCCAATACACACAAAATTACATACAATTGTAAAAGAAAACTAATATGAACCAGCTATTTCTCCACAGCCAATGCGAAACTTTTTACTAACTTATTCTAACACCAAAACTTCTTCATTCAGTTGTGGCCGGAGTTGCATCCCTCGGAGGCGAGATAACTGTAGCTGTAAGAAACTCTCTGCTGTTGGAGTGTAGGAGTGTGGGGTCGCCGCCTCCTAGGACCGTGTGGTATCATAATCAGAATATCATCACTCACCATCCGAGGTTCACACGGAATCGAGATGACAGTTTGCTGATTAAGAGTAAGTAAGATTTTAAATAAGTCAAAATATTTATAATTAATGTCATGCCTGTAATCGAGGGGTCCGTGTCCGGTCCGACTAGCAAATTATTCCTGAACCTCACGTATGAAGACCAGCTTGCATGAGATTTTTTTCAGTACTTTTCCCAGGACCTCTGAACACTTTCCAAGCGATTACTATGTTTTTACTGATCTATGCGAGTTTTTTACTCCCGGTTGCAAAGGGATAAAGGATTACAGGTATGACATTCTATCTGTTGGGGTCGGCTTCCAGTCTAACCGGATGCAGCTGAATACCAGTATTTTACATGGAGCGACTGCCTATCTGACCTCCACAGTCCAGTTACAGGGTAATATGATACCCCTTGGTGAGACTGGTTGTCAGACTTTCGGGCTACTGACGACCCGTAACGACTGTCAAAGATCCACGAATGACAGCCGGGACCAACGGCTTAACGTGCTTTTCGAGGCACAGAGGGGTCTTGGTATGTGAAGATGGTCACCCGTCCACGGACCAACCGCGGCAAGCGTAGCTTAACCTGATCGATCGACCGGTGCGGCTGTTATTACTTAGCCACAAGCCCCTCTTGAAATATTCCTTAAATGATAATAAAGAATAAAAATTCCTTAAGCTCCATTTGCACGATGCAAGTTACTTGCCTGAGGTATACAATAAAATTGAAGCAACAATTGAGTTGCACCGTCCATAAAAGTTTAGACGTAACATTTATTGTTGCTTCAACTTATGATAGGCAATAAAAACGGACCGTGGTTCGTTCCACTTTACTTTGTGTAAATTATTTCCTCACCACTTCTCTCAAAACGGAGAAAGAACATCGTGAGGAATCCGCCATGTCCAGGAACTAAAAATTCATAGGCATGTGACATTCGCCAAACCGCACTCGCAACGGCCCTGACTTACGAGTTGCAGGTTGTGAGTTCGAACACAATGTGTGTTAATAATTTCATAACCACTGCTCTCAAAACGGAGAAAAAACATCGTGAGGAAACCGCCATGTACTGGAACTAAAAATTCATAGTCATGTGACATCCGCCAAACCGCACCCGGCCCTCGTGGTGGATCATGGCCCACTCTATCTAACAGAGAGGAGGCCTCTGTCCCGGCACTTGGAACATAAAGGCTAATTATGCTGGGTAAATTAGCATCCCAATTTCGTGACAAACTTTATATGAAAATCCGATTTTGTTAAGGATAGAAAATTTTAGGATTTTGAAGGAAATTCCTGATTGCGTCATAACTTTGAAAAAGGGGGTAGCGGGTTAAGGGGGGTCTGGCGGCCCCCACCGAATCTGGTAAAATCGTTCCAAAAATCTTGAAGAGGGTCGAAAAACAAGCAGTATAAGCTTTTTACCGACATTACAACCCTAAACGAAAACACAGTAATGGCGAAAAATATGATTTTTTGTGATTTTTATTTTTTTCAACCAGTTTAATTTATTTTTAAATGGTTTAAACTCAATTAAAATTTTGTTTTGGATGTGTGGAAGTCCTCTGAATTTTTTCAGATTTTTTGGTCAAGTAAAAACATGTGAATTTTAGGTTTAAACGCGAAAAAATCGTGAAAAACGCGTCATTTTCAAGATACAACCCTCTTATTTTTAGGGTTGTTTTCATTTTCCCGAGGGGTGCTGTATATTATAGATAGCGGCAATCGTCTTCTTTCGAATGGAGGCAATTAGACTCAATTTGGTCAATACTGGTGAGCGATTTTTTGAAAAAAACTAGAATTTTCAACTTTTGGTAAATTACGGCGCGTAGGTACTTGGTATAATGCGTCTTTGCTATAAAAAATACATCTCTATAGGGGTTTTTGAGATCGCTGATCACGAATTTGATAAAAGGTAATGAATTGTTATTTCTTTTACATTACGAGGATTAAAACTGTAAAATTGTTAACTTAGCTCTGTAAAAAAGTATTATGCTATTTTATATTACTGTGTGACTATTACGTAAGCTTGAATAAAATATGATTTATACCAGAAAATTTAGTTTCATTGATTATATTAGTTGAACACGATATTAAAATTGTATAAATGCTGTGATTCAATGATATTTTTTACATTATCAAACCTGTGTTAATAAATATGTATGGGTGAATTTGCTATCAAAAAATTTTTTTGACATCAAATTCGTGATCAGCGACCTCAAAAACCCCTATAGAGATGTATTTTTTATAGCAAAGACGCATTATACCAAGTACGCGCCGTAATTTACCGAAAGTTGAAATTTCGAGTTTTTTTCAAAAAATCGCCCCGCTCACCAGAATTGACCAAATTGAGTCCAATTACTGCATTCGAAAGAGGACGATTGCCGATATCTATACTATACAGCACCCCTCGGGAAAATGAAAACAACCCTAAAAATAAGAGGGTTGAATCTTGAAAATGACGCGTTTTTCACGATTTTTTCGCATTGAAACCTAAAATTCACATGTTTTTGCTTGACCAAAAAATCTGAAAAAATTCAGGGGACTTCCACATATCCAAAACAAATTTTTAATTGCGTTTAAACCATTTAAAAATAAATTAAACTGGTTTAAAAAAATAAAAATCACAAAAAATCATATTTTTCGCCATTACTGTGTTTTCGTTTGGGGTTGTAATGTCGGTAAAAAGCTTATACTGCTTGTTTTTCGACCCTCTTCAAGATTTTTGGAACGATTTTACCAGATTCGGTGGGGGCCGCCAGACCCCCCTTAACCCGCTACCCCCTTTGTCTGTTCGACAACGAAAATAACGTAGTAAATGTTGCTAAACTGTCCAAATGAAAAACATTATGAGTGTGTTACGCAAATGCCCTGCAGACTTTTTAGATAGATTTATCATCGGTTTGGATAGCTTATTATACCCGTTCTCCTAAACTAGGTGTCCTGTGACTTAGGAGTATTTATCGCTTATAACAGCTGAGTTTTATGTAGTTTGTGTATGAACCCAAAAGATGGAAAAATATCGTGTAATTTACGAAGACAAAAATATTTTGTTAGCTTTCTTAAACAAAATACCCTTTACTTATGAAGTATTACCTCCTTTTCATGTTGGACTTAGAAAATACAACATCTTAAACTTTATGAAAGACTGAATAGAAAATCAGTCCCCAATTTTACTCTATTTTAATGTTTCATATTTTAATTTATAAATTTTTGACGTACCTATATAAAATTTCGCAAACACTAATGGGTCCTTGAACAAATTTTCTCCAAAGGCCCTTGAAGAGAAATATCATTATGCAAAAAGACTAACACCCAGTTTCTGAATTTTGCGTCACTTTTCGTATTAGCATTACTAAGGCGGGTATCACACCTCCGCTCCGTCGCAAAATCATCGCAGCGAAACCCCAGTAGTTCCACCATAACTTGTCCGTTCGTCCATACGACAAGCGAAACTGCCTGCTCTAATTATCATTATGATTCTATCTCTTTCCCGCGTGATTTCGATGATCTGCTCGGAAGCCGTTTGCTATAATTCAACTGTTGATCTGAATGTTGTCGATGATATTCCGCTACTGACACGCTACGTGACATAATGCAGTAATGTTTCACAGCGGAATTCGTTTAGCAGCTTCGCATCATTATTTCCGCGGTAGTGTACTAAGGCCCTAAACGGTGACGACCACGAAATTTGAAATTTCTTTACAAAAAGATAAGAAATTTTGAATTTCGCGGGCAGGCGAGTTTTTTGAAGGAATCACCAAATACAAAAGCAGAATTCGACAAGTTCTCAACTTGAAATATTCAAAAAGAGCAGTAATGTTCTAACCACACTTTTTTTTTTTTCTTTTAGGTATAGACCAATCGCTTAGCGGGAACTACACTTGCTTAGCCAAGAACCTGTACGGTTCTGACTCAGTTGTTTTCACCGTCAAAGTGTTACCGTTGCCTGACCCGCCGACGTTGAGAGCTACGCCTTATAAGGACTATATTGTGGTGGAGTGGGACGAAATTAGGTCTTATGGAAACGACTCAATGGGATTTGGAATAAGTAAGTATTTTTAGTATGATTTGTAACAAAGGTCACGTTAGTGGTAATCTTGAACTGGCCTAGCGTAGTACGGAGTTTCAATAGAATACGAGGCCAGCTTATACTGCAGTGCGATTCTGTAACAATCTCACCGTGAAAACTTAGGTGAAGTGAGCGTGGAGTGAGTTATCAGAATCATCCCATCTGATACTAGGGATTGACCAAGCATACATTTAAAATCATAATCGAGATTTTAATCATATTTTTTTATGCTAATTCTATTGATAATTTTATATAATTTCAAAGATAGTATTTTAATAGTCAAAACATTACTATTTTGTGGGGTTATAATCTAGCAAAATAAAGACTAGTCCTTATATAAAGACTAGAGTAGGAAAAAAAAAAAACAAAACTGATATTCTGTCTAAGTTTCTGTTTTGCTATTTTATTTTAAACCCCCCACAAAATAGTAATGTTTTGACAACTAAAATACTAGTTTGCTTAGTCAATCACTAGCATCCGTGGGATGACACTGACAACTCACTCCACGCAAGTTTTCACAGTGAGGTGTTTACAGAATCGACATGTTGCTTTTGTTACCAATGACGAGACTTATAGATGTATTCGGTCGTAAAATGAACTCAATTAGTAACTTTACGACCAAGTGCTTGTTCATTTTTTTTTTTTTTCTATAATACTGACCTATTGTGTCCTGCTGCTGCGCAATTGCCTTCCCTTTTACGGTTTTAGGATGCTATTGGGGTTGCCTCGCTTTTGCAGTGTATCAGGTATGTTTGCTAAGGCCAGCACGAACTGCTTTAGGGCAATAATACGTAAAAGAGTGGCTTCCCTGATGCGACGCGTGTGAGTCAGCACCAACAGCCTTCTGAATACCAATCGGGAAGGGTTGAATGCCCGGTTGTGAGGCACTGGAACATCGTCCACAGATCTGGAGGTGCCCTCTATAACATTAAATAGTGTAGTTGTTGAGTTTATCACGTTCAGATAGAAAGACGCAGCTGGGGTACTTTGTTTTATGACATGTAGTGAAATAGAGGTTAACCTCCTCACTATTGAACGCTGTATAAAATTATGATAAGCTTTAACATCGAAAAATGTAACTGACGTTGTTCATGACATAACTTTACGCAGCGTTTATTAGTAAGGGGCTAACCTCTTTTCTTCAACCCCTGAAGATAAGTTAACCACATTTTGTTCCATGTCAGATAATACAATAATTACTGTCAAAAGGTTGCAATAGTTCCATGTGGAACTAGGTACATGGAACTACTGGGAATAAAGGAAACTCTCCGCCACCGTCTGTCTCAACAGCGCTTTAGTTTCCTTTGAACTTTCTTTCAACAGGTTGAGTTCCTTCTGAATTGAGCTACACGATTACTGACAAATGCATGCGCTGACTGTACAGGTCCACTCAATCTGTATGGTTCTTTCCCTTTTTTTTCGGGTGGGAAATTATCAAATAACTTCTTCTATTCTGGGCGGAGCGTGTCAGACTTTTACTGACTAAAACCTCAAAAAATCATTTCCGACACCAATCTACATTGACTTCACTTGATCTGACCAAGATTATGTTTGGACCTCTGACTTTATTTCGGCCTTTCTTCTCAGAGTCGTCAGATAGGAAACGCCGACCTCATCTAGTTAATAAAAAAAAATATTCAATAAAAAAAAAAAGTAAAATGATAAATGTTTTTATCTCTGTAAGTAGGTACTTACGGAGATAAAATCATTTATCATTTATAATAGTTACAGTTATAAAATGACTTCCCATCCAGGTTACAACCTAACTTGGAGAGAGAACGACGGCCTCTGGCAAGAAGCATGGCCGGTGACCAGAGAGAATCGTCTACAAGGAGTACAGTCACACACACTGGCTGGTCTGAAGTGTGGCACCAAGTATTCTGTTAGAGTGACAGCTACTGACAGTGTTGGGACTTCGGCGCCTGCGCATATTGATGTTACTACTTTGGGTGGAGGTGAGAATTTATCTGTTGATTTTTATTTTAAGGTTATACTGCAAATATTAGATGCAAGTTCGTCTGTGTAACTACGAAATGTTTTACTAAAATGCTTTGGACTTTAACTGTTTTCATTTTTATAAGATTAAGACGTAACTGTTATTTCGTGGTTTATTCTATAATTTTGCGTTTACACCTTTTGCAAATATTATCTATATTTTAGTGTTGTAGTTGTCTATAATTATTGCAACATTCGAATTGTTCTTTCTTCAATGTAATATTAATCATGCAGTGTCTGAAACCTTGACGACGAATAACATAATGACAAGAGGTTTGAATTTTTGTTGTGTATTTGTTACGCTTTCACGCTAAAACGGTTGAACAGATTTGGATGAATATTGGACATCGCTAGACCATGACGTGGATTAGGATATAGAAAACTTTTTATCTCGATATTTTTACAGGATCGAGATTTAGGCGGGTGAAACAACCGCAGGGCGCATCTAGTAAAAAATAAATAAATTGCAAATGCATAAAGTTCGGTTCTACTACAACAAAAAAATGTCGATGGAATTGAAAATAAAATTCAAATTTAGTTGTGTTGGTAATGAAATCAACTTTATACATCAATTCAATATGGTTTACGATCAGCCGATGTATTATGTAAAAATCTCTCCATGAGAACTTATGTAAAGCTAGCTTGAAGTGAGCCGACAATAGTATCGACAATAACATCTGCCGGTCGATTCTGGAAAAAATCTCACCATGACAACTAAAGTGAAGTGAGCTTAGAGTGAGCTGTGAGTCATGCTGATGCTAGGGATTGACACTTTTGACGACTCACTCCACGCTCACTTCACCCAAGTTTTCACGGTGAGATGGTTACAGAATCGCACGGCAGAAAGCCAATTGTCATAATTAAAAACGTTCAAATCCAGTCGCAATCTCATCTCAGCGACAATCAATGTAAAAAGTTTGTCAAAAATGTAGGAAAATTAGACGTTTTTTTTTGACAGACTGAGATCAGACTGTGAACGTTCTTAAAATTATGGGAATTGCCGCTCTGATGGAATGACAGCTCACTTCAAGCTGACTTCATCTAAGTTTTCACTGTGAAATTGTTACAGAATGGATTAGCATCGATCGATTTATTCGATGCTTTTTTTTTTAAACGTTGCCCCACACTAGGAAAATCTCTTGTATTGTGGGTGCGTTTACAAACATTAAACTCACATACACAAACAGCCAGGCCCGGAACAACTACTTGTAGGTCATACAAATATTTCCGTGCGGGAATCGAACCCGCGACACGCAGCGCAGCAGTCAATCGCTTCCCCATTGCGCCAACCGTGCCGTCAAATAATTGTATCGATTTATTTATTTATTTATTTAAACTTCTCGCACAAAAGGTACAAAGGCGGACTTAATGCCTTAGGCATTCTCTACCAGTCAACCAAGGGTGGTGAAGAGATAAGATGGCAGGTGCTTTCGATTATCGATTATTATCGATTATTATATTTATTATCGATTGATAATGCAAATAATATTTCCACTGTCACTATCATTAATGATATAAATACTTATTCATTCCCGCTAAGGCCTATCACTAGATAATGTTGACGTAACTCTCGTTTGCTGAGAGTTAGCTGAATCATAATCTTAAGTCAACATCAAAGATTGCCTCTTGATATATTGGCCAATCAATCACAATAATAACTAAAATGAGATGTGACACCATTCGAACTGATGACGCTATCCGAATCAGAAAAAGTAGGAAGGTAGTTTTACTGTTTCTCATCGAAAACAAGCCTCCAATATCGGGAATATAGGTACGAATTTCTACAAATAGTATGTAGGTTATCATAGAAAATCACCCCATATTTATTCTAAAACTAGCATTTCCCGCGGCTGCGTCTTGTGTTTCGAAAATGTACTACGGGAACGTACTATCGATTTAAAAGTTTCCTACACACCCTAATTGTGTAACACACTTTCAATCCCAATGTGAATAATTTTGAAGGATATTGGTAATCCGTTGCTTCATATGTTAGAAGAAATAGTCTGTTGAACAAAGTAAAGAATGCATTAAATATTACTGAACTGTCAAGATGAAAGCCGTTCCTACTGTTATATTGTTACGTAACTACCCCGCTGGTCATTGTCTATCGTGTGTTAAACCTCTAAATCCGCTCAGCCGCAAAACGGTTAATTTGACATATTAAGTACATGTAACAGACAATCAACCCGAAAGTTGTATTCTAACAAACTAATGGATTTTAAACACCTGATGCTAACTCGTCAACTAGAGGCCGGGGTTGTATTTTGGGGTAAAAGTAACCGATAGACAAAGTTAATTTCACATTTTTTTATAATATTCTTCTACTTAGCATGTCGATAGCAATCTACATAAATGGAATCGGCCCTGAATCCGTCACATGTTTGGCGCCATCAGTAGCATCCATCAGTTCCTGTAATGTGCAGTTTGGATGCGTGCCCTGTGGACATGATATTTTTTTACATTTTTTTTTTTTTATTAATGTGCTTCCTCACCAGGAGCATTCGCGTGTAATGTAACATTATAGATACGACTTTGAGCATTACATTACAATACTACCTCCCTGACTGACGAGCATTGGCGTGTAATGTATCTGTCTGAAATTCAGAAAACTGTAGGAGGAAAGGCTTGGCACTATGTTCAGTCAGCTGTTGCTCGCCTTAGTGCACGGCTGCGCTTGCGCGTCTTAGTTACAAATCTCATACATGTTTGTCATTTCTTCAACCGACCGTTGTAATTTCTTTACAACGCGAATTACAGATTGCGGGGCGGGGAGCGCTCTATGGCCCGCCGGACATACTCGTATTTAATTACAAGTGGAGCGCATTGATGTTACAATTTGTAGCAAGGTATTACACATTGTATCATTACAAGGTGCGCGCTGCAATGCTCGATTTTCCTCCCTCACTGATGTAATGCTCGAATCCGTAACGTTACATAACAGGCGAATGCTCCTGATGAGGGAGCACCTTAATTGGTTCATTTATAAACAATGATTAAAGTGACATTCAAACGTCAAAAATGTGTGGTTAAACAGTCGCTAATCACTACTTAACTTCAAGCAACGTTTATGAATACATACCCCTCGTATGTGTCCCATCTTTTGAGGAACAGCATTACATTTATACTCGATTTATTAGGTTGGCAAGTAGAGATTTTCAGAATGATCTAGAATTTTTTTATTTGTTCATTGAATTTTCTTGAAATTTCCTTTGACGAAAGTATAAAAGCGGACGAAATTTCCTTTGCCACGTTTCTAATTCCGATCCAGCCTGTCCTTTGCTGCCCTCTCCCAGCGACGCCCTTAGCCGAGGTCCGTACCCCACAGGGGGTGCCCTTAGCGTGTAGTCGCTTAGTTTTTTAGTTTTTTAAGCCCTGTTTGGAGGCCTTAATTTTTTGAGGCATCCACAAGGCAAGCCTAGTTATGTAGACGACAAACTCACTGAACTGAACTGCTAGATGCCATTTATAAAAATAAAAAATAAACTGCCACGTTTCATAACGCTTCCAACATCGAAGGCATACATCGAAGAAAAGAACAAATCAGACTTTTGTTACTTCACGAATACCGATTGGTATATTCAGCAGCGGATGCGGCAAGAAACATATGTACCTATATTGTAATCGATGGGAGATTCTACGGTCACTTATCGCACAGCTAAAAATTGGTTTGTTAAATTCGACATGGGAGACTACAGTTTAAAAGATTCACCTCACCCCGGCCCTGTAGTTCAAACTGACACAGAACGATTACGACAACTCATCGAAACTGATCCCCGTTTATCGACTCGAGCACTAGCAGAAGAACTCGGCTGTTCTAATACCACCGTAGAAAATCACATTGATGAAAAATTGTTTGTTATCATGATAATAAATATAAAGGTTTCCTTTGATATAAATGTGAAAATTTCAACTTGCCAAAGTAATATAATATTAGTGTGGACAAATTACTGTATTGGAGTGTCTTCCTATGAGTAATTTCCGTACGTGCCAATCGACTGGTCAGAGAAATTAGGACAGAGCCGTTTATATACGGTCCTACATCAACACTAATGCTTATACGTGATTCTCTTCAGCGTAAATAAGTACCAGTATTTTATTTTTCTAACCCTATTTGTAATAGTTTTATTCTTGTTGGTAAAAGGATTCAACGACGTCAAATCGCTATTAGGTTTTCACCAGATTGTAGGATACTCAGGCGCTTTAATTTCTAATTCAATCAATCAACTCAGCCTATCGCAGTCCACTGCTGGACATAGGCCTCTCCCAGACTGCGCCACAACACCCTGTCTTCCGCCTTCCGCATCCAGTCTACCCCAGCCACCTTCTTTAGGTCGTCCGTCCATCTAGCTGGGGGGCGTCCCACACTACGCTTGCCGATACGCGGTCTTCACTCCAGGACTCGCCTGCTCCACCGGCCATCGGCCCTTCGACAGACATGGCCAGCCCACTGCCACTTCAGTTTGCTTACTCTTTTTTTTTTTTTTTTTTTTAAACACGTTGCCCCACACTAGGAATTTCTCCTGTATGGTGGGTGCGTTTACAAACATTTAAACTCACATACACAAACAGCCAGACCCGGAACAACTACTTGTAGGTCATACAAATATTTGTTCCGTGCGGGAATCGAACCCGCGACACGCAGCGCAGCAGTCAATCGCTTAACCACTGCGCCAACCGTGCCAACTCTGCAAGCTATGTCGGTTAATTGCTAATTAATTGCTTCATATGTTCGAAAAATTTGCCTGCTCAACAACATAAATAACGCAATGAATGTTGTTGAACTGTCAAAATGAAAGCTATTGCTACTATTTGTGTGTTACGCAATTATCCCAATGATCATCTTGCACTTAGACTTTATTACCCATGGGATTTAACTTCTAGATCTTGTTTTTGCGCCAAAGGGACCAATTTTAGCCGTCAGATCTTCCATCGATTGACCTAATCATGGTTAAAGTCGAATAATTTATTTAAAGTAAGTCACTAAAAGGCACTATTGAACGACAAAATTTACAAGTAAATAAAAATGTATTCTATTTGCCCGTCCCAAAAAGTAGTTTCGTATGAGAAAGAATGGGCAGGGAACTCATAAAGTTACTATTTTAAACTAGCTTTAACTACAGTCTAAGTAATAAGGTTCATATTCGCAAAACAAGTATTCGTACGAAACTGACAGGTGTAAAGAACGTATTCTCTCGACGGAGGGACTGTAGCAAGCTTTTTTTTTTCATATGCCTTTAACAATTTTCTTTTCATACAGCACCAGTATCACCACCGTCAACCGACTGGCTGTGGAGCAACGCCACCCACATCTACATCCAGCTAAGTGGATGGGATGACAGTGGTTGTGACGTCACAAGATGGGAAGTGGACTACCGACTCCTTGGATCCAACCTTTGGCAACGTGCGGAAAATAAAGCAGTAAGTCAGAACGTTCTTAGGGTGAATTTCACCAATGAAACTGAACGCGTTCAGCAACTCTAAACTGCGTTCAAGAGCTGTCAGTGTCGTGATTGTTGTAGAATACTGACACTGACAGCACAGAGGGGCAATTCTCCTAATTTTAAGAACGTTCACAGTCTGATCTCAGTCTCAGTCAAAAATACCCCTAATTTCCCTACATTTTTATAAGTTTTTGACAGTTGTTTGTGACTGATGATGTTGATTTTGTGATGATGAGACTGTGACTAGATTTAAAACGTTTTGAACTACGAGAATTGGCTTTCAGATCACGTGCAGTCTCATTGGTGAAATTCGAACTTAAATATGTTACTTCTACTAACAACCCAGCCCTGCTCCACACGGATGCAATCTTATCAAAACGTCGCAATTTCGGCCCCCATATCTAAGTTAAATATTTATTTTGACACATAATAAATTCTTTAAATGATGGTGAAAACCGCATTAAAATCCACTGGGAACTTTTGACGAAACAGACAGAAACGACTAAAGCGACTTTGTTTTATACTATTTACCTATAGAAACTTTACTTTGTATTACTTAAGCTTTCCATATAACAACTTTGCGAAGTTCTGGTCTTATAGCATAGCGATGCTCGAAGTTTTCAACACGATAGAAAATTGTTAGTAGTACTAGTATGCGAAATAGGAGCTTTGAATTTTGCGTTTACGGCAGGCAGATTTGATTATTGTTCTATAGCACTTAGGTACGCCATTAATTCCACTTCTCGAGTAATGAATTCACCTTGGCGACGTAAGGCTGATTTACATTTGCATTAGTTAAGTAGCAAATTTAATGAGGAAACCGACATGATCTAGAAGTAAAAATTCGGGAGACATCTACCAACCCGCACTGGGCCTCTGTGGTGGATTACGGCCCACTCCCTATCACCGAGAGGAGGCCTGTTTCCCAGCAGTGGGAACATTAAACATGTAACAACGATAAAACTTCTATTGTCTCGTTCAGTGTTACCTATTAAAAATCATTTCTTCCTCTCCTAGCCCATGGATCTAAACCTCGGCTGGAGCTACATCGAGGGCCACTACCAGGCCCCACCTCTTCGGTCCATACCCACGTCATACGCAGTCGGATCTCTCGCTCCCGGAAACTGGTACCAGCTAAGAGTGACTGCGATGAACGATGCTGGTACTGCTTCTGCTGTTTATACTTACGCTACCAAGACTTTGGATGGAGGTGAGTTTTTTGTTTATTTTTTTGTACTGTACGTAAGCAAATAATTCGTCTATAGAAATAAATGATTATTATCCATTGCTCAGTTGTTTACTAGCGCTCGCCAGAACAGTCGTTTTATTTACATGACTCATCACCCCTTTTATACATACGTACATAGTAGGTACACTTACATTTGGTGACCCCGATATCACTAACACGCGCCGCGATTTAAAGTAATTTTTTCGTGATTGTTCCCGTGTCGTGATAACTGCACTGCACAACCTAATCAGCCTTCCACAAGCGGATCTCCCTGGTTAGTTTTCAAGAGGCACATAGTTATCCAGACATGACGTCAAGCGGAAACTGTGGAAATGGGGCAGCATTATGCGGAGCAACGGACTTCAAGCAGACCGACGTGGCGGCAATAGGAATGTCCTCGAAGATACCCGAATTTTGGACCGAAATGCCCAGAGTGTGGTTTGCCCAGTTCGAGACAATGATGGCTCCTCAAAAACAAGGCGACGAAGCAAAATACGGCGTTGTGCTGGCCAACCTCAACAAAGACGCGATAAGTCAGGTGGCCGACATAATAATTTCGCCTCCTGCCTCCAATAAATATGGTGCCCTTAAAGAGAGACTCCTTGCCGTATACGAAGAATCCGAAGAGCGGCAGTTCCAAAAGCTGGTAAGTGAAGTGGAATTAGGCGACCAAAAACCGTCACAACTGTTAAGACGAATGAGGGAATTGGCACGTAAGAGTCAGGTAGCCGAAAAAACACTACATAGCCTGTGGACATCAAGACTTCCAGATCATGTTCGAGCAGTTTTAATGGTCAGTCAGGACCAAAAACTCGACAACCTCGCCGCTATAGCAGACAAGATTTTGGAAGGAAAATCAGGTGAAGTGTCGGAAGTATCAAGCGGTCCAAATCAGCTTATCGTTGAGTTAGTTAACCAAGTGAGCAAATTAACCATGGAAATAGCAGCGTTAAAAGCCAACTCGCATGGCAATGGACGTCATACTTATAGACGCAATCGAAGCCGGTCGCGCTCAAGGTCCCTCTCAAGATCGAGGATTACGCCCGACAGCCCAAACTGGTTATGCAAGTATCATTTCCGGTACAGGAATCGAGCTCGGAACTGTGAAAAACCATGCAACTGGAAAAAGCCGTCGGAAAACTAAGTTCTGCGTTGACAGAGGCGGTCGTCAGCGCTATCATTCCTTCAAACCGCCTATGCGTTACCGACCGAAAAAGTGGGTATCGTTTTTTGGTTGATACTGGCGCTAACATCTCAGCAATACCTAGAAGAGGAAACCGTTTAAAAACAGACGACACATATAAAATCTATGCCGCAAACGGAACAAAAATTAAAACATACGGTGACAAAACGCTGACGTTAAATCTAAACTTGAGACGGCCATATCGATGGACTTTCATAGTTGCTGACATTACGCAACCAATACTGGGTGCCGATTTTTTAGAAAAGCATAACATTTTGGTGGATATCCGGAATAAACGTTTAATAGATGGTACGACTGGACTTCAGAGGAACGCAAAGCCTATAATCAGATCCCAGTACAAGAAGTAGAAAAAACCGCAGTGATTACCCCGTTCGGTCTATTCGAATTTCCAAGAATGCCGTTCGGATTACGAAATGCAGGTCAAACCTTTGTCAGATTCCTGAACACAGTCTTAGCTGGACTCGACTTTATTTTCGTGTACATAGATGACATACTAGTGACGTCATCATCAGTCAGCGAACACCAACGTCATTTACAAGAAGTATTTAAACGGTTAGATGAACATGGCATCGCAATCAATCAAGAAAAGTGCGTGCTGGGCAAACCTCAAATAGAATTCCTTGGATATCAGATTACAAACACCGGAATCAAGCCATTACCTGACAAGGTCGAAGCGATCACCAAATATCCGATTCCGAAAACAGTGCAAGAATTGCGAAGATTTCTAGGCATGATCAATTTTTACCGAAACAACATTCCACAAGCAGCGCGTCATCAAAAACACTTGAACAAATACCTAATTGGCTCAAAGAAAAATGACAAAACCGAAATACAATGGACTCCAGAAGCACTAGAAGCATTCGATCAATGTAAAGAAAGTCTAAGCAACGCTGTTACATTGACTTCACCAACAACGCATTCCCCGCTATCGCTCATGACAGATGCATCCCAGACATGCGTAGGCGCCGTTTTGCAGCAGTATGAAAACGGAAACTGGAAGCCTCTTTCCTTTTTTTCAAAGGGACTGAGTGAAACGCAATCAAGATATAGCACATATGATCGAGAATTGCTGGCAATTTACATGGCAGTAACACATTTTCAGCCTTATGTCGAGGGACGAGAGTTGATTGTATATACCGATCATAAGCCATTATGTCATGCTTTCACCAATAAACAAAACTCCACAAGTAAAACGATAGCACCAAGGAGGTTACGTCACTTAGAGTTCATTGCACAATTCACGACAGACATCCGTCACCTATCCGGTAACATGAACCCAGTAGCTGACGCATTATCGCGAGTCGAACAAATAGATTGCCCAACACCTGTGGATTGGAATGAGATAGCAGATATGCAGGGCAATGACATTGAACTCGCTCAGCTATTGAACAACAATAACCTTAGCTGGAAAAGTATGCAATTATCAGGAACAAAACAACTATTTTGCGAAAATTCAAAACCGAACCCAAGACCATATGTGCCGAAGTCACTTCGAAAACAAGTATTCGACACTATGCACAACATAACGCATCCCGGTATAAGATCATCAAAGAAAATGATCTCTGAGCATTATTTCTGGCCACGCATGAATACTGATGTTGGTATTTGGGCTAAAACATGTCAGGCATGCCAAAAAAGCAAGACACACAGGCACAACTCGTCTCCAATCGGAACTTTCCCACCAACAGCACGTTTAGATCACGTGCACATAGATATTGTTGGTCCATTACCAGAATCCAGAGGCAACAGATACATTGTCTCAATGATCGACAGAGGAACGAGATGGATGGAAGCTGTACCAGTTGCAGAGATAACAGCAAAAGTCGCAGCAGACGTTCTCATGAACACCTGGATATCGAGATTCGGATGCCCAAACACCATAACTACGGACCAAGAACGACAGTTCGAGTCAGACTTATTCATCGCTCTGACTAAGTCACTTGGTATCAAGAAGACCAGGACCACAAGTTATCATCCGCAGTCAAATGGTTTAGTTGAACGCTGGCATAGATCAATGAAAACTGCTCTAGTAGCACGTGGTAATACTGCAAACTGGTCGAACGAATTACCATTTGTCCTACTAGGATTAAGAGCGGCATTACGATTGAAAGAAAATGTCAGCCCCGCACAAATGTTATACGGAACGAACATACGTCTACCTGGAATGTTTATCGAGCCGAAAACGCAAGTTACATCACCAGAAACCTATGCACAGACTCTCCAAAGGACAATGGCAAAGCTGAGCCCGTTTAACAACAACCACCACGCCACAACCCACAAACCATTTATTCACCCAGACATGAAAGATTGTGAATACGTATACGTCAGAACGGATGCAGTTAAGAAACCTCTGACCCCGTCATCGAAGGTCCATACAAGGTGTTAGAGAAGCAGGAGAAGCATTTCAGAATCCAAATGCCAAGGAAAACATCTGTAGTATCAGTGGACAGACTAAAACCAGCCTACATTTTAATAGAAGATAAGGTAAATGAACCTTTAGCACACATAAAAAGTACCAATAGAGACGTGAACGAACACAAGAGTGCTGAGCCAGCGGGAAATAGCAAGACCGCGCCGAAAACAACACGTTCAGGCCGCGTCATACGTCCAGTGGTACGTTTCGCAATACCGTAACATCAGCAAGAGAGATGAGATATGATTTTTTTTAATTTCTTTTTTTAATATTTTCTTTTTATTCAAGATTTTTTTTTATATTGTTTTTAATTTTTTACCTATTACATTTTTTTCTTTTATTGTTTTCAATTTGTTATGTAAGCGTACTGTCAAAATGTATTAGAATTTATTTTAAAAAAAGGGGGGAATAATGTACGTAAGCAAATAATTCGTCTATAGAAATAAATGATTATTATCCATTGCTCAGTTGTTTACTAGCGCTCGCCAGAACAGTCGTTTTATTTACATGACTCATCACCCCTTTTATACATACGTACATAGTAGGTACACTTACAGTACTCTAGTCTTGTATTCTACAGTGCTATTCTGTAAAAATCTCACCGTGATAACTTAGGTGAAGTGAGCGGGAAGTGAGCTCTGTGATTCCGTAATAGTAGGTATTGCCACTATTAAGTGCTCACTTCACTTATGATTTCACGGTGAGATTTTTACAGAATCGACCGGCTGTACGAAGTTTCGGTCGTCCGGCGGCGAGATAGGCGGACGACATTGTTACTATCGCGGGTAGAACCTGCACCCAAATTGCGTAACACACTATTACACTCAATTTGAATCATGTTGAAGCATATTGCTAATCCATTGCTCCATATGTTCGAAAAATGTGTCTGCTCAGCAACGTAAATAACGCAATGGATGTTGTTGAACTGTCAAAATGAAACCCATTGCTACTGATAGTGTGTTACGCAATTACCCTCCTGGATGACGATGGAAGAGAAGCATGGGGTTTTGCACTTGAAGAGAGAGGCTTAAGCTCAAAAGTGAATGAAGTTGGGCTGTTGATGATGATGACTCTAGTCTTGAATATTCTTATCATCACCTGCCTTGCCTTTTCCCAACTATTTTGGGGTCAGCTTCCAGTCTAACCGGATACAGCTGAATACCAGTATTTTACATGGAGCGACTGCATATCTGAACTCCACAACCCAGATATTAGGTAACACGATACCCCTTGGGTAGACTGATTGTACACCTGAAAAATAGTAAAGCCCGAAAATAGTTCGTGTAACATTCCAAATAAACAACCAAAATTCCTTCTATAAATAAACCAAGCCAACAGCTTCAACTGGAAGATCAAATAAAGCTCTTCCACAACTTTACGTCCTAAATAAGCAGAGGGTTAGCACGAACGCGCGACGTTTCATAAATTCGAACGACTTTCAATCTAAAATACGACTATCCTATAGCATTTTTGTTTAAATTTTTTGGTGAAAAGCACGATGAGTATCACCCATAGATATGAATAAACTACTAAAACTAGGTAAATATTATGAGTAAAACGAGTATAATTTACAACTTTAGTAGGTAGTTGCTGAAAATCAGCGCTGTTGACGATAGGTTCGGCCGAAGTCACAGCATTTTGCTGAGCAACGACCTGTTCTTGCACAGATGCGACGTACGCATGGCACATATGTAGGACGTACGGCTTGTTATACTTATTATTATTTTATTGTTACTGTTTGTTACAAAAGTAGTTTTTTTTTCAGTTTGTTTTGATTGTTATTGTTTAGTTGTCATCTGCCGGTGTCGCGGGCGCATCTTGATTAATGTATGTGTTGTCTTTGGTCCCTGGCCCTGACATCAAGCGCTTGAGTACGAGGCTTTTGGCTACATTGTATATTTTATGTCTTTTTTATTTTTTATTATTATTTTGTTTTTTATTTGTAGCGTGCGTTTTGTTTGTGCAGAATAAACGTTTTTTTCTTTCTTTCTTTCTTTCTTTCTTTCTTTCTTTCTTTAAAATCATTAAAGTCAAAGTTACACAATATAAGCTCATCATCATCTCATCATCTGCCTAGCCTTTTCCCAACTATGTTGGGGTCGTTGTCAGACTCGGGCTTCTGATTACCCGTAACGACTGTCAAAGATCTACGAATGACAGCCGGGACCAACGGCTTAACGTGCTTTCCGAGGCACGGAGGGGTCTCGGTATGTAAAGATGGTCACCCATCCACAGACCAACCGCGGCAAGCGTAGCTTAACCTGATCGATCGACCTGTGCGGCTGTTATTATTTAGCCACGGGCAACATACTTAAAATATTATGTAAATGCATTTTTTTAGTCGTTAAAGGCCTATCTACTCTTTTTCCACCTCTCTCTGTCCAGAGCTTCCAAGGACCAATCTTTATCAAAGGAGTCCAGCTCATCCCGCCATTTTCGTCTGGGCCTACCGCGATGTCGTCACTAAGCGGGACCCATAGGGCCGTAAGTTTGCCCAATTGATCGTCTGACATGCGGCAGATGTGTCCAGCCCAATTCCATTTAAGCGTGGCAGCTTTCCGAATCACCATCTGCCTAGCCTTTTTCCCAACTATGTTGGGGTCGCCTTCCAGTCTAACCGGATGCAGCTGAATACCAGTATTTTACATGGAGTGACTGCCTATCTGACCTCCACAACCCAGATACTGGGTAATACGATACCCCTAGGTAAGACTGGTTGTCAGACTTTCGGGCTTCTGACTGCCCGTAACGACTGTCAAAGATCTACGAATGACAGCCGGGACCAACGGCTTAACGTGCTTTCCGAGGCACGGAGGGGTCTCGGTATGTAAAGATGGTCACCCATCCACAGACCAACCGCGGCAAGCGTAGCTTAACCTGATCGATCGACCTGTGCGGCTGTTATTATTTAGCCACGGGCCCCTCCGAATCCCTCCACGGGCAGTTTTCCGAATGACATTAGTTATTTTAGTGATGGAACGGATTGTCGTATTCTTAACCCGGTCCACAAGTTTAATCCCCAGAATACTCCGTTTCATATCTCTCTGGCAAACCTCGAGCATGGACCACTGCTGAATTGTCAAAGACCATGTTTGAGAACTATACGTGAGGATGAGAAGAATACACATGTCGATGAGTCTTCTCTTGAGGGGGATAGTGGAGGATCGTCCTACATTTAATCTTTCATGGCCCAATAGCTCTTTCCGGCATTTTTGGTGCGCCTTGCATCTTCTTTGTTTTGTCTTTCCTGGTCGACATATTTAATCTCCCCACCCGTCACGGTGATCCTGCGATGCATGCTGTTCGTCATCAACTTGGTCTTTGACATATTCATTTGAAGTCCGACCTCTTGGCTTGCCGTGCTGATATCTTCTAGCATCTGAGTCAGCTCGGAGACTGAAGTCAAAAAGGACAATATCGTCGTCGTCGACAATATGCAAATGTAAAAAAAAGAGGGAAAGAATCAGGGCATCAAAAATTCGTCCGCATTGCTGTCAACAGGAAAAATGCCCTAAAGGCGTGCGGCATTGCCCCGTTATATGGCGATGCTGATTGTTTGGCCAAAAAATACGCCAGCCAGAGGGTCACGTAAAATAAAAAAAAACAAATTCAAATAAAATATGCATTTCACGTAGGACATTGAAAGTCACTATTGAACGTCAAAATTTACAAGAAATTACAATTGATTCTAGATGCCGAGCCAAAAGGTAGTTTCGCACGGAGAAGAGTAGGCAAGAAACTCTATTGTTACTCTTTTAAACTTTTTTTACAATGTTTTGTATACGTATAAGACGTATACAAAACATTGTAAAAAACATCGTAACGACGTAAGTAACGTCCGCGCGTTCGCGCTAGACCCACAGAGGATGGTCCCACCTGTGATCTAGTACTAACAGTACGACTAAGTTCGGTCTAGCAAGACACAATAAGGAACATAAAGTTTAGACAACGTTGCAAGTGACTGGAACTCCATTAATGTTAATTTACAGGGAACTCTGTCTAGCTTAAATATAGAATCTTGACTTGGAAATAGGTTCTGGGAAATTGATTTACCTGTTTCTTGTATATATCACGCAAGCTGTGTTGTCATCAGCAAGCTTTGCTACTTACTAATAATATTATTTTATATGAAAACAATAACAACATCGTGTACATAAATCATCTCAAAACTTGCTTCCTCTGAACGCGGTCAGCTAACGAACCATCTCGCTTATTGCCTTAATGTAAATAGTTTGTAAGCCATGATCGATCACCCCGGATTATGTAACAACAAACTGATCTTAGGGCTATTTCACAGAGGTTTAAAGGAACTATTTGCTTCGATGATATAGGGAATGAAAGCACAGACCGAGAGTGGTGGCCCAGAGGTAACGTCCGTGACTTACGAGTTGTTAGGTCGTAGGTTCGAACCCAGACAGGCGCTTTACTTTGTGTAAATTATTTCATCACCACTGTTCTCAAAACGATGAAGGAAAACGTCATGAGGTGTTAACGCACACTGTGCGTGTCACTACGTCAAACCCACTGTGCACCTACGACGTGAGCCTGCGGGACGCGGGGGACGGGGGCCCGCGCGGCCGCGTCGCTTCGCCGCCAGCCAACCGCCGAAAGTCGACTCGGGGTCAGAATCAAGAGCGCGTGCGTACACGCAGTCACGCATCGCTTCTATCGTAATAATTTAATTAATGTTTTGTTGAGTAATATAATTCCAAGAGTAGACTCGCCTATTATTGAAGTGACTCTAATATTCTCAGCATGAGGAAACTTTCATGTCCTAGAAGTCTTGGATGATAAAAGAAATAGAAGCAATGGTGGCTTACTTATAACAGCCCCGAATTACCCCTAAGTTGTGGGTCGTCATCCCAGGCAGGCATGCACGTCATTTACAATGCAATTTGTTT
Organism: Eremobia ochroleuca; assembly: GCA_949629135.1. Taxonomy (NCBI): domain Eukaryota; kingdom Metazoa; phylum Arthropoda; class Insecta; order Lepidoptera; family Noctuidae; genus Eremobia; species Eremobia ochroleuca. The sequence continues at coordinate 6,852,120 of OX451408.1, forward strand.
CAACGTTACTGCTGTCTAAACGATGAATGAAAACATCGTAAGGAAACCGGCTTATCCTAAAATCTAACATTTTTAGAAGTGTGATATCCACCAACCCGCACTCAGCCGGCGTGGTGGATTATCGCCCATTCCCTCTCACAGATCTGTGTCCTAGCAGTGGGACATCAAAGGCTGATTACGCCAACGCATCACTCGCCATTGCGAGGGTAAATTAGCACATGATATATGTACGAATTTATTTATTATTATTTATTAAAACTTTATGCACAAGTACAAAAAATACTGTACAAAGGCGGACTTAATGCCTGAGGCATTTTCTACCAGTCAACCTTAGGGTGACGCAGAGACAAAATATGGTAGGTGCATTTACTACATTAGCTCTGCTGATCCGTATAGGAAGGAGAGATTATCGTAGATACCGTAACATGCAGTGTTCGATTTCACGATGCTTTCGACATTTAGATACATAAAGTGGGCTACAAAAGTTAGTTGACAATTTTTCAATTCAGTTGTGATGCCACTTTATGATTTAAAATAAAAAAATAAAAAATCAAGTTATCCTAAATATTATTTGATTATCTTTTAAGATAAGTCATAGGTTGAATTAGTCAATACAAACGTTATTCAAACATAATGTGGTTGTCACAGCTCATGTGGAAAAATGTACAGACGCCAGCACATCAAGCTACTACAATCTACAGAATGTAGGTTAAATTCTAACAAACCTATTCCTCAACTTAACAATTACAGCTCATATATGACTTCAAGTCAGTTAAACCAAAATGATGGGGTAGTCGTTTATGTTAAGAGTGCACTCGAACATCAGGTTACAGAAATATCACTATCTCAGGCCTCTTGTCTAAGCCTGGAAATATTAAATAACGTCATTCTCTCTATTTACCGATCACCATCAAACTCAAACACTGACAGTTTTGTCAGTTCGCTCAACAATCATTTGGAGACCATTGCACCAAATAAAAACATTATTGTGACAGGTGACATAAACATTAATATTATACCTAAACTAAACGAGCAGTCTCATGAACTAAAAAACAGAATGAACTACCTCAACATGTTGTCTTTACACGGTATCCTTCCAGGGCATCTCTTCATGCTTAAAGTTAATAAGAAAAAGTTTTCATCCACTATTGCTATCCTTAATACCACAGTAACGGACCATTACACAACCCTTCTTGTATTATCTAAGCAAAAATGTTTACAAAATGTTCGTAACACTAAGACATTTGTTGATTTTGAACAAGCCCTACAATATCTAAAGGAAAAGAACTTGAATGAATTACTTTTCTGTGATGATCCTGATTTTCTGTGTACTCTGTTGATACAAACTCTAGCTGACTCCATTAAATTAAGTACAATCAAATTAAAGATCCCTAACAAAAAACGCATTTTAAAACCGTGGTTTACCAATGGTATTTTGCGCTGTATACAAAATCGGAATAAACTCCAAAATAAACTTCGTCATGATCAAAACAATGAAACTCTAAAAATAACATACAGACGTTACAGAAATTACTGTACCAATTTGATTAAAAAACTAAAAAGACAATATGAAAAGAATCTGCTATCTAAATCAGTTAACAACAATAAATTACTATGGAAAAACATAAAAGCTATTACCTACTCACAGAAAACAAATAATTATGATGCAGAGTTGTTGAAACTTCAGCCAACCCCGTCTGATTCAGTAAATTTTATCAACAATTATTTTTCTAAAATTGGTCTTGACCTGGCTCAACAAATCCTACCTACGACTAACAATTTCGCCTTCGGTCAGAGCAGAAAGGCATCAAATCTAGTAAATTCTTTTGTGCTTCTTGAAACTGACGCCGACGAAGTATACAGAATATTGAGTAATCTAAAAGCTGACAGTGCCCCTGGCTGGGACAACATCTCTACGAAATTTTTAAAGTTCATTGGCATGGAAGCCGTCCCTATCATAGCCCATCTTGCGAACCTCTGCTTTAAAACTGGCATCTTCCCTGCCCCGTTAAAAATAGCCATTATTACTCCTGTGCACAAGGGTGGGGGTAGAGACGATATTAATAATTATAGACCAATTTCTGTTCTTACTAGTATATCCAAAATTATTGAAAAATTAATAAATGTTAGGCTTCTTAATTACTTAAACAAATTCAATATTATCTCCGACTCACAGTTTGGTTTTCGTCAAGGTATTTCCACTGAAGACGCCGTCATATCACTAACTTCATTAATAGCTAATCATCTTGACAATGGAGATAAGTGCCTAACTGTCTTTTTAGACCTAAAAAAGGCATTTGATACCATCTCTACGCCTATCCTTGTAAACAAGCTGGAAAAAATAGGTATTAGAGATATCGCGCTGGATCTGTTTAAGAACTATCTTTCAAATAGGAAGCAGAGTGTCAAAGTGGGGCAACATGTAAGTGATGTCACAGATGTATCATACGGCGTTCCCCAAGGAAGTGTTTTAGGTCCAACGCTCTTCTTGTTATACATAAACGACCTGTGTAACATGGAAATTCCTAATGCCAAAGTCCTGTCGTACGCCGATGATACAGCTGTCATCTTCTATGGTAAGACATGGCATAATGTGCAGCTAAGTGCTGAAACAGGAATGTCCCAGGTTGCGAATTGGCTCAATGCTAATGTTCTCACATTAAATACCTCCAAAACAAACTTTATAAGTTTCAGCATCTGCAATCGTACTCAACCAACCGGCGATTTTCGAATCAATATACATACTTGTGATGGTATCAATGTTGATAATTGTAACTGTTCTAGTATTGGCAAAGTTTCTAGCACTAAATATCTAGGGGTAATTCTGGATCAGAGATTGTGCTGGCATCCTCATCTTGAGGAAGTTGCCAACAGAATCCGCAAGCTAAATTGGATCTTTAAGACTCTGCGTCACGTGGTGCCTAAGTCTACACAGTGTAGCGGTAGGCCTGTTAGAAATGTGCTCACACAAATATATATTTCTCTTGCACAATCAATATTGATATACTGTATTCCTATTTGGGGAGGGGCAACTAAATCTAAATTCATCCAATTGGAGCGAGCACAACGAGCCCTGCTCAAAATAATGCATTTTAAAAAAAGGAGATATTCTACAGAGAAGCTCTACAAACTTAGTGATGTATTGTCAGTTAGGAAACTATACATTAGTCAAATAATTTTAAAAAAGCACAAAACCTTACCTTATACTGCGGATATATACTCTAGGAGAAAACACGATATAGTTAAAATACCTACAACCAAATCCAAATTCGGATCGATGCAATTTAGTAAACGATCAGCTCAATTGTATAACAAAATAAATAAAGAAATTCTCGTATATTCAAAATCTTATCACATATGTAAAGAAATGTTGATTGACTGGCTAAAACCACTGACATATGAAAATACTGAAGCTCTCCTACAAACCGTAACTTAATACAAGTACACGACCCACTCACACACACACAGTCTTCCCATACCTACACGTACATTCACTCACACATACACATACAACCACACATCCATCACACTCATTTACACTCAACAACTCATGCACACTCATGCACACTCACACACACGCTCATATAATTATATTTTGTTTTACTACACCCATTTACTGTTTTTATTGTGTTTTAAGTAAGTACCTACTGTTGTGAAGGAGCGGAGTCTTCTAATACAGGCATTACTTGCTTAAATGAAGACTCCAAACCCAAAATTGTTTGTGTATAACTTTTGGACACAATAAACGTTATTATTATTATTATTATTATTATTATTATTATTATCTGTCCAATTTCTTTAATAGTATTTCAACTTTATTGCCAAAGCATAATGTTCAAAGTTGATTGGGAAAATTTGACAGTTTTGGGTAGCTTGATGTGCTGGCGTCTGTACATACTATACATTTTAATACGACTCTAATACACGGTTTTGTCAGGTAGGTACTTGTGCAATGACAAACATAACAATTTCAAAGCAGCATCAATATTTAATAAACTTAAACATTAAACTTCTCGTATTATTATTAGTTTTGAAGAGCCGGCGTCGTTATGTACAACAGCCTTAATAGTTTGTCAAGAACATAATTGTTAACAAATGACACAAGTTTGATCAAAACTTTGATATTCAGTATCAAAAGTTTAGTTATCTGCCGTGACAAGCCTGAGATGAAATTGTCATTGAAGCGAAGTTAAGGGTTATGGGTTAGTAATAAGCGGGAGCGGTGTAGGCGGAGAGCAGTGGTGGCCCAGTGGCCCCGACTTACGGGTTGTAGGTCGTGGGTTAAAACCCAGGCAGGAGGTTTACTTTGTGTAATTTATTTCATCGCCATTGCTTTAAAAAACGGCAAAACAAAAACATCGTGAGAAAACCGCCATGTCTTAAGACCAAAAATTCGAAGACATGTGACAGCCACGAACCCGCACTGGGTCCACGTGGTGGATTTAGGACAGAGACGAGGCCTGTGTATCTCCTCTTGGTGAGGAGTGGGCCGTAATTCACCAGGCAAGCCCAGTGCGGATTGTTAGATGTCACATGTCTTCGAATTTTTGGTTATGGTTTCCTGATGATATTTTCCTTCATCGTTTTTTGAGGGGCCCGTGGCTAAATAATAACAGCCGCACAGGTCGATTGATCAGGTTAAGCTACGCTTGCCGCGGTTGGTCTGTGGGTGGGTGACCATCATTACATACTGAGACCCCTCCGTGCCTCGGAAAGCACGTTAAGCCGTTGGTCCCGGCTGTCATTCGTAGATCTTTGATAGTCGTTAAGGGTAATCAGAAGCCCGAGTCTGACAACCAGTCTTACCTACGGGTATCGTATTACCCAGTAACTGGGTTGTGGAGGTCAGATAGGCAGTCGCTCCATGTAAAATACTGGTATTCAGCTGCATCCGGTTAGACTGGAAGCCGACCCCAACATAGTTGGGAAAAGGCTAGGCAGATGATGATTTTCCTTCACCGTTTTGAGAGTAGCGGTGATAAAATAACTTACACAAACTAAGGGGTCTGTCTGGGTTCCAACTTAAGACCTGCAACTTGTAAGTCGCGACCATTACCACTGCGCCACTGCGCCACTGCTGCTCTCAGTCCTGTAAATAAATTATTATCAGTATATTGTTTTGTACTTGTTTTTAATGGTGGTGCCAGAAGATACTTAAATGTTCCTTGCATCTCTTTAGCAGGTACACCCTTGAAACAAGTCTCAAAATTTAAATATCTGGGCCACTGGGTCACTGAGGACCTATGCGACGATTTAGATATCGAGAGAGAGCGTAGGGCGATGTCTGTTCGAAGTAATATGCTGGCCCGTAGGTTTGCACGGTGTTTTTACGACGTTAAAATGACGCTTTTTCGAGCCTACTGTCAAACTTTTTACACCTGCAGCCTTTGGGTCAAGTATACGCAGAAGGCATATAGCGCCCTGCGTGTACAGTATAACAATGCCTTCAGGATGCTTGTGGGGCTGCCGCGGTATTGTAGCGCTTCGGGTATGTTTGCCGATGCGAGAGTAGATGATTTCTATGCCATTATTCGAAAACGATGCGCTTCTCTCCGGCACAGAACAGATACCAGCACCCACGGTATGTTGAGAGCATTGAGTGACCGGTGGGATTGCCCGATACTTGGTCGATGGGTGAGACTGCACACACAGGTTGGTTAGGTAACTGTGCGTGCTTTTATTTTATTTTATTTTATTTATTTTATTTTATCTTTATTACTATTATGTTATTATTATTATTATTATTCTGCCTATGTGTGTGTATCGTGTTATTTTTATGTGTCAATGTCAATTAATTTAATTCTATGGACTTCAATGTCCGCAAATAAATGATTATTATTATTATTATATTATTTATCAGATAGACAGGCCGTGATTAAAATTCGATTCTTTAGTACTATCCTGTCCAGCTCACATTCACAAGCATGATGATTATCTTTGAAACCTAAGTCTATTGTTACTGGCTCATAAAAAGAAAGTGACACTCTGAAACAAAAATCATTTCTATTTTACGAGACAAAAATAGTCCTACACCGATCTAATATTGAATGACAAATGCCTCTCATAAATATCTCAACATTTTCGGCTTCCCGGAATTTTCCCTTATATCTAAGAGAAAAATAAAAGCAAACGCGATCCTCTTGACTTTGTTTCGTGATATTTGGGTCAGTGCAACATGTCTTTTCTTCCATATATGGAGCGCAAACATGGTCTCTAACAAAACGTCAAAAATCGGCACTTGGAGCCACTCCTGCGGGTCGATTCTGGAAAAATCTCACCGTGACAACTAAGGTGAAGTCATGCTGATGCTAGGGATTGACACTATTGACGACTCACTCCACGCTCACTTCACCCAAGTTTTCACTGTGAGATGGTTACAGAATCGCACGGCAGGACTCGTCTGCTCCACTGGCCATCGGTCCTTTGACAAACTTCGACTTACTCTGCAAGCTATGTCGGTACCTTCGGTTCTTCCACCTGAATTCACCTGATCCTGAGGATTGACACTATTGACTTATCTTGATTGAAGTTTTCACAGTAACATTTTTCCAGAAGACATTGGCTATGCTACCATACAAATGTTAGTTTGTTAAAAGTTGGCAAAAGACCATGATATAAGCCTGAAAATCAATGCTTAACATTGACCTTTATTTGGGGTAACCTAATTTTCATTTGAGTTGGGCGCTCTGTGAGTTAATAAAAAATTTGCGAGTCAACGCTTACTTTGAGCTGCTCTTTTCGCACAAATATTTCATTCCAACTCTAAAATCGTGTCCATGGAGAATACGAAGGAACTTATTCAACAGAATTGCTCGATTTTCAACGACCAAAATGATGGTCTAATATACTCGAGTAAATGTGAAAGCAACAGACCATCAACATCGTATTTTTTATCGGCGACATTCCCGATCGATTAAATCGAACTAATCTGTAAGATACTACACACTACTATATACTAGACATTATTGATCTTCAAAACACAACACATCGGGCGACAATAAAGATCGTCAAAATACGAGCAAATCTATCGACAGTTTTCGATTGGTGCTTTAATTCAGTCACGGTATTGCTTTATAACTGCGTGGAAGATTCATTCATTATGATCTTTCAACATTATCTAAGTGTCATCAGGGCCAAATTCCCAGTATGTCGCACTTTAAAGATGCTCAACGCCCCTAGCCCATCTGACTGCCAACCTTGAATGTGTGTGTTTGCGGGTTTGAATTAACTAAAAATAAATACATTAAGTTCTTGATAACATAATGAATTATGAATGTGAACTCCAAACTTACAAATTTCCTTTGTCAGTAAAATGGCAAAACCTACTCTTGTAATTTACCAACACTGCAAATTATTCCAGTCAACAATGTTTTGCAAATACAGTTTCCTAAACGCTTACCAAATGCACCATAACCAAACCTTTATACCCAAAATCAAGCCATCCAGTTCACCAACTTCTAAGAATGTTTTGACGCGTCAAACATAAATTATTTCATCAAAATTTTGTCGTAAAGCTGATTATGGTTGCCCTGTTTTGGACTCGTTGCGTCGATTCTTATTCGAGTATATTTTAGGATCGTTTTATAGTACATCATTGTGTTTTTATGTAATGGCTTTGATGAAATTTTGTTGTGGTTTCTAAAGGCTTTGTAATCTTAGGAAGTTGGGGGCGTTTGGAGACTGTGTTTTCTACTTATAATATTGCTGCTTTTAGATTTGAGCCCTGTTAATATTATTGGTTTATAATCTTGGCATTAGAATTGGGGACCTTCATTTTTAACCCGGCGAGCGTAAAGTTGGGTATAACCTTAATAAATCGCTCGATATTTTGTGACATATATGTACATATTTTTTTTTATATACATGTATTTTAAATTGTATCCTCTGTTTCAGTTTCCTATCTATTATAATGACAATAATTTAAGAAAAGAATTTAAAATCAATATTAAACCGTAAAAATGTCTAATTTATCATATGGGTTTGTCACACCCACCTTATGCTCCGTGTTACATATTTTTACCTTAAGCACGCTTACGGGTTAAATAGAGCATCGTGATGTATACAATATAACTCAGTGGTAAGATTTTTCTCCATCTTTAATAATCGAAAGATACAATATAATACAATAAAACACAACAACAACAACGTAACAATATAATAAGGTCATACAGTGCCCTCCAAAATTTAGTTGAAATTTTTCCAGTTCAGCGGCAAAGCCACATTATGATAGCACAAACGAAACACGGTTATAAAAAAAAGTGGTAATCACTTATCATAAGTCAATTCAAACATTTGAAACAAGAATTTTCTTGTTTCAAATGTAATTCTTGTTTCACTTTTTTTTTTATAACCGTGTTTCGTTTGTGGTATTATAATGTGGTTTTGCAGCTGAAGTGGAAAAATTTCAACTAACTTTTGGAGGACACTGTATAAGAACTTTAAAATATTCCAACGTATTAAAATTGCTAGGTACACTTTGGCGAATAAATCGTGACGTAATTTAAGTAATTCTCTTAAATTTATTTCTCTACACAAACCTTCTTATATCACGTCACATTACGAGAATACTCGAATACAATATGCTTGTAAGACAAGAACATTCAAGCACTTTCAAACCTCAATATAACAATATGTATTTAACCATCAATGATACTGTATACACTAACAATTCTGGAGACAAAGATTTAAATTGATAGATTCGCCCTACTCCGTCAAAAGATGGTCGCGTTTCTGTTTTGATTTGACAATAACGTCGCAGTGACTTGAGTTGACGACCATGGAATCGTAATAATAATAATAATAATAAAACCATTTATTTTCAGGTAACAAAGACCCATAGATAAATACCTTAACTGAAGTATACATAATATAACAATTGTGTTAGTAAATAAAACTTAAAAACTAATACAAAGTAATACACAGTATGTGTGAGCTCACTCTTCTCAGCTTTGTTTGTTGATTTATTTGATTATTTGCAAACATGTGTTTCACAGTGTCTATACTCCCGATATGTATTTGCCCGTTCGAAAAATTGAATATCAAACTGGTTTTGATAGATAATCTACTTTCGGATGGGCCTATATCTTCGTTGACGGACTTAAAGAGTAAATCCCCAGTGCGATTTATTTTTCGAGCAACGGAAGTACGGTGAGCGCAAATCTAACGATTTAAATCTCTGCCCGGAGCGATATTATCGTACTAAGTTAGGGTCGGATTGAGGGCTGCAATATATTGTTACACAATATTACTGTTTCCTTATTCCCTTGTTCAACTGTATATGATTATGTTCATAGTATAGTCTTACAATGAACATAACCATACACAATTTGTAAATTGACTTAATTATAGATTCAAGTAAATTTTCGAGTACTATAGAAAAGCAAAAAAATAAAGCTTTAGCCTATGCGAATGCTTCATTTCGCTTACCTACCAAGTTTATAGAATCAAAATTTCAGCTTTTAGTTTATTATGGGCTAATTTTTCAACCGACAGATAATTCATAGTCGTGGAATAAAATTGACGTCTGTCAGATTTTGTATGGAAGAACTGTCAAAATTTTAAAATGATTCCTGGGATAAAACTATCTGGCGTTGGAAAAATCAGCCCTCAATCCTTATAATATACTAAATACTGCCATCAGACTCCCGCAATTTAATCACTTAAACTTCTCGAATTTGAATTTTCTGAAACTAGATCGGGCGTCAAACTTTTGGGTTCATAATGTCCACGAATAAAATCATAAAATTTTTTACTGAAAAAATATGAACTACCGATCCTTAATTAAACCACGACAACCGCAGTTTATCTCGTTGAGTGGAAGCCAGTAACTCTTTAAAGTCGATAAAATTGATGTTCACATTAAATAATTTGTTGCAGAGGAAATCGGTCCCCCATCCGAGCTGTTCGACCTGAACATGCTGGTCATCATCTGCAGTTCTATACTTCTCGTCATATGCCTTATGGCTTTCTTCTGTATACTATTTAGAAGACATAGGTAAGTGACGTTTATATTGACTGGCCAACATCTTGTTTTGAATTTAGTGGTGTTTTTGTCCGTGACTTGTTATTCTACTGTGGCTGTCGCGACACTTTTTGTCGTGAGGGACAAAATATTCACATACTAATGTATAGACACATTTCGGCTGGTTTTTTTTTATTTTTTAATAATTTATTATTATTGTTTCCTATGCAATAAACTGTAAATGAGTCATTTATTATTTATTTATTCCATGGAAGATTTACAGACGAATACAATCATTAACTTAAAATATAAAATAGCCCTGCGCCAATTTCAAATCCTCACAAATAAAAAAAAATGGGGAAAATGATTATATTTTTGATAATAAGAGTAATATGGTTAAGTAGAGCCAAAATGTCCAAACATGTGGCAAAAAGGACCATAAAAATATTCTTGCTGATAGAATGACCTTTCTACCAATCCCACAATTTTCCATTACAACAACAACCCAACAAGACCAGTTACATTCAATAATTACTAACAAACAAACAAACAATTTGTGTTTACACGCCCGTACTACTCGCAAACAGTTATTAATAATTATCTGTCTATTATCTGAACCGACATGATTACTCATTGAATACTGTCATTCGATTGCCATGAAAATTAAATACAATGATAATTATTATTCAGTGGCTAGTCAGTCCAACCTGTCTATCTGTAATATCTACCAACACACACGATTCTGGATTCTGGACCACTCCTTCTCAGAGAGAAGGCCTGTTTAGATTTTGATTGAACTAATTCTAGCTCAGTTCATTTAATTAATCGCGAGAATAAAGCTATTCTCCCGAGCATAAGCATGCTATATTAAAAAGAGAGATTAACTAATCAACAACGTTGGGTAATTGGTTTCTAAAACTAATTAATACAAATGAGAGCTATTACGCTATAAAGACTCCTGCTATGATTATCGACCAATGGCGTTCCAAAGTCCTTAATAAAATATTGTGTTGAAGCTAATAAAAACAAAGTGGATTTACGCAAACGTTATGCTCCGAAACTTTATTCCGAGGTCAAATCCATAATTCAAAGCGAATAGTTTTGAATACTAATCAGTGTTTACTTTCCAAACAGGCAAAACTATACATCCCAGTACCGCCACTCGATTGCTGAAGAAGTTAAATCCCGTAATGAGAGCGTAGCATCTCAGTCAGAACATAAGGAGCGGTACGCACACGCGCCAAGGATATACACCTCGCCTGTACATAATAGAAAGGCTAGCAAGAATGGTAAGATAATACCGAAGTTATGTTACCCCTTCGTTGTCTATCTTCGTCGAGTTGAACGTCGTCTAGCTGGATGGATCGTAAAGTTTGTCAACTAGCAATACTGGTTGGTAAACCCAACACTGCCAAAATATCTACCGAAAGACTATAATCAACCCAACTTGATGCATTTGGCGATTGCTTTTTAGTGTTATTAGTAATTTTCTTATATTTCGAAATAATGGACACCTTTCGGCCTTCCAATATTTGAGTTGCGATACTGAAATTAGGAATTCGCAGCTTGTACCTATTTACCTTGAGAAATCACGTTGTATTGCAAAATTTAGCCTCTGGCCAAGGTAAAAAAAGGCCAGCCCTTGAGTCACGGGAATCGTCAACCAGCCATATGAAGATCTTTATTTCTTATAACTTTTTAACCTAACTTCATGAAAAACATAGTAGTCAATCGTATTATATTATTCCACAGAAATGTTCGAGATAAGTCCTTACGCGGAATTCGCATTGGGCTTCAGAACGTTTGATCACGTGGAAAACCAGGACCTACCAAGCAGATTGCCTAGTAGACCAAGGTTTGATACCGGTAAGTGAATAAATACACTATTTAAACTTAATACAATACTGATTCAATAGTAATGAACAATAATAAGACTCGGTGTCCCCCAAGGAATATTCTTTGGACCAGTAATGATTTTATTCAGAACAAAACACTGAAAAAAATTCGAAAACATGCGACGTCCACAAATCCGCACCGGGCCCAAGCGGTGGATTATGGCCAAGTCCCTCTCATATGTGGGGACTGTGTGGCAACTGTGGGAGCGTTGCAGGCTGATTGTGCATAACGAAAACATATGGAAATAATTCTACCATTATTCTGCTTAGCAATGCGATAAGCAGAAAACAAACGAACCAAGAGAACCGTGAGGTTAATAGAATATTGAACAAACAGTAATAGCTTTCCATTAGTTTATTAACGCACTACGAAAACTAAAACAGAATCGCGTACTATTCACTCATTACTGATTCATATATGTGCATAATTAGGCTTTTCAAATAATATGATTCCCGTCCATACAGTTAAATACGTTACTATCGAACGTTGTATGTTTACCGTACATAAATGCGAGCGAGATAAAATGGAATTTGATAACGAATTTTGCAAATGATGCAGGAAATTGTATTTTGAGGCGGAAGCTTTGAACATTTGCGAATTGATTACTGGGCTTGATAATTATAATCAGTGTTATTATTGTGTTGTGTTTGTAATTCAGGGCGACAATAATAGGGTTATTAGTGTTTTGTTTAAAGTACCCTGTGAAATTGCAGACAGAATAATTATGGTGCGCCTGGTTCTAAGGTCAGTGCGGCCCAGCGGTAAATACCATGACTTACGATTTATTATGGTCGTAGGTTCGAACCCAGACAGGCGCTTTAATTTGTGTAAATTATTTCATCACCACTGCTCTCGAAACGGCGAAGGCAAACATTGTGAAGAAACCGGCATGTCCTAGAACCAAAACTTCGAAGACATGTGACATCTACCAACCCGCACTGGGTCCGCTTTGTGGATTACAGCCGACTCCTACTCACCGAGACGAGGCCTGTGTAACCCGCACTGGGCCCGCGTTGTGGATTACGGTCAATTACGGCCCACTCCTAGTCACCGAGACGAGGCCTGTGTCCCACCAGTGGGAACATTACAGGCTGATTATGTTAGTTCCTGGGTCAGCTAAGTTTATCCAAATAGCTATTTGGATAAATCGAATTAACCGATACCTTGATACCTTCATCAGTTCAATCTACATATCGATGCCTTAGTTCACAATTGCACTAACTACAAAATTTTCAATTTCAACTTTTTTAATGCCAAACACACTAAACTTCATGCTATTTCGTTTTCGCGTATCGAAATACCGTTATTCCGTCTCGTCTTATGAATAGATGCATATTTTTTTGATATTTAACTTGGTTTTTGTACTGTTCTTGTCTAAACTTGAAAAAACTTTAAAGCTCCTCAAAAATGTCAATTTCGTAGTTAGCGCAATTGTGAACTAAGGCATCCATATATGACCTGAACCATCCTAGGCACTAATCTACGTGGTCCTCACGCGATCAGGCCAAGATAATGGCGCCGATTCTCCTGTTCAAACTAAACTAAATTTAAGTTCACTGCATCTTTTTCTTTCTATTTCATTAAGAAAAGGACAGAAGGTAAATACTAGTTTAGTCCTGTCAAATTAGTCAGCATCTGGCGTAAGTTGACGTATTTTTAGTAGATATTTTTAATGACGTCTAAAGTTGTCTATGGAGTATCTTAATTTGACAGGACTAAACTAATATTTATCTTCTGTCATTTTCTCAATTAAATAGAACGAAAAAGATGCACTGAAATTAATTTTAGTTCAGTTTGTGAACAAGGAAATTGGTACCAATGTCTGGCTTCAAAAGAGCCTGTGACGTCTGAGTTGGTTTCGGGGTTTCTTCTCAGAGTAGTCGGATAGAAAACACAGACCAAATCTTGTTTTTAAAATATTATTGACGTGTAAAGGTGTTGTCTAAACTAATTTACAAAATAAACATCACTTATGATTAAAAAAGGTTACTAGTTTTGGATTTTGCACGCCTCATAATGCGAAGCATTAGAGTGCTTTACGATCGAAAAAAAAAATTGCCTCCTTTCTGCAACTGTTTCTATTATACTCCTGCTACTTTCACCCATAGAAGGAACCCTATTGAAATGGCTCTTTTATTCAAAGTAGTTTCAATCAACTCAGCCTATCGCAGTCCACTGCTGGACATAGGCCTCTCCCAGACTGCGCCACAACACCCTGTCCTCCGCCTTCCGCATCCAGTCCACCCCAGCCACCTTCTTTAGGTCGTCCGTCCATCTAGCTGGCGGGCGTCCCACACTAAGCTTGCCGATACGCGGTCTCCACTTCGGTTTAATTATAATTAATAAAATAAAAAAAACTAAACAATATAATATCTATGGTTTTTTATACGATCAAATGAGCATTGTGAGTCGTGCACTTTGGATTTTCCAATTTTAATATTTTGGCCTCGCTCGATAAATCTATAAACGATAAATCTATTAACAAGAAACTAAGGATAAAGAAGCTGTTCATTTTATTCTTAGAGCTCTCTCTAATACCTAATGTTAGACAGAAATGTTTGCCTTTCATCAAGAATTCAATATCCGTAATTAAAATTTACATTCTTAAGGAAATTGCTCAAACTCCAAGTAGTATTATACAGCGTGTTGCTTTAATGGCAACATTAATTTAACACACGTACACGGTTTCACGTTTTCGATTTTTGAACATATTTTAACTTCACTAAACGATATTAAGTATTTATTTAATTACAATTTTCTGAAATAAAATCTTGTAACCTGCCGTGCGATTCTGTAACTATCTCACCGTGAAAGCTTGGGTGAAGTGAGCGTGGAGTGAGCCATTCGCTAGGGATTAACACCATTAAGTGCTCACTTCACTTATGATTTCACGGTGAGATTTTTCAGAATCGACCGGCTGTACTTAAAGAACTAGGAACTGTAGCGCAGATATTATTTGCCGGGGTTACGGATAATAATAATAATAATATTCCACAACTTTCACACAACGCCATCTAGTCCCAAATTATCATTAAATTACATCGGATCATTACATCGCATCAATGAAATCAAAACGAATAATGTGCGAACGCATAATAAGTTTAGAAAGCAAGAATTGAAGGAAAGAGAGAGAGTACAATGTCGGCGAGCGGCGCAGGCGCATTATTGGCCACTAGACCTATCCGTGTTAAACTAAAGTCACCGTTGTAGCGGCACGTTGTATCTGGTCCTTAGATCCGAGAAACCGTATTGTACTGTAAATTGAAACAACTTGTTAATGAAACATAAACAATATGAGTTGGACAGGCAACATAAATCTGTTTAGTACGTTCTATTCAATATTCAGGATTCGCTATGAGGCAATTTGACAATAAATTGTTACGTATCTTACAGTCGCTACGGTAAATTGTCACAAGGATAATCTAATTTCTGGATGAGTCATTCTTTTTCGTTTGAAATGTGATTTTAAGTGATTATTCAATATCTGTATAGCGCACTCACAGACAGACAAAAAGCCACTTTGTCTTATACCATTGTATAAAACAAAGTCGCTTTTTTGTCTGTCTGTGAGTGCGCTTAGTTCGTGTAAACTACACAATTGTTTTTATGTAGTGTTTACCATCATTTATAGAATTTATTCCGGAGTGATGTGTGAAAGCGCAAAAAAAATATTATATAGCACCCATTTGAAGCAGTGCTATTATAAAATACGAAGTGTGGCCCATGACTTCGTCGGCCATCCAGGATGAAAAGTAGCCTACGTCCTTACCCAGGTCATGGTCTACCTGTGCGTCAAATTTCATCTAAATCCACTAAGCTATTTTAACGTGAAAGCGTAACATACAAACACTCTTATTGCATTTATAATACTAGCAGCGCCCCGCGGTTTCACCCGCATAAGTGTCGATTCCGTAAGAATTTTGGGATAAAAAGTATCCTATGTGTTATTTTGATGTATAAGCTATATTACTGTCAAGTTTCATCACAACCCGTTTTGTAGTTTTTGCTCGAAAGAGTAACAAACATCCATCCATCCTCACAAACTTTCACGCTTATAATATTACTAGCTGCGCCCCGCGGTTTCACCCGCATAAGTCTCGATCCCGTAGGAATATCGGGATAAAAAGTATTATATGTGTTAATCTTGGTTATGAACTAACAATGTGCCAAATTTCATAAAAATTGGTCCAGCCGTTTGAGCGTCAAGAAGTAACAAACATACACACACACACACACACACAGACTTTCGCCTTTATAATATTAGTGTGATATAAGTAGGATTAGTTAGGATAAGAGTAGGACAGTAGTGAAGTGAAATTATTGGGTTTTCAGTGAAAACACGTTAAGTCGGTGGTTCTGCGCCTGATCTCTCTCTGAACGTGTCGGATTGCCGTCCCATCGGTCTATGAGGGAAGAGTGAGTGCACCTGTGACTGCACACACACTTGTGCACTATACCTAATACTTCCCGCGCCAAAATACGGTTTACACACGATAGGAAAATTTAGAAAATTTACTGTGCTGTCTCATAATCTGAGTGCATTTGAGTGATAATGGAAAAATTACCATGCTAGCACAGTAAAAATTCTTATGCTGTACAGTAAAATTTATTGGATAAATAGTGAATTTTTCCCAATCTCACTCAGAAAATTTTCTGTAGTCTCACTTTACAGTGACGAGCACAGTAATTTTTCTAAGAATTTTCTCTCCGTGCAGGACTATTATTATTAGTTAGGATTGTAATCTGGGCTGATATTGATTTGTGACGAGAGCTCTCTCGTGGTCAGCTTTGCGATTCACATAAAATAGGAAAGTACCTTCTCAAGTCGACGGTTCGGTGACCATTCTCTAAATGTCTAAAGTTTGAAAACCAGGCGATCTCTAAGATATTAATTTTGGTCAGTAAATGAGTTAGGGAGGTCTGATGGCAGTAGTTTCACGTAAAATTATGATGTTTGACCGCATCTAGTCAGATTGAAAGCTGACTCAAACAGTAGGTGAATGGTAAATAATAATAATAATAATTTATTTAGATCAGACACAGTGATCCATATTGATTTTATGTTTGTATATTTAAACATTATGTTAGTAACCAAAGAATAAAATACATGCCACAATAATACTACTTATTATAACTAAATTGAATAATTAAAACACATAAAATTAAATTGTAAAATAAATTAATTACTTAAACATTTACATCTTTACATTCATTTTAAAGCTTAGATTACTTCGACCAAATTCTTGAGATAATCTTGTTCGTTGAAGGCAAAGTTCTTATCTTTCGCAAAAGTAATGTAAACTAAGATTTTGTATCAACTGATCGAAAATCGAAAACAAGTGACTATAGCTGGCGAAATTTGGGTTTAGGTACTATGTAGGTACACTTCTGCCTAACCCTTTGGGATAATCGGACGATGTGATGTTATGTCTGATTGAAAAACAGTCACATGAAGTATCTCGCCTATTTTCCTTGACAGATATTTACGCTTTGGAATTGGCAACTTATTTTGTTTGTCAAACTTCCTTGTTTACAGAAGGCCAACTCCCGTGATTAAAAACGTTCAATCTCGTCGCAATCTGATCACAGCGACAATCAATGTCAAAAACTTGTCTAAAATTTAGGGAAATTATAGGTATTTTTGACAGATTGAGAATGAGGTCAGACTGTGAACGTTCTTAAAATTACGAGAATTGCCTCGCAGATTTTTTTTTCCTTAGCCCAGAAACTCTCTGAGCAAAGACGTATCGTTAACAGCCGATCGATTCTGTAAAAATCTCACCGTGAAATTATAAGTGAAGGGAGCTTGAAGTGAGCAGTGTCAATAGTGTTAATCCCTAATGACAGCTCACGCTCATTTCACCCAAGTTTTCACGGTGATGGTTACAGAATCGCACGCCAGTTTTCATTTGAGACTTTTTTAAGGACAAGGAGTCTGTCCTCAAATGAAAAGTTGTTGCACATGTTGTCATAGAAATGCACGTTTTAATTTGGAATTCAAACACTTAAAAATAGATGTAAATGCATTAAAAAGAAAAGAAAAGTGTTTAATTCATATAAACAATGTTTTAACACAATATACTCTGCCAAAGTGCAAAGAAATTTGTTGGCAGACGTGGCTCTTTTTTATCACTACATAGTATAAAACAAAATCGCTTCCCTGTCTGTCTGTCCCTATATATGCTTAGATCTTTAAAACTCCGCAACGGATGTTGATGCGGTTTTTTTTAATAGATAAAGTGATTCAAGAGGAAGGTTTATATGCATAATACATGCGTAATATAGTAGAGAAACACTGATAATTTTAGAGGTTTCTAATGTGATGTCGTAAATAAACACATTTTTTTGCGCTTACATTGTAAACGCTGGCTGAACCATTCGAGATAGATCAAAATAATGTCCTACAGTATTGTACACCTTAAAAAGCTCTACAAAAAAGTCCGCGATGGTATATGTCTATCTCTTAGGGATAGCCCACAATAACCATTTTTTATCCTATACTTTTTACGAGAAATAATGGCTCTAAAATTATCAGTGTTTCTCTACTATATTATGCATGTATTATACATATAAACCTTCCTCTTGAATCACTCTTATCTATAAAAAAAGCCGCATCAAAATCCGTAGCGTAGTTTTAAAGATCTAAGCATACACAGAGACAGACAGACAGCGGGAAGCGACTTTGTTTTATACTATGTAGTGATCAGCATTGCACCCGTGCGAAGCCGGGGCGGGTCGCTAAACTCAAACTCAAACTCAAAGCATTTATTTCAAGTAAACCAATTACAGGCACTTTTGAATTGTCAAGGGGTCAGTCAGTCAGAAAGATGAAGCTAGTTGCCCATTCCAAAGCGTAGTAGGTACCTGTGGAGAAGAACGGGCAAGAAACTCCACGGACACTCTTTTAAATCATAAAAATCGTTACAAAATTTTGGTTACATCATTTAAGTTGAAATAATACATGTGAGAACGATGTAGAAAGACGTGCACGTTAAAAGCGTCCGTACTAAAAAAGATAAAAACAAAAAAATAACAATTCAGAAATGAAAATACTTAGATTAAAATTAAAATAAGCCTTGGCAGCTAAGAGATGACCAGTCCCTACTGGCGGCGCCCGTTCACGAACATGACGTATGGATCAGCACCATTTAGCTCAACCATTTTGAAGGGAACTCAATGATCCAACACACACGCCACCACCAGCGAGACATTTGAGTGAGCATGACATACCCTCAGCCGCCAGGGCACATTCAAGTCAATGAAAGACGTACCCAGTAAATGGTAGCTTGATAGTTTAGTTGCATAGTGCTCACACGTGTGTTATGCAATTATACAATATTAAGAGATTGAATTTATACAATACAAAGATAGTTTTTTCAATCTTCAGCAGCTCACAACTATATTTTCGAATGCTAATTAATTAGTTTATGCGCCCTTGTGGAGCAGGACCAGCGGTGAACCAAGCATTTTTGTCAGCGATGTAATCCCCCAACTTATAATATGCTTGGCTGCATAGTGTGCGTTTTATATAAGATTTGAATTTAGTTTCGTTGAGTTGGAGTATGTGGGGAGGTATTTTATTGTAGCATTTTAAACAGTACCCCATGAAGGATGAGTCTACTTTAGCCAGTCTGAAGCCTGGTTGAACTAATTGGTCCCTATTTCTGGTCCTATAGGTGTGTCTGTCACCTCTTTTAGTGAAATGATTTAGATTTTTCCTTACGTACATGATGTTTTCATAGATGTATTGACAAGGTACCGTCATGATATTAATATCCTTAAACAGTTCCCTTAGAGAATCGCGCCTGCGGAGGCCATATATTGCTCTGATGGCTCTTTTCTGCAGAATAAAAATAGACTCGATATCTGCAGCCCGTCCCCATAGTAAAATACCGTAAGACATGATACTATGAAAGTAACTGAAATAGACTAGTCTCGCGGTATCTACATTAGTAAATTGACGGATTTTTCTTACAGCATATGCTGCTGAACTTAGCCGTCCTGCAAGAGATGTTATATGAGGACCCCATTGCAGCTTTGAGTCGAGCGTGATCCCCAGGAAAACAGTTTTATCGACGAATTCTAGTTTCTCTTTATTCAATACTATGTCACAATCACTACTTTTAACATTTGGTAAAGCAAATCTTATGCATTTAGTTTTTTTTCCATTTAACACTAAATTATTAGCAGTGAACCAATTTTGCACCTGCAGTAAGGCGTTATTTACGTCGTCAAGATTTGATGCACGTCTATTTATCTTAAAAATTAAGGAAGTATCGTCAGCAAATAACACCATTTTTGGTTGGCTTTTTAATAAATGGGGTAGATCATTAATATATACTAAAAAGAGGAAAGGACCTAATATCGAGCCTTGTGGAACACCCATTTTTACTTTTAAACCAAGTGAATTGACCCCGTTTATTTGAACTTTTTGTTGTCTATCATTTAAATAAGATTTTACTAAACTGAGCGCAAGTTTACCTAATCCGTAATGCTCAAGTTTCAAGAGCAAGGTTTCATGATTAACGCAGTCAAATGCCTTGGAGAGGTCACAAAAGATTCCTATGGCATCTTGGGCCTCCTCCCACGCTGTAAATATGTGTTTTAATAAAGTGACACCGGCGTCGGTTGTACAACAGCCTTTGGTGAAGCCATATTGCTGGTCGTGTAAGATTTTGTTGTTGTTAAAATGATTAAGCATTTGATTGAGCATTACCTTTTCGAATACCTTGCTGAATACTGGCAACACGGATACTGGTCTATAATTATTGGTGTCTTTGCTGTCCCCAGATTTAAAAAGTGGAATAACCTTACTGTATTTCATTAAATCTGGGAAGACTCCCTGATCTACACACAAATTAAATACTAAAGCTAAGTATGGTGCTATAGTCTCGATTATGGATTTACAAACTTTGATAGACATACCCCATAGATCTTCGGTCAATTTGATTTTGATTTGTCGAAAGGCTTTCATAACTATCTTAATTTCTTGGCTTTCATAATTATCTTAAGGCTTTCATAGCTAGTAAGACATATAATTGAAACTTTTTCACCTATATGTACGCTAAACTATCTATGAGTTTCTTAATTGTAGTGCATCAGGCATGTTTGCGGATAATAATATTAATGGTTTTGCCGCCACCATTAGGAATAGATGTGCATCCCTGATGACGCGTGATTTTGATTTTGATTTTGCGGAGGTGGATCGATCTCCACGCTGAATTTTAATTGTATATCTCAGTCTGTAACCTACTAACACTAGAAGTTAAGTAAAATTGTTACCAACAAACAGACTTACCTACAAGTTTTTTTAAATATTGTCTACGGTGAGGATATATAGAAAATCGATATGAAAGAATGACTCACAAATACTAAAGACGCATCCAGCTACGATCTACAATCGCTTCCAGTTCTCACGTTTCGTTTGAATTATGAGACAGTCCCTCCTCGTATATTTCAGCCTGACATCCCAAATGAACGCTATTCAAATTCTAGACGCTGTTATCATTAATTGAATTCCCTTCAAAGCTCCGCTAAATTATTATTTAGTTATATCAAGGCCTGTCAAGTTGATTTTTTGTTGGATTATTTTGCTTTGACAGGTTAAATATTTAGTGATTGAGTGGAAGTTTATCTTTGAACGAAATTTAAATTTAGTTTAGACGGTTTCTGTCTAGGGTTTTGAGTAGTATTCCTTCTTTATTTAAGCGATGTATCTACAGAGTGAAATTAAATTAGTTAGCGAAAGTCTGCAGATATGATGGCATCGATATCTAAACACGTTTAAACTAAAAATTAATTGGTTGGGGGGTCAATGACTGCTGGTATTGTTGTTACTGGACTATGAGTTGAGATTTTTTATTTTTTGTATTATCATGTTTAGATATCCATGCCCATCACGTCTGAGAAGTTTCACTAAATAATTTAATTAGACCCTGTATAAAACATTGCGTTAAAATTTCACAAATTAATTAAACAATTTTCAATTTTCCAACTAGAATTCCTCCATCCCTCCAACGATTATTGTTTAGAACTTTTTCTGTACCAAGTATGTATTTACTGAATATTTATCTACTAAATAGTTGAGTAGTGTTGGTTAATAGAATAATTTATATGAAGGTATACATCGTGAGAGCAGTGTTGCCCCAGTGGTATCGGCCCAGACTTACGAGTTGTAGGTCATGAGTTCGAACCCAGGCAGGCACATTACTTTCTTATTTAATTTCATAACCACTGCTCTCAAAACGGTGAAGGAAAATATCGTAAGGAAACCGGCCTGTCCTAGAACCAAAAATTCGAAGACATGTGACATCCACCAGCCCGCGTGGTGGATTATGGCCCACTCCCTCTCGCGGAGAGGAGGCCTGTGTCCCAGCAGTGGGGACATTAGAGACTGTTAATGATATAGAAGTATACGTCTATCAGCATTACCATTATTAATAACACAAACAGCCGTGCGATTCTATAACCATCTCACCGTGAAAGCTTGGGTGAAGTGAGCGTGGAGTGAGCTGTCATTCGCTAGGGATTAACACTATTAAGTGCTCACTTCACTTATGATTTCACGGTGAGATTTTTACAGAATCGACCGGCTAATTCGTCTAACTGTTTTAATAAGTACTGTTCTACATCAATGCACAATAGCCAGTTACCCAGCTCCTTTAGAAGATTTTTCCTTCTCATATTTTCCTCCAATTTTTTTTCAGGGAACATCTTTTCATTTCCCTCAAAAATAATTTCGCTGTCACCGCCCTATAAAAACTTTGAAAAAATTCGTGAAGATTTTCGGTAAAGACAATTTTTGACGGTTATGCTAATCAATTTTCATTATACAAGTTAAATAATCTTTTTTTAATTACACGTCTGCCGGCCAAAGTTAGATTACTTTCTAAGATTATCAAAGTTTTCTCAAGTGTGTTCTTTCTCTAAACGTTGTCTGTCGGCGCGAAAAATTAAGATCTCTTCGAGTTTTGAAGTGCAGGCCAATCAAGTTCGTTTCGTTGACAAGGTATTCAATTAAGCTTAAGGCAAAGCTAGTCTATATATCTACAACGTGTAACGTTAAAGGCGCAAATCCTCAGACACTGATTTTGAATTCAATTGACCTATTTCAGAGAGAATATCAGTCATTAAAAAAATTGTAAAGGTTGTATGTGCTGTTTTAGTTTTACTGGCCATTCTGATCGTTTCTTGCGTCTGCGACGACGCTTTACCGAGGAAGGAGTCGTCACCGCGCCGCTGCGCCGCGCTGACATTGGCTTGCTTGACCTATTAATAAATAACACGGCAACGTTTATAGTGAAGATTTTTTGAAAAATGTGACCTATATTAAAAAGTGGTTCAATTAATTCTGCTCGTTATTCTCATCACACTATTTTCAGGTTTTGCGCATTTAACGTTACACGTTGTATAAGTACATATACTAAAATCGTAGCGAAGTCAAGTACATTGAATATTTTTGAAAAAAGTAATTACGACGTTGGGAACGATTCTGATGTCGAGTTTTTAGATTTTTTTGGTACTTTCTGGATGTATATATGTTCCAGAATGGCGCAAAAACAGTTTATAGCCTGGATTAACATACAATATACCTACTTATAATCCCGGTTGTACGTTCTCGTGGGATATTTTGATCGACATCCACGGCGAAGCCACAAGCAAAATTATTAATGTAATTTGATTAAGTCATTAGATATGGTTAGCCAAAAGTCTATTACTATAACTGGTACACAGTCATCATCTAAATCATTGATTTCCAAAGTGGTCCAGGTGGACCCCCAGGGGTCCACGGGAGACTCGACGGGGGTCTACGTTAGATCTAATCTTCACATTTTTTTCGAGTTTTGGGAATATGGTACAAATGTAGCTGCAGGGGGTCCTCCGGAACTAGCAAAATTTTTAAAGTGGTCTGTAAGCAAAAAAAAGTTTGGGATTCCTGATTTAAATTGACAAAAACGTATATGATACTAGCTGCGCTCGCGGCTTCACCCGTATAAGTCTCGATCCCGTAGGAATAAAAAGTAATCTATGTGTTAATCCTAGTTATAAACTATCTGTGTGCCAAATTTCATCAAAATTGGTCAAGCCGTTTGAGCGTGAAGAAGTAACAAACATACAAACACACACACTCACAAACTTTCGCCTTTAAAATATTAGTTTGATATTGTAAGGCTGATATTATGTAGAAGCACACTGAAGCTTAACATGCTTGGCATTTTTATCGTTATATCTGAATTTTTTCAGGCTCATCTGTTAATCGAATCATACAAACACACACATTTCACATTATTCTTGTTTATTTCATATTATTATTATAGCAAAGAGTTAACCATTTTTATATTTTACGTTAGTTCAGATTTTAATTACATATGCATAATATGTAATTATGATTTATATGAGTTAATCAACTTTTGTCGCTGACTGTAGGTAGGTACGTATCGTGACGTCTCACTGGAGATTTCCTTAAAACATTTTCACGTTTATGTTTTATAGAACTATCCAGTGAAAAAAGTGAAAAGAATAAAAGGACGGTTTTGGTTTTAGCGGCGGGTATGCATGCGCACTACCGCTTCCAAAATCATATTCCTCCTTTTGGCTTTGAGCTGGTCGGGTATAAATATACTAACAACAGTCTAACGATAAACATCAAGGCTACAATGTACGAACTCGGTGACAAGGCGTAGGTGTTGCTACGGCGTAGGCGATGCTACGCCGTAGGTGTTGCTACGTTTATCGCTGTAAAGTTTATTGGCAATAAACTTGGGCATCACTATGAATGATTGCTATGAACGAAGCTAGTAATAATGTTGCAGTCACTATTATTCGCATTATTTGATGTAGGAACAATGTTGTATGGAAATTTTGCCAAAAATAGCATCCAATTTAAAACTGTTTCACAATGAGAATGTCACATACAGCGTCTTCACCATAAGAATTCAAGTAACATTATATTAATCACCATTATTTGAAAGGAGACCTTCCAAGGTATGCCGTTGTAAATTTGAAGTCAAGCAAACTGAAATCTCTAAGCACTTTCCGTGACCCAAAGGCTAGCTTTTACTTTAGCCAGAGGCTAAGCATTACCATACAACGTGACAATACCACCAGTCTCTTGATTACATTATCAGTCGACAGCGATGCGGAAAAAATGTTTTCGACTCCATATTTTAGTTTATTAATACTTATAGTTAAGTTAGGATATTATAATTTTACTTTTTTTTCAAATAAAACTCAAACTCAAAGCATTTATTTCAAAGAAACCAATTACAGGCACTTTTGTATTTTTAAGGGGTCGGTCAGTCAGAAACATGAAGCTAGTTGTCTATTCCAAAGCGTAGTAGGAACCTGTGGAGAAGAACGGGCAAGAAACTCCACGGACACTCTTTTAAATCATAAAATTATTACAAAATATTGGTTACATTCATTCATGTTGAAATTATACACGTGGTAACAATGTAGAAAGACGTGCATATTAAAAACGTCCGTAATAAAAACGATCCAGAAAAGAAAATACATAAATTAAAATAAGCCGTGGCGGCTAAAAGATTTCAGAAGACTTTCACTAAGAGATTAATTAGGTAACAAGGTATTGATTAAGTTGTTATTTAAGTTCTTTTCATTTTCAAATTCTGAATAATTATTACTCTATTATATATCTTGTACGCAAAATACGCGCATTGACGTGGAGTTGCGGACACCAGCCCGTGTTACCTACCTTTTACCTACTCTATTATATATATTATATATTATGTTGGGGTCGGCTTCCAGTCTAACCGGATGCAGCTGAATACCATATTTTACATGGAGCGACTGCCTATCTGACCTCCACAACCCAGTTACTGGGTAATACGATACCCCCAGGTAAGACTGGTTGTCAGACTTTCGGGCTACTGACGACCCGTAACGACTGTCAAAGATCCACGAATGACATCCGGGACCAACGGCTTAACGTGCTTTCCGAGACACGGAGGAGTCTCGGTATGTAAAGATGGTCACCCATCCACAGACCAACCACGGCAAGCGTAGCTTAACCTGATCGATCGACCTGTACGGCTGTTATTATTTAGCCACGGGCCCCTCATTATAGATGTTTGTTATTGATGTTTAATAAAAAAAAAAGAGTCACGCTATACAATAATATAACTTAATACACTGAATAAATGTTCCTTACGTTCAAAATTAAAAAGAAACAATGTATGTATCCTTCATTTATTACATAGTTCCAGTCACTTTTTTCTCTCCCTGTTTGTTTCGTAAACAATTTTATTAAGGAGTCGACGAAAACATTTATTTCTTAATTTAATTAGTTTATATATTACTCTTCATGTCTACTTTCTAGGGCTCTAAAACCAGCTGATTTTGTATAAAATTTTGTTGTTCTGTCGCCATTTCTATGAAAAATTATAAATTTACTATACGATGTATAGTAATACTAAGAACATGAATGATTACTTGTAAGTTGTAGATGTTTTCGAATTAAATGTACCTACTGATATTTTATAAATAAAGTGTATTGTGCCGGAAGATGTAGCGTTGGAAGGCCTCTCACAGTCACAAGCTGGACCGATGACCTTGTGAAGGCGTTGGGAATCCGCTGGATGCTAGAACCAGAGAACAAGTCGAAGTGGCTGTGCTTGGGGGAGACCTATGTCCAACAGAAGATGTCTTTCCGCTGAAATGATGATGATGATGAAAGTGCATTAAATTTTGCTATTTATTTATACAAGGTTAAATTAAATGGCTTATGTTTAACTTACCACCAGATATAGTAACAAATAGAAGACAAAAGTAGTAAATGATCACCAAAATTATACCAGCGTTTTAATATTTGGTGATCATTTACTAAATTTGGTGGTCGAATACAATTTAAAGTGGAGTCGTGACTAAAATAGCTGGTACTATTGTATTTTTAGACTTTATTTTTCTGGTGTTAAGTATATATTTTTGGTTACAAAACTAAGGGTATCAAAGCATTTTATGGTGGTCATTATATTTATCCCCAAATTAAATTACTTATCGAAACTCCGTAGATGTGACGGGTGAAGTGATTGGACGTGGTGGGTGTGGTCGATATCTAAACTACATACGAGATGACAAACAACATTTTTTTTTTTTGGGTCAACGACCGTAGACCGTGTAGTTCCTTTTCTACAAAATAAGCTAGATGAGGTCGGTGTTTTCTATCTGACTACTCTGAGAAGTAAGGCCGAAGAGAAAACAAAGGTCACAGTCTCTTTTAAAGTCCAAACATAATCTTGGTCAGATCATGTGAAGACCCTATAGATTGATGTCTGAGATGGTATTTTGAAGAAAGTGCCACACAGATTTCAGTGGACCAGTCCAGTAAAAAGTGATTGGTGATATGATAACAGTCAATCGTCATCATCTGCCTAGCCTTTTCCCAACTATGTTGCGGTCAGCTTCCAGTCTAACCGGATGCAGCGGAATACCAGTATTTTACATGGAGCGACTGCCTATCTGACCTCCACAACCCAGTTACTGGGTAATACGATACTCCTTGGTAAGACTGGTTGTCAGACTTTCGGGCTTCTGACTACCCGTAACGACTGTCAAAGATCCACGAATGACAGCCGGGATCAACGGCTTAACGTGCTTTCCGAGGCACGCAGGGGTCTCGGTATGTGAAGATGGTCACCCATCCACAGACCAACCGCGGCAAGCGTAGCTTAACCTGTTCGATCGACCCGTGCGGCTGTTATTATTTAGTCAATCGTATTAACAAAAAATCAAACTTAGCTACACCCCATCCGCTTGATGTGATCCCTAAGTCACCGTTTACGACACCCGAAAGTGTAAAACCATAAAACTCTCCAATCCATTTTGTTGAAAGTCACTCTGTCTATAAACTCCTTATCGTGAACTTCACAGCCCCGAAGCATCGTCTCGTTGGACCATTACTCTTGATCTAATTTAATAAAATTGATGACTCTCTTCTTCCATTTAGTTTCAACATTTCGGGTGTTTACTTTGAAATAAGAGAGAAAACAGTCACAAGCTCTGAAATACGATAGTGGAGGAAGTAACGAATCACGTGAAAAGACGAAATGTACAAATTGTAAAATCAAGGACAATTTTTTTTTGTTTCAATTTATTTTTTATCATTAAATAATTTAAAAAACCTAACAGTTTGAAAACAATAATAATAATAATATACATATAAAAACAAGGGAAAATAAAAATCATCCGCATCGCTGTCAATAGGAAAAGTAAAAAGTAAATATTCCACAACTTTCACACAACGCCATCTAGTCCCAAACTAAGCAGTGCTTGTGCTATGAGTACTAGACAACTGATAAACATACAAATTACAAATTACACCCAGACAAAGAACAAATGATCGTGCTCATCACACAAACATTTGTCCCGGGTGGGAATCGAACCCACGACCTTGAGTATAGTAGTCAGGGCTACTGACCACTAGACCAACAGGCCTGCCAAAGTGCCCAAAAAGCTGGCAGCACTGCCACTTAGGCCAGCCCTCTTGTCACGTGAAGAGTCGACCAACTGCTTGACGATGTCTTGAAAAACGAAGTAAGCACTTGGACCCCATGGCCCTAGTGTTTTAACCCCCAAACTGCTCGAATATATAGGGCGACTGGTAATTAGTGATCGATACTTAAACACATGATTCTACTCATAACAACAAACAACTTTTACTATGGGACCAAATCCGAAATCGCGAAAAAAAAATCAGCTGTTCCCTACATTTATGTTCGTACGAGTCGTCAAAATGTAGGGAACAACTGATTTTTTTTTCGCGATTTCGGATTTGGTCCCGTAGTAAAAGTTGTTTGTTGTCATGAGTAGAATCATGTGTTTAAGTA
Organism: Eremobia ochroleuca; assembly: GCA_949629135.1. Taxonomy (NCBI): domain Eukaryota; kingdom Metazoa; phylum Arthropoda; class Insecta; order Lepidoptera; family Noctuidae; genus Eremobia; species Eremobia ochroleuca. Next base: position 6,880,821 of record OX451408.1, read on the forward strand.
TCGATCACTAATTACCAGTCACCCTATATAAATCCTAAAAAGATTGGAATAATGATTGATTACCAAATTGACTATAAAATTATTTTTCCTATATTCAAGCTACAAATGTCATTCTTTAAGTCTTTATGTAAATAGTTTACGCCTTCAAGCAGTGTGTCGATGAGCTGACGAGTTGTTTATTACCCTAAGCACTGTTTGCAACACACATTTCTGCCACATCTCCCATCCTTCTTTACTCCCGTTAAAAGTCCACATCTAGTGCTACAATTGGACCGTCTAGCTTCTATTTAATTGATCTGTCACGAGGTTGTAAATGTAAGAAAATGTCTCTTTTATCTCGTCTCATGATTGTTTTACTTCTCCTTTATTGGATGGGCAAACGACTTTAGGGACGCTAAAACAGGTACTTGTTGTGTATATTTTATGTCCTAATCTTTTATCTAATTTTATAGTTATTGCGGAATTCGGAATTTGAATTTTAAATTTTTACTTCTGGTTAGGCACAAATATGTAAGCGGCACAACAATATGTAATCGGTCACGCCCCTTATACCTGGAGGCTTTAATTTATATAGTATGTTTTTGTTTACATTTTTAATTTTGATATATATTTTTTTTTCTTGAGTACATATAGTTTTTATAGTATTTGTTGGTATATTGGCGTGGCTAGCTGACATATAGCAAATCATTTAATTTGGTGTTCTGTGTCTTGTAATGGTCATTACTTTGCATACCTTGTATTGTATTCAATCAAGTATTTTCTTACTGAACAGACAGCTGTGCTGTTGGGGAGTTTGTTGCGCCACTTCTATTCCCCAGCGAAAGCACCAGGAAGTGGTGAAGGGCGGGCGTTTTGAGGGACTGTCTTTTGTAATTTTGACGTTTGAAAACTGCTGATTATAAAATGTCTTTTGATTTTGATTTTTGATTTTGCACTATCCACCAGATAAATTGAACATAAGCTTCTACACTAGGTACTGCTACACCATCCAACCAAACACCTGTTTCTGACGTTTCATAAGTGCCCATATAGGTTTATCTACAGGATTTTATAACCAGTGCGTGAACTGTAACCATGAATTCAGCACATGATTCTAAACCTCCTAGCGTAGAAATTTTTCGTCGGTTATGCAAAAAAAAACAGCTGTTTCATAGAAAACTGCAATACCTACGCGGTCATAATGTATGGCATAGCTATTTTTTTTTAATAATACAAAATAAGCGAAAATTTTCAAATCTGGGGTTCAGAATCGTGTACTAAATTCATGGTTACAGTTTGCGCATTGGATAAAAATTTATCCTGTACACTTACTAATCACACTAATATTATAAAGGCGAAATTTTGAGAGTGTGTGTGTGTGTATGTTTGTTACTTCTTCACGCACAAACGGCTGGACCAATGTTGATGAAATTTGGCACACAGATAGTTTATAACCAGGATTAACACATAGAAACTTTTTATCTCGATATACGTACGGGATCGAGACTTATGCGGGTGAAACCGCGGGGAGCATCTAGTACTAATAATAAAGCTGAAGAGTTTGTGTTTGTTTGTTTGAACACGCTAATCTCTGGAACGACCAGTCGGATTTTAAAAAATCTTTTGCATTTGATAGCCCGATTCTTGTGGAAGACTATAGGCTACTTAACATCACGCTAAAACTCCTAGGAGCCGATAAAAATAAGTCGGTCATCAAAACAAATGAGACGGGGTGGGTCAAGGTAACAAATAATTTCACGCCGTCGAAATTGCGGACAGAAGTTAGTGTGAAATAAAATATTCTGATTTTGTTTTTACAAGAACTGTTTAATTAGAAAAGTTGTTATCTGCTTCATAATTTCGCGTGATTTTATCTGGAGGTACACAACAACAAATGGGGACCGTATTACGAAGTACTAGGCTACGGACACAAAGTCAGCTGGCGCGGGGTGGCGGCGGCGGTGGCGCGGGGAGCGGTGCGTTTCAATGCATAGATTTATAAGGAACTGCCGTGTGATTTTGTAACCATCTCACCGTGAAAACTTGGGTGAAGTGAGCGTGGAGTGAGTCGTCAATAGTGTCAATCCCTAGCATCAGTATGACTCACAGCTCACTCTAAGCTCACTTCACCTTAGTTATCACGGTGAGATTTTTCCAGAATCGATCGGCTGCAGTGCTATTCTGTAAAAATCTCACCGTGAGAACTTAGGTGAAGTGAGCGGGAAGTGAGCTGTCATTCGCTAGGGATTAACACTATTAAGTGTTCACTTCACTTATGATTTCACGGTGAGATTTTTACAGAATCGACCGGCTGTCGTCGAAGGCAGTGGCGCGGGGAGCGGCGTGCGAGCGATGCGCACCAGTCTAGCGGTGCCCGTGCGTCTGCATTGGCGTAGTGTTGTTGTTTTTTTGCTTTTTAACGACCCACGTTTCAAAATGTTGTATTAAAAAGATGTTACCGTCGTTGTTTAGACATTTCGTTCACGAACAAAGTCACTCATTTCTCATATCTCAACATTGCGCCGCTCTAGCGCCGCGCGTTCTGCCCGCTGACTTCGTGACCGGGTCTGCGTTGCTGCGCCGCTCCTCGCGCCGCCGTCGCCGCCGCCGCCGCCGCCGCCGCTCCGCGCCCGCTGAGTTCGTGTCCGTAGACTTAATGCCACCATGATTCCAGTGCGAAAAAGGGATGGTGCTATTGATAATGTATAGCTCCGTCTCTCACTGACATTGGAATCATGATGGCACCAAGCTCTAAACGTAATTGGAATGAAAAGTACCTACTGTGCTTAATTAAACCTACATTTTGTGTTAACAATTAGTTTCATTAAGACATTACTTTCTAACGTTTTGGTGTGCTTCACGACAAAGTAAAGCTTCTAGAATTATTTTCTGTTTCCTTAGTGGAGTGTTAAAATATGTTTAATCAAAATTAATTTATGAAAATTCGAAATTATAATATACAGATCTCAAATCCTAACTAATATTATGAATGCGAAAGTAAGTTTGTTTGTTACCTTTTTACTCCTAAACCGCGAAACCGATCATCCTGAAATTTTGTTATACGTTATCAGGTGTACAGAAACGGACATAGGGTACCTTTCATCCCGAAAAAAAGTGCTGTTACCGAGGAAAACAACAATAACGTTATTATGAAAATTGATGGCGCCATGTGTCTTTCGAATCATGAATGAATTATATTAGAAACTTTAGAGTTTAGAGTTTTTTTATTTTTGAGAGTTTTTCATTTAAGCCTATTTAATACATTTAGATTTATTTTATTAATATTTTCTAGAGTGCCGATAGACCGATTTTTCATCCTCCTAACTATAATATTATAGACAAGGGCAAACATTTCAGGTAGCAGGGGTGCATTTGGAAAAGCCATGTTTTTCCCATGGCCAGATATGTAGCATGTTCTCGTGTGCCCAATGCCCAGAATTTGTACGTACGCGTCAAATAGAATTACATACAACATTGTGTATAGGAGCGTCCTAGAACAATGTTTTGTTCTGAGCCCATGAGTGCAACGGCCAAACAACAAGCAGAGTACAACCCGAATTTATTGTCAAATTCTAAATTAAAGCGAGCGAAGTCACGGGCAAAAGCTAGTAAATAATAATAGGGCAAAGGCCTATTCTCATACAGAGAAGGCACGAGTATTGATCACCACGCTTGCTTAGGATGGGTTGGCATTTAGTTCAGGTTTCCTCACGATGCTTCCATTCACCGATGTCAGTAATGCCCAAGATAAACTCAGAACATATCATAACGGATCTGTAGATGAGGCAGCATTATTAGAGAACGACCAATAAGGAAGTGTGCCGGGATTAAAGGAGCGAGGTCGGAAGGGTCGTTCGATAGTGAAGTTAATGGCCTTGAGTTTAAAATAGCCTCAACTTGAATTAAACAAGTAGCCATTTCCTCAAAGGTAAGGTTTGTTAAACCCAAAATGCGTCGTAGATGATGCTTGGTGGATTTAACTGCAGACTCCCATAGGCCTCCGAAGTGCGGAGTATACGCAGGTATAAACTTTTCACATATATGAATTTAAAAAGTCACATTGGTACTTGTCTAGGTTTGACACGGGTCATCACGACATAAGCCCGTCTATAAACGTTATCTGATTTATCAATTTTATAACGCTTATTAAATTTCTTTTGTTCACAGAAACAAGTTTCCAGACTAGATCGGAGTCTGATGACAGTGACAGCACATCTAAAGCCACAGTCACCGCGGTGCCAAGACGTAAGTATTTCTGCGTAAAATCATCATCTTCGACTGGCATACAACGTGATAAATGATTTATTTTCTGTAAGTAGGTTTACGTGTAACGTTAAATGCGCAAAACTCATACACCCCAAATGATTTTTAATTCAATTGACCTATTTCAGAAAGAAAATAAGTCATTAAAAAATTGTAAAGATTTTATGTGCTGTTTTAGTTTTACTGGCCATTCTGATCGTTTCTTGCGTCTGCGACGACGCTTTACCGAGAGAGGAGTCGTCACCGGGCCGCTGCGCCGCGCTGACATTGGGTTACTGGACCTATTAATAAATAGACACGGCAACGTTTTTAATGAAGATTTTTTGAAAAATGTGACCTATATTAAAAAGTGGTTCAATTAATTCTGCTCGTTATTCTGATCAAACTATTTTCAGGTTTTGCGCATTTAACGTTACACGTTGTATATGCAACGTTCCGATATGATTCTTAAGGCAGTAGTTTGTCCATGTGTGAATTATTTTATTAGTCTTATACTCGTAGGTTCAGTCATAGAATAAAGAAGTATTTTATTAGAGTTGGAAGGCCTCCCACAAGATGGACCGATGTACTGGTAAAGGAATCCGCAGGAATCCGCTGGATGCAGGAAGCACAAAATCGGTCTATGTCCAGTAGTGGACGTCTTTTGGCTGAAATGATGATAATGATGAAGTACTTGTTTATTCTATAGTTAAGTTAACAATTTTACGTACAAATTAATTTTTATTCGTTACTTTTTGAAGTGAAAACTTCTTTAGCGGCGTTGTACACTTTTTTTTAATGGTTAAAAAATGTTAAACTCGTGACCTGATCGAAAATTCGTAAGACGGATGGAGAGTAGACAGTCGGCGCGGCGTAGGAGAGGAAGTATCCCCCTCTCTTTCTACGTCACGGCGAAAATGTATGCCTGCGCGTGCTGTTTCGTTTAGGCGGCGCAGGGCGCTTGCGCGAATGTTCGTGTGTCTTTAAACTTTTTAATGTAATATAAATTGTCATGTTTGTGTACGATAGCGCAATAAATAAATATTGTATTCTACCACATAAATGATAGTACTTTAAACTTTAAAGCAATTCGTGCAAAATTATTCCCTAACCATTCCAAAATATCAAAAATGCACAACGTTAATATTCAAGTTTTCACTTCTGCCGGCACTCCCGGAGTGCAACCCGTCGTTTTTTTTTTACTTGTACCCAGTCTAATGTAATATAGTTCTTAGTAATTATAAAACGCTCTGGGACTATTTCACGAAAATTGTTTTGTTTTATTAATTAACGTGCGTTTTCGTTCGTTTCTTCGAACGTTTTTAAGTACCCATCTGTTTTGTGTTAATGACTTGCTAAACAGACCAACAAATCATTTTACAGCTAATTAGAGACGCCTCCAACTATAAATTAGTTGAGTGGAACTAACAGTGTTGCTGAAATTAGACACAAATTCAATTACTTTTGGCTGTCTGTCACTGTCCGGGTCCTCTACTGTTCATTCGCGTTATTTTACCTCTGATTTTGCATGACTGTCAAAATCACAGTGGCCTTTGTACTCCTCCTTGTCGACCGCTCTGTTAGGCTCGTGGTCGTAAGTGTGACGTGGTCGGATTGCCATCTCATCGGGCAAGGAGAGGGAAGAGAGAGTGCACCTATATCTGCGCACACACTTGTGCACTATAATACCTCCCGTGCCGAAGGCTGGTTTTTACTGAGATTGGTCGCCATGGCCGAAATTCGGTCTGGAGGACTTTAGTAAGGTTGCTGTTGCATTGCTGCTACTGTCAAGTTTGGCAAAATCACAATGATCTTTATTCACGTTATGATAAGGTTGTTGTCGAGTTGCTGCTGTCAAAGGTTTTAAATTTTAAATTGTTTTTAATTTTGATTTTGATTTGATTTTGGATTTAATATTGATTTTAATTTGGTTTTAATTTCAATTTAATTTTTTTTTTAATGTAATCATTTATTTTAATTTTTATTTCAATCTTGGTCCTCATTTTAATGTTAATTTTGATTTTTAATTCTGATTTTTTTACATGTCACATAGTTGTTTAAGTCTTACTACTAACTTACAATATTATGGGGAAAATATGTCTGAAATAAAAAGATTTTATTTTTATTTTTTTATTTAAAGGTAAAAAAATAACTGTGAAAGGACTGTTGGCAGTGTTTTCAGACGAGTCTGTTAAATTATCAAGGCGCTGCTCCATTGCTATGAGCAGAAAAGTTATACTTGTGCATACGTTATTCTTGTCGGTTCATCAGGCATCTTTTTTATGAATTGTTATACATACCTTGTGTGTATAAGAATTAATAAAAAAGATGACTTGTTTTTAATTTAAAGCTATATTTCTTCGCTTTAAACTTACAGGCTGGTGACGATTTCAAAATAATTGCACTAGTTAGCCAACTCATCCCGAATCATTCGCCTTTAGAAAGCAATGTGTGCAAAAACTTCATTGTTTTTGGTAAATCCAACCCAAACGGCTTTAAAATCTCGTATCTTGTGCCTTCAGGAAGTTTTCTTACTGTTTGACGTTTATGATGTCTTGTTTATTCTCAATTCGTCATAACGGAATCGTATTTTGACGCAGTAGGGGGCGAATGTAACGATTTAAATCTTTGTTTAAACAATTTTTATAAATGTTTTTATTTGTTTCAGGACACTGTCGGACCCCACATCATAGATAACAACAAAAATAGACATAAAAATATCATATTATTATCAAAAAAATATTTAGGTAATTATAATTTTTACTTTAAGCATATCAAATTGTACCCATAAAGTTATGAGAAAATGTAAAAATAATTAATATTATCTATCATTTATCACTTTTTTTGTAACAAACCTGACGGAAAGAGATAAGAAAAAAATCTTCTGAATGATGTGTATTTGGTCTTCAAGACAATATCAACCTAGAATTTTAAGGTGATCAAAACAGAACGATTCTGAGATGAATATTATTCAAATGATAAAAAAGTAAGTACGGTAGAAAAAATAGTCGCCACGCAACGTTTTTTCTCTCTGGTAAAGTCTTGAGCTGACAGCTGAGTTAATTTAACGTAAAACTTGGTTGTCTGCGCGAATCTCTCAACTATGGCATATTTTCGTCACTAAAAATACAACTATAAGAAAGTCTTCAACAGGTGCCAAAGTAGGTATTAATATTTATTAATACTTCTCGTATATAAAAGAAGATGATGAATAAATTGTTCGTCAAAAAGGTGTGCGAGGTGTAACCGAATAAATGTTAAGTCCAAAGATTTTCTCGATTTTTGACGATCGACATGTGTTTTCTTTAGTATTTCTTCATCATGACGTCTTAAAAAAAACAAGAGTTGGTCGTCAAAAAATTGAGAAAATCTGCGGGTTAATTGGATAACATACTTACAATGGCAATGCCATTCATTTTGACAATTCAACAACACTCATTCCATCGTTTACGTTGTCGAGCAGACGAATGTTTCGAACTTAAGAAGCAATGAATTAGGAATTTCTTCCTTCGGTATATTATTGAAAGTTTGTTACGGTACCAATAGCGGCCATCAACTGGCCTTTACTTTAGAATCCATACCATTAACGTTACGAACATGAGTGCAGCTTCAATGCAAAATATGCTATAACTTGTAAAGACAACACTTGAATGGTAGTCTAAAAGACTTGTCTTGCTTCGTCTATTTGCTCTGTGTATAGTTATTCACCACGAAACTCATACTTAAAGTGTGTACTGTAGAGGAAAACAGCATGACCGGAAAATATTACTATAAGTGAGTAATTTGAGTATAGGGCAACAAAAATAATCCCTGTGATCGTTTTCTTCTAGTATTTCCAAAAGTCGCATTACAATAGTCACTTGACTATGAATCCAACCTATCGATTCTGTAAAAATCTCACCGTGAAATCATAAGTGAAGTGAGCACTTAATAGTGTTAATCCCTAGCGAATGACAGCTCACTCCACGCTCACTTCACCCAAGCTTTCACGGTGAGATGGTTACAGAATCGCACGGCAGATTTCGGACATGACTTTTTTTTCAAACCACGATTTATACTATAGCTGTCGCATTTTGGCATGACAATAGCGGTCATTGCCTTTACTTAATATCTCTCCGTAGTAACCTAAGCACTAAACTATAATATGGGTTTTCGTTATTGGAACATGTTGATGACCACGATAGATATTGATTCAGGATGTAAACAGACTTTATTTCAGTTTTTGAAATAGAAAATGTAGGTGGTTCAATGACCGCAATTGCTATGTCAAAACGCGACAGCTATACAAGCTGTAACTTAAATAACGCAAAACCTCATAAGGGTTCATTGTACTCATCATTATGAACAACTTTTACTAAGGGGCCGAAGCTGAAATCGTGAATAAAATCAGCTGTTCCCTACATTTATGTTCGCACAACTCGTGGAAATGTAGGGAACAGCAGATTTTTTTTTTGAGGTTTCAGGTTTGGTCCTATAGTAAAAGTTGTTCATAATAATGAGTACAATAACCCCTTAATAGGTTGTGCGTTATTTAAGTTACACCTTGTATATCCAGTTCACTGTCCGTATGCTTCAATCGAAGCAACAGACTTGTAATACACAAAGAAATTAAATAAATAATAATAAAAGAACAAAAATATTCGTCTCGAAGTATCTTTATTAAAAGACTGATGTTTTAAAAGTATAAATAAGTTTTAAATGTTTGTGTCAAAACATATTATAAATATGGTGACGTGCTTCGGTCATTCGCGTGCCGTTTAATTGAATTCATCATCATCAGCCTACAGCAGTCCACTGCTGGACATAGGCCTCTCCTATTGCACGATATTCAACTCGATTTTCGTCAACTCTCATCCAGTTGCTACCAGCCATCCTGCGAAGATCATCGCTCAATCTAGCGTGAAGGCGTAAATTTGCGAACTTGTAATTCAATTTTGTTTACACACTTGACTAAATGTGAACGTTAGTTGTGGTTTGTTTACATTTCGTTAAATGTCCGATTTTTATGGAAGCGAATGTCTAGGCAAAACTATACTACCTAGTATATTTGTTATTAAAATAATTGAGTAGATAATTTAATGACTCTAAAACCAATATAACATCTATAAAGTTATTCTTTTATGTTACACTAGGGGTCCGCAACAGTTTCGTACGGATGCAATGTTTTTCGAATTTCCGAAATTTTCTTTCAAACAAACCTTGTTTATAACTTAATATTGTTTACCAAATCCTTACATAGAATAAACAAAATCGCCGAAATGTCTGTACGCAACTTTCGATTTGAGAGAATTGATTTGCTGAAATGACATTAATCCTCTCAAACGGAAATATCGATACGTCTGCCATATTTGTTTACCAAATCTGATAAGCAAATAAAAACACGCTTTACATTTTTTGTTTTTGCATCCCAGAAACGTGACAATTTCTTGTCATTCTTTTCCACGAAGTAGCCAAGTTGCTACGTCTTCAAGTTCTGTAGATATATTCTTAAGTGATCTATTTTCCTTTTGTTTTGTATATTTTAAGTTTTAATTGGACGATGGTTGAGTGGGATGCTACTGCATTATATTTGTGTTATTTTTTCTGATTTCAACGTAACAAGACGCCTGTTATGCCCAAAAGGGTATGCAGTGGAGTACCTGTAGTACCACTTATGTTTAAGTCACACAATAGAGTGCGAGTCCATTGCCGTCTGCTTGGCACTAGTGTAGACTCCGGGCTGCTCCTGAGAAATCCCTGGTGGAAAAACCCAATAACAATTTACCCGATCTTGGAATCGTACCCAGGATCTCGTGCTTAGCAGTAGATCCATAAACGTTTACGCTATTCCCTTATTATGGAATAGCGTAAACGTTTGAATTGCTCCAGGTTTTACGTGCATTTGAGATCTACCTAAGTGACCACTCAGAAGATATCTTAGTGCGAGACAATAGTATTGTGGCGGTATCTTCATCGCCACATGCAAACTACGCATCATACTGACGTCACGAAAAATCCTGCATCGCGCAAGCAAAGTTTACCGCGGGACTAGCATATATACAACAACCTTCTGGTCGGAAGATCCTCCCTTTTCAATAGAGTCTGAGTGAACTTTACACCCCGTTTCTCATACCTCTATATTATAGAGAAACCTATTCATTACGATGTTTTATACCTATTTATTACGACATTTTCAATACTTAACTAACAATAATCGAAACGTAAACTTTATTATCGAAGCACTTCACCATAAGTAGTTCATAACTGCCAAATTAATTTTAATAGGAGTTGTAGGAAACTATCTTCGACCTTACGAATTGTTGTTAACGGTTCGTAGTTCGGAACTTTTGACGACAGTTAATAATGTGAACTAGAGTTGTCTTTTGTTAATTCTAGTCATTGAATTGTGAAATAAATGTTTGAAGTATCTATTTTGGTGTTTTATTTATACTACCAATATTTATATTTTCTTCTACTATATAGTTCCGAAACAAAAAAAAAACAAATTTAAACCCTTGCCGACTCGTAGTCACACTAGGTTGTAACTCCAGTATGACAAACAGGATTTTTTTTCTCGTTTGTCACACCACTGATTTTTCCACACCATGTATAAGATAATTGCTAGTGCAGTGCAGTACCTTTATATTTTAATAAAGTCGATCTGCTGATCGGCCCCCTTAAGAGTGGAACGTATATTCCTATTAATTAGAAACACACTTTCGATGATATCAAAATCAACATCAAAAGTCATTTATTCAAACTAGGCTGAGAATCAGTACTTTTCGAACGTCAAAACTACAAAAGAAAGTCCCCCAAAACGCCCGGCCTTCACTATACACAATATGACAAGCATGCTTTAATTTTCACCAACACATCCCGTTTGAAGTTGATCAGTACGAATTCATTGATTGAATACATTCGGAAATACCATCAAACCGCAGTGTTAAACAGAGCTTGAAATCGATTAATTGTTTACTGAAACGAAAGTGGTTAAAGGTAGGAGTAGCTACCCATTCTCTAAACGTGGGTTTGTGACCCACGGAAAGACGAGTAGGTCAACGACGTATATTAGGGTCAGCTTCCAGTCTAACCTGATGCAACTGATCACGAGTATTTTACATGGAGGAACGGGCATCTGAAATGAAATGTAACATATGGTTATTTCTGTAAGTAAATATTTTAAGACACTTTTACACGTCAATATTTTGATGGTCAATATTTTAAAAATAGATGGTGTCGGCATTTCCTAGCTGACTGATCCCTGAGAAGAAAATAATGCTGAAATAAACTCGGACTTTATGGTCTCTATTAAAGTCCAAACCTTATATTTTTTAGGATTTTATGTCAATCTAACAATGCAGGTCCATGTCTGGAAAGGCCTTTTGAAGAAAGAGCCATTGCAGCTTTGAGTTGCATCAGTCATCGTGTAGCTCAACCCAATTCAGGGAGTTCAACGACCCGTCACACGACAACACCAGATCTGCAGGACATTTGCGTATAGTAGGCCATATAAAAATACTCAAAACCGTCAGACAGTTACGAGTATAAAGTCATGTATTCAATCTACTCTGCATGATACTCACACTGGGCTTTAACTTCTACAGCCCAGTAACTGGGTAACACGATACCCATTGGTAAGACTGGTTACCAGACTTTCGGCCTCCTGGACTTCATGTAACAACCTGTTTTCCGAAGTTCGAGTCTCGCTATGTAATGGATGGTCACCTGTCCACGGATAATATTCGGCTTAACCTTGAAGATCATACGGCTGTTATTCCTTAGCCAGGAGCCCAAGAGGAGGTGTCTTCAACTGGTATCCTATTTTGGAGTGGCGACAGTAACATTTGCAGTACAAGAAACATACACCACCAATTTTCCGATTCCGACATCCGAAATGAATTATTACTAAAACAGCAGTTTCAGAAACAAACACCTGTTTTTTAAATTGAAAACATTGAGCAGGTCGAAGCGTATTTCAACGGAGCTACAAAATTGTAGGTATACAGAAGGTCAGCTTTATACAACGAGCGAAAACAGGCACAAGCACACATAGATGCGTATGGTTTGTTCCAAAAGTATCTGATGAAAGTGTAAACAAACCCTGTTCAGGTTCATTTTTTACGCAATCATTCTCTAAAGGGAATTATTAAAACATTCATCTGTGTTTAAAATGTCTTAACTTTATATCTCGCCGCTTTTTCCCAAAAATATCGTTTGAATAACATAATAAAATTGTAATTGAAAAATCGTCGATGAAAATGGGGGTATAAAATGTACCTCAATCGTCAAATTAAAAACGTCTTTAAGGTAATTTACAACTTTAATTTCGTGGTGAATTATTCAAATAATCAAATCATAGCACTCAATTTGTAAGTAGCACGATAAATATTGTTCTACGAGTATTTGTAAGCAGCACGTTAAATTTCACAGGTACGTTTTCTGATTAATTTGTTTACATTTTTAAATTTTTGCGTATCTATGGGTGCGTGCGGTTTAGCCCATTGTATGGAGTCGACCTTCTGTACTATTCTGTGACTTAACTATGACCGTACCCTTGGAAGTTAGTAAATAAATAAATTAAGGTGTGTGAGAATTTATGTTTACAGTGGAATTCCCTCAAGGCGCTGGACGCACGTTTTCAATATTTTAACTACTATATCTAGGTTAGAATTCCTCTGGCGTGTGGAAACTATAGTAATTATATCAAAACCTCGTGTAGACCAAATAGTTTTCATCACTTTACACTTACTTTTCCGGTAGACTTACTTTAAAACGAGTTTCTTAAAGAGGTTTTGAAATCATGCAATCCAAGCTTGAAATTTTGTGAAAGAGTTGCGAGTCAGACGCCCGAAAGTATGACAACCAGTCTTACCAAAGGATACCCGTGCTACCCTGTAAATGGGTAGTGGTTTAATAGGTGTCTTTAAATTTTAAATACTAGTGTTCAGCTGCATTCTCTTAGACTGGAAGCCGATCCTTACATGGTTGAGAAAACGCTAACATAAGCATCATCAGCCTACCTTCCCACTGCTGGGACACAGGCCAACACTCAGTGAGAGACAGTAGGCCATAATCAACCACGCGAGCCCAGTGCGGGTCGGTAAATGTCACAATATGTGTTCGAATTTTTTGGTCTAAGACATGCCGGTTTCCTCACGATGTTTTCCTTCACCGTTTTGAGAGCAGTGAAAAAGTTCACCTAGCGAAAAATCGTCTCCAAAAAGATTTTTTCAACGATTTTTTTTTAATTTCATTCACTTATTTAAAAAACATTATATAGATAGGAAGTACCTTTTAAGCAAAAATTTGCTTGTGTTAGGTACTTCCGCTCTTCCGGTTTACAGTTTCATTTACATAAATGTGAAACAATAAATTAAATTTCAGTTAAAATAATAATTTGAAATAATTCTATTCAAATCAAGATTCAAAATCATAATCCAAAATACAAATAAAAATTAGCATTAAAATCACAATCAATGTTGTAATCGGAGATATAAATTCTATCCAAAATTAGAATCAAAGACTAAATAAAAAACGAAATGAAAATAAAATAATTAAAAGTAATACTATAATTAAATTAAAAAAGTAAACAATTATAAAAAGTAAAGTATGGTATGCGCACAGGGTGTGTAAACTTTTTGAACGATTACATGTCGTGTTTCTCAAGACACAGTCTTCGTAAATCTTGATACAATATTCGAAAAAGGAAATTGAATTTTGCATACTCAATACACTTCACTTTATTCTATATACCTACCATTTACACACCCGCATAACTTGAACCTTTTTATTTCCCTCTCAAATACATTCCTTCGCATATTGCAGCGAGTTTGCTTTTAATCACATTAAATTTTTAAAACTTGGTTATAGTAGAGAGCTCTTTCGCGGATTCTGTTGGTATAGTTCTTGTGGTAGCTGTATTTGTGTTTCTAGTTGAAACTGCCGGTCGATTCTGTAAAAATCTCACCGTGAAATCATAGGTGAAGTGACCACTTAATAGTGTTAATCCCTAGAGAATGACAGCTCACTCCACGCTCACTTCACCCAAGCTTTCACGGTGAGATGGTTACAGAATCGCACGGCTGTACGTCTATATTGTGAAGAGTTGCCAAAATAGTGTGGAGAGCTGTGGGAAAAAACACTTCTAACTATCTAATTAACCTGTATATTATATTATATTACTGCAGGGCAAAGACGGGAGGACTTTGCATGCACTGGGCTCCCTTTTCCATACAATTCGGTCTGTGCCTGTCAGTATTGCTTCATTACCATTTATTAGTTGATAGGAGCACTTTCTCTGAGTCAAAAAGACAACCCTTTAAACCGCCACCTTAGATTTTTATTTCGAAGTTATTATCGGCTTCAGCACCCTCGAAAATCTTGAAAACGACACCCATGACGAATACTTTGAACATTTTCGCGGACACCATCTTGGATATATGCAGATTTGGACCTCATTTCCGTTATCAGCGACCTCAAAAGAAAATAACAAACATATTCATGGTTTTTAAAACTCGGCTACATTGAAGAGCTCCCTTTTCGTGGATTCTGTTGATACAGCTCTTGTGATAGCTGTATTTGTGTTTCTGAAACTGTGCGTCTGGGTTTTGAAGAGTTGGGAAAATAGTGTGGAGAGATGTGGAAAAATACGGGATTTCGGTGGCTGGATATTTTTTGTGCTGTACAGTCATGAGCATAAAATAAAGATCGTACTCTTACGCAAAATTCAAAACCTATTTTCTTGTGTAATAGCGGTTTTAACTTTGAGAAAAACCTATTTATTAATATTATGGTTTTCCAAAATACCATAAAATTTCAAACAATAGCTTTGAATAAAATCGCTTTTGAATCTTGCGTAAGTGTAACGTACGTGTACGCCCGTGACAATACCTATCGCTTGGTTATCATTGTTGGTGTAAAGAAGCTTTTTTAAATTTAAAGACCGTTATTTAAAATCAATCTACTTGATTTTTATTTCCAAGTTTGTCTAAGGTTTACCTATCATGTTACAAGGCCCTACTCATCTGCCAGGGTCGCGGAATTGTCTGCCAGGGTCGCGGAATTGTCTGCCAGGGTCGCGGATTTTTCGAAAGAGTCACCGTGGCCCTTGGCACAGCCAAGTGAAGGAACACGGGTGGGTTACCCGTGTTCCTTCACTTCTTATTCAGTAAAATTTCATCTTCTTAGTCAGTAAAAGTCTGACACAAAGAGCGGAAGAAGTTATTTGATAATTTCCCACACAAAAAAGGCCCTACTCATACCATTCTGCTTTCCTACCTAGATACTAGCACTGCATGGTTAGGAAAACGAGAAAATAAATAATCAACAATTCTATAGAGAAGCTTAACTATTTAATTTTCTAGTGAAAATTACATGAAATGCTAATTATACTTGCAATAAAAAAAGAATAGTAATTTTATTATTCTACTATTGCTAACATTGCCAAGTCAAAATTTGCCGAATGGATCTCTCTCTAGTTTGTAGCATGTAACTGTTTTTTGTCCCCAATAAATAACTAATTAACATTCAGTCTTCGAAACAAAAGAAAATCATATTTATTCGTTACAATACCTTACCGACATACAACTTCCTCACTTACCTCATTCATCTTCAATACTTCCAAAGAATTGACGTAGCTCCACCGAAAATATCGAAAGTTTTCCAATCTTCAAGTTTTAGCGACTAACCATAGCTTTGTTGAAACCCCTCATAAATCAGTACATAGCCTTTGTCATGTAATTTCTTAACCAATTTCTATTGATTCTCTTTGTAAATACATGTTTGGGAAATCTTTGGGGTCTATCGTAATTCTTAAGAGGCAGAACAGCAATTGAAGTTTAGTGAAAATGACGACGAAAAATTTTATGCAGAATTCAGCAAAATAAACATACATCACGTCTTCGTCTTCCGCGGATGAATAAAAGGCGACTAATTTTTCGCCGTGCGGCGTATCAGCGATTTTTATCGACCATTTGGGGTGGCCGTTTATACTGGTCAATAAAAATCACGGGTGACAAGACAACTTAGTTTATTTTGCATCAAAATGTCCACATTCATCTGACGGGCGATCTGCGACTGAGCTTTTACACGGTCCATTTTAGTCACCCGCCCTATGCGACAAGTCGCTGCACGACAAAAGTATATATACATAATATACAAACTCTCCTTTGGAACATGCGATTTAAATCGTGCGGCAATAGTCACCTATGTAAAGCCCGCATAACGAAAAGTATTTAAAAGTCGCCTTAGAAGTACATAATATGTACTTATAGTGATCTTATTGGTGAGGTTCTTCAGAAAAGTCAAGTACGTAATACTCCGCAACCGATGTGCTTGAATGACCAGATGTATGAACCTCAACGAAGCAAAAGCAGTATATAAGAATCTTAGCAGGTTTAGCAGGCTTATTAAGTCTTTGTTTGTAGTTTCTGCCAACGCCAATGGATAACATAATAAACTCCTAAATCCTTAAAAGTACTTCGTGGCAACAATGGTGTTCCCTCCCGTTCTTTGCCATAAAATCAATAATAGAATGGGGAAATAACTGAACTTTGGACTAACTATTCTGACTTCTTAACATTCCCAAAGGTAATGATGATGATGATGATGAATGGTGGTGATTAAAGTTTGAAATTACTGCTTTTGCCTTTGCATTTGACGTCGAACCGGAAACGAAGTTTGTTAAAAGCTACACAATGTTAGTATCATACGCAACACCAAGGTTTTTGAGTTCTGAATTGAGCTGCATGATTACTGACAAATGCGTGCACTGACTGGACAGGTCCACTCAATCTGTGTGGTTCTGTCCTCAAAAGACTATTTCATACACCAATCTCACACACACACACACACATCATTATCATCTCTTCACATTATCTGACCAAGATTATGTCTGGACTTTAAAAGAGACTGTGAACTCTGAATTTGTTTCGGGCTGTCTTCTCAGAGCAGTCAGACAGGAAACGCCGAACCCATCTAGCAAATAGTAAGTACAGAAAAAAAAAAATTATTATTATCTGGGTAAGTGAATTAATTGATACAAACAGAACAAGTTAAACGAAAAAGCGAAAAACTAAATTAATAAGAAGATCCACACCTAAGCCTGGTACAAATACAATATTAACAGCATAACAATCACAAAGGCATTGGCAGAAACCTAAGGAAACTAATTCTCCAAAGAGTCCAAATAGATGCTAGTAACATAGTAAAGAGAAATCTAATAAAACCTCTTAGTTGTAAGAACTGGCGTTATCTCGTCGAGCCCGTCCAATCTCGAATAATATTAATTTATCCGAAGAAAAGTAGCTCTTTATCTGGCAATGAAATGACTTAGCACTGATTACAGTGCGTGCCGTCGCCTTTCGACTGCCCACAATGTTACTCTTCAAGATTTTTAATTACCAGCAAAATTGTGGACAGAATTCTCATGCTCAAATCTATTGCTGTTTCTGTTAGAGATTGGTTAAACATTTTAGTAGGAAGCCAGCAATGGATGGTTTGTGATGTTCGTGATTCGTTTTATCGACGGTTTTGTGGTACAGGGTCTAAGCGGATTAACTTAATAGCTCCTCACAGGTTCTTTCCATTGAATGGTGAAACAAATCGGCCTTCCTTTCCCCAACATTAAGGGTTTCAGAGTATTTCTTCCCGCGTTTAGTTTTTATTGAGCTACGGAATCAATTAGTGAGCATTCTCGTTTAGTTTGGGTCATTCATATATCGCTTTCGTGATTAAATGGTAATCAGGGATCGTCGACGATTAAGGAAATTCTTCAAGGATTGCCTTTTGTTTTTCGTTGTTCTGTTTTTGTTCTTTGTTTTGTCGGATGCTGGTTTTTGGCTGGTGTGAAATCGTGTTGTATCGTGACGATGAGATCATCACAATTAATGAAACCAAAAGAAGAATTGCCAAACTTGAGTGGGAGTGGGCAGGGCACATGGCTTGCAAAACAGATGGCCGATGGGGCCGAAAGATGCTGGAGTGCCGGCCGCGTACCGGAAGACGTAGTGTTGGAAGGCCTCCCACAGGGTGGTTTGATGACCTTGTAAAGGCCGCAGGAATCCGCTGGATGCGGGAAGCACAGAACCGGTCGAAGTGGAGGTGCTTGGAGGAGGTCTATGTCCAGCAGTGGACGTCTGTCAGCTGAAATGATGATGATGATGAATGAAACCACGAATCCTACACGACATTCTTTAAAAAAATGTTTTTTTTTAATCACGGTTGTTGTATGGGAGCCCCTTTACATATTTATTTTATTCTGTTTTTTAGTATTTATTGTTATAGTGGCAACAGAAATACATCATTTGTGAAAATTTCAACTGTCTAACTATCACGGTTCATGAGATACAGCCTGGTGACAGACGGACGGACGGACAGCGGAGCCTTAGTACGAGTAATAGGGTCCTGTTTTACCCTTGGGGTATGGAACCTTAAAAAGAACTGACATTCTAGTCGTTGTCCCTTATTTTAGCCGACTTCATTTGTTTAATATTACCTGCCGAATGCTAGTAGGTAATCGACCTGTGGCCGAATACCAGTATTTTACATGGAGCGACTGCCTTTCTGACCTCCACAACCCAGTACCTGGGTAACACAATACCCCTTTGATAAGACTGGTCGTAAGACTATTAGGCTTCTGGCCTACCTGTAACGACTGACAAAGATCTACGAATGACAGCCGGGCCGGAGCTTAACGTGCTTTCCGAGGCAGGGATATGATGATGATCTGTCATACACGAACTGACCGTGGCAAGCGTAGTTTAACCCTCTATCGACACGTGCGGCTGTTTCAACCACGAGCCCTTAAAGTTCTACCGAGCCACATCGGAAACACAAAAAAGAAAATCCCGATTTACACACACTCACAAAAACATAAACACATAATCCAAACAGAATCCTCTTCCTGAAAAGCGAATAAAAATGAAAAAAAAAAGCGTCCAATGAATAAATGCTATCCTTCGATTTATTGTCCGTAGTAGCTTCGAGTAATGAAACTGAATAATGCATGTCAGTGAATATTGCGAGGTGATCCAGGGTTGCCGCAGGAGGGTTAGAAAACTGTATTGAATTTTTTGGTAAAGTAAAAATTTGGGTTTTTTGGAAGATCGATTCAGAACGATGGTTTCAATAGATTTTGACTTGTTATTAGACAATCCAATTTTAATGTAGCTTTTTCTTGGGAAGGGTGCACACGAGCAACTTAGTTGCCCGGCAACTTTTTGTCTCTGTCGCTGTCTCCTAGCCGAAATTTGGACGATGCGCACTCGGGAGCGACAGCAACGCTATTTGTTTACTGGCTGGTGCGCAACTTTTCTGTCGCCGTGCGCGCACTTGCATTGCAATCAATAGACGGGTGACAGTTGCCTCGCCAGCCTGTCTCCAAACCCGCAGACAAAAAAGTCTCCCAGCTGTCGCGCCGCTACATGCGCGTACTTTCATCCAAACCCGTAGATTTGATGTAAGGGGCAAATTAGTTGCGGAGATAAACGTTGCTCGTGAGTGCGCCCTCCGTTAAGGACTTCGCCCGGGGTTGTACAGACGCCAGCACATCAAGCTACTACAATCTGTCAGATTTCTTTAATAGATTTTCAACTTTAGCGCTAAAGCATAAGGTTCAAAGTTGATTGGGAAAATCTGACAGTTTCGGGTAGCTTGATGTGCTGGCGTCTGTACCACCATACCAATTTCTGCCACCTTTGTCTTGGTTTTTGGGTGCCGGTGTAACTAACTACAGGCATTTTATTTTATGAAGCACTAGCTTCTACCTGCGACTTCGTTCGCGTGAAATTTCTTGTTTCCCTGACCCACCTGGTGGCATCGCATCGCCCGTCCGGGCTATTACTTCGTTTTCGCTTATCGTTCTTTCTGATTTGTCTTCTTTTTGTTCGGCTCCTAAAGATCCCAGCGTTATAGCCTTCCTCAGGAATTCGGCTATCTCGAATGCATACAGAATTTTTCAAATCTAAGTGTTAGTTCCAGGGATTAACGCGTTCAAACCAACAAACAAAAAACTAACAAACTCTTCAGGTTTATCATTAGTATAGATTATGAGACATTTGATTTTTGTGTCTGGGTGGGCAACTTACCTGCGCTATGTGTGTCGAGACTAGTCGAAGGAGTGTTTTGCATATTACTATGTATCCCGGAATACTACCTCATAACCTCATATTTCCATGCATCACCGATACCGATATTGCAGAGCGAAATTCTAGCTTGCCAACCCTAGATCTGACATAATTAGTACCAAACAACTATTTACACGTGAACTATGAATACGACCACGCGAACAATCTATCGAATATCAGCAATATGGGCGGAAATAATATACACTGTCAGTGATCAGATATTCTGTGATCAAATTGTTGATATGCTATGGTTGTTTATTTATTTATTTATAAAGTCTTGCCAACTAAAGACATAAACAGCATTAACTCACAGCTTTTGTCATAATTATAGACCTCGCATGAATCTAAATTATAGTAAAGCACGGCACTATCAATTAGGGTACTTGGTAATTATACAAAAAAAAAATGCAAACATTAAATTATAATAAAATTATAAGAAACGTCTAACGGGTCTCTTCGAGTTGGCTTCGGCCCTTCGTACGCCTTCCAAAGGTCCCCGGGACCCCGGGGTCCCAAAAAATGTCAAGACACATAATATTTTTTTTTTCCTTAGAAAGAAACCAAACATTATTATTCTTTTATGATAGATTATTAAAACAAAAAAAAGAACATTATTGTTGTTACTTTCTTACTTTTATTATTACTTTCGTAAGAATTTTTAAAAAAAGAAAGTAATTTCTTTCTTTAAAAATAACACTTTCTAATGAAATATCGCATTCATTAACACGCAGTCGACTGGTAATTAACTGGAATAGAACCCGTTAACATATTGCTTGGAAATAGCCGTTATGTGATTGCTTCAGCAGTTTTAAATTTACTCATATTATTATCTACTTAATAAAAATCGTAATTTAATTCATTCATATTACTCACTGACAGACTTCGGACAATCCAAAACACTGGGTCTAGAGACATGAAATTTTGCACAAAAGTTAACGAAAGTGAGCGCTAAGGAACCTTTTGATTCCCTAAAGGGGATAAAAACTTAAAATTTTATGGAAGTTTGTAATTTTTACTGATGCGAAATATTTATTTTACAATCTCGTACCATCCCTACCGACCACATCAAAGTCGTGATCACACAACGATTAGATTTTCATGAAGCTTTGACTGCGTAGATGCGCCTGAAACGTATCAGTAGTAAAGACTGACTCCTTTCATATCGGCTTATAAGGTATTCTCTGACGTAGACGAGTTCAGTGATCTCAGAATTAAGCTTGAAGGAAGTAATTATTTTGGCAATGATGAAGTTAGTAAATTGCAACATCAGCCGGTCGATTCTGTAAAAATCTCACCGTGAAATCTTAAGTGAAGTGAGCACTTAATAGTGTTAATCCCTAGCGAATGACAGCTCATTCCACGCTCACTTCACCCAAGCTTTCACGGTGAGATGGTTACAGAATCGCACGGCAGGGTATGAATGATATGCGAGAGTATGAATTGATGTTTTCTGGAGAAAATATTTTTGGTCCTTTGCTACTGGTAGCCAAAAAGTTCAAAAAAAAAAAGGGACAACTTCTTTTTTCGAAGAGAATGGAAAAGACTTTTGGTCTTTTAGTACAATTATCTAGAGAGTAGAGAGGTTCCTTAACAGCTAAAAAGGAATCCTCTGAGGGAGATAAGTTCAGTGATCTGAGAATTGATCTTGAAGGAAGTTATTATTATATTTTGTTAATGACGAAGTTAGTTAATTGCAACATCAGTGCCTATGATCTACGAGTGTGTTAGTCGTTGTTTTCCGGAGTGCTGGATTGGTTCCATCAAATCTGGAAGGAGGACGCGCGGGCTCGCGAAAGATGGGAGGATGGGGAGTGGAGGGAGGCCTTTGCCCAGGAATGGGACGGCGTAGGCAGGTAAAAATATATACAACGTGTAACGTTAAATGCGCAAAACCTCAGACACCCCAACTGATTTTTAATTGAATTGACCTATTTCAGAGAGAAAATAAGTCAATAAAAAAATTGTAAAGGTTTTATGTGCTGTTTTAGTTTTACTGGCCATTCTAATCGTTTCTTGCGTCTGCGACGACGCTTTATCGAGGGAGTAGTCGTCACCGGGCCGCTGCGCCGCGCTGACATTGGGTTGCTTGACCTATTAATAAATAGACACGGCAACGTTTATACTGAAGATTTTTTGAAAAATGTGACCTATATTAAAAAGTGGTTCAATTAATTGTGCTCGTTATTCTGATCAAACTATTTTCAGGTTTTGCGCATTTAACGTTACACGTTGTATATATAATTATATCCAGGTCCTTTCGTCCCAGCACCTAAAGATGTTCCTTGTTTACGCACAAAATCAGCGTGCCTTTAAATGGTCGATGTGTTGCGGTGAAAATATTTTTGGTCCTTTAGTACAGACGCCAGCACATCAAGCTACTACAATCTGTGAAATTTCTTTAATAGATTTTCATTAAGTTCAAAATTGATTGGGAAAATTTGACAGTTTCGGGTAGCTTGATGTGCTGGCGTCTGTACAAGTATCCTTTTTTCTGTACGGCACATATATTTGTATATCTTAGGGTGTTTGTGCATAAGAGATAAGTTTTATCCTCTACCCATCATTTTTCTCCAGCCACTTCATTTTGTTTATATGTATGTACCATATATGTATCTACCATATGTATTGTTATTAATTCTTGTATTGTATAGTCATTTCCTAGCTATCTATCCTGTATGATGCACCTACCATATTTTGTCTCTGCATCACCCTAAGGTTGACTGGTAGAAAATGCCTGAGGCATTAAGTCTGCCTTTGTACAGTACTTTTTTTACTTGTGCATAAAGTTTTAATAAATAAGTGTTTGTAACAAGCACCGACTATGAAAACCTTCAGTGGATCATCATTTTTCTGTAAATAATCTTTTAAAGCTGTTTTACATAACGTGCTTCAGACTAACTCAAGTAATTTAACAACACTTTTTGCTCTTATCTCGGTAATTAAACGTCACTTTATAGTCCGTCCGTCTCAAAGGGAGTTAATATAAAAACTTCTTTCTAGTTTCCTCAAGAAATAATTAATACATAGTTTTCTTTTTCAGAATTTTCATCTTACATTAACATAGAACTTTTCAGTGCTTAAAATATTTTATGACCCTTGAAATGAGGTAATTACTTACGGCTCTAGCGATGAAAAAATTGTTAAATGTCCAGACTGAAAGAATTTTTTAATAAATTGCTTGAAGTAACTCATAAAGAGCTACAATTTATTTAAGACAACTTATCTTTTCGTCGAATAATATTTTACTTACTATACTTTTTTATGGTTTTGTTTTTATTTATTTACTAGCTAAGCCCCGCGGTTTCAACCGCATAAGTCTCGATCCCGTAGGAATGTCTGGATAAAAATAATGTTTTATGTGTTAATCCTGGTTATAAACTATCTGTTTGCCAAATTTCATCAAACTTGGTCCAGCCGTTTGAGCGTGAAGAAGTAACAAACATACAAACACACACACCACAAACTTTCGCCTTTATAATATTAGTGTGATTTATTAGTATTGTGGCGGCATCTACATCGCCACATACAAACTACGCATCATCAGTTAAGGCTAACAAAAAAAAATAAAAGATGATTCCGACGCCAGTAACAGCGATTCCAAATTTAATTATTTTGTGTTTTATTGCCCTACTTTCATATCTCTCTCATTATAATAATTATATTTTTAACAATTACTTTCGTTATTCAAATAGAAATAAAAAATAAAATACTCGTAAGATATTTATTGCCAACGTTACCTAGGTTCACGCACACAATTACGCATGTCGGGAAACGTCACTACTATAACCGAGGCTTACCGGACTTCGTAAGATAGAACATCAGCCGTGCGATTCTGTAACCGTCTCACCGTGAAAACTTGGGTTAAGTGAGCGTGGAGTGAGTCGTCAATAGTGTCAATCCCTAGCATCAGCATGACTCACAGCTCACTCTAAGCTCACTTCACCTTAGTTTTCACGTTGAGATTTTCCCAGAATCGACCGTCTGTACCAGTAAGTACTTACTACTACTTACTATTTACTCACTACTAAGATACCTAACTAATTTGACAAAATAACGGACAAATTTCAAAATAAACCCGATCAAAATCTATTTTACTAATGAATTTAAATTTAAATTTGCAAACAGTATCAAAGGGAATACCTCTGTAAGCTGAGTTTAGATAAGTTTTAACAAAGTTGACCTATTTACAAAGATTGAACCTAAACGTGTAGTGAGAGGGCTTAAAATCAATTGAGGGTAGTTAGAAAAAATATGGAAGAAGGAATTCAATATAAAGCGGATGGAATTTGATCATGAGAGGCCGATGAAACAAAAAATGTATGATTAGAAACTTTTTAACTTAGACCTTTTTGTTTCATTTATAAAGAGAGTATGTTCATGACTTTTTGAATATTATTGGAATTTTGTTCATAACTTTATGAAGGCCACGACCGACATTTTGGGCTACCGGTCATCATTTTCCCAAGTCAACTCAACTAGGGACATCGACGCGTAGAATATGGTGACAATTATGGCGGCAGATAACCGGCGAAAAGTTTCTAAGCTTCTTCTTTTCATGTCGATGGTACTCTTCCTCGTTGTTTTTTTTTTAATTTTTTTATATAGTTTGAGCCCAGAAGGTGACCACATTGATTGCGGCATCAGTGGCATTCTTTTGGTCATCAGAGGTCTTGTGAAGGTTGTATCAATTACCTACTTTAAGATCTGTATTACTATAATCTATGCGCCTTTGTAACCATTTATTATGCACTATCCTAGGAAATATAACTCAGTATTACTCTGGCATTCACGAGTTTCCTTTACCATCAACACCGCACCTTGGGTGGGAAATTATCAAATAACTTCTCCCGCTCTAGGCGGAGCGGGAAGGCGTGTCAGACTTTTACCCACCCGTATTCCTTCAGTTGCTTGTGGCAAGAGACCCTGCCAAAGGAATCTATTCGCACTACGCGAACTTAAGACATTGAGTGTGACCGCACCTTACAGTCTACTTGGGTACGCAATCGGTTCAGAGCTTTCCATATGGGCTACTGCAGATCACGCCCAGGAGGCATATGCTCCTGGGGCATTGTGTACCCTATCTCGTCACCGCTACTCTCAAAATGGTGACGAAAAACATCGTGAGGAAACTGGCATTTTCTAGAACCAAAAAGGCCCGCTCTCTCTCACCGAGGAAGCCTATGTCCGAGCAGTGGGAACGTTATAAACTGATGATGCTAGTGCTTATATTATAAAATATAACGGTATTTTTTGCACAAATTTTTCGCAAATCGGATAGGAGATCTTAGGGGTTCAGTACGACGCGTAGAATCTCCCCTTAGCTATTGCAGATGATAAAATCAACAGCCTGAATACTTGCTACTCTTTTTACCAGAAATCCCAATGAAATTATCATCTTAACTTCTCTATCACAAAAAGCCGTAAGCTCCCAACACAGACTTTCAAAACAGCAATTGAAGTTTCTCAACTTAACCTATAACTGGTTGGCTACATAACCAACGGGCTGGATGGCTGACTATTCTAGCGCAAAAAGCCTCGCCGTTCGTATCCAACTGCAAGTAATTATAAATGCAACAGATGGACTAGTTTTGATACTAATTAACAGTGATTCTGGGTGCTTTCATTATGGTCATAGCATTCAGTCTTCATAAATAAAATCTATAGTATAATAATTACTCTGT
Organism: Eremobia ochroleuca; assembly: GCA_949629135.1. NCBI lineage: Eukaryota > Metazoa > Arthropoda > Insecta > Lepidoptera > Noctuidae > Eremobia > Eremobia ochroleuca. The sequence continues at coordinate 6,906,826 of OX451408.1, forward strand.
AATATTAAATCACGCTTGTATTACCCAGAAGTATAGGCAGAGATAAAAAAATAAATAACTTGAAATTGACTTACATTTTGCCAGGCACAGTCTTGTGTGAAGGAATCAGGCTATTACTTTTTAACTACGAATCCAAACTCGGGCAAATAGGTACTTATTAGCCTAAATGAAAATCCAATAACACGTTGTCTGAAACAGGAATCACAGTCAGCAGGGGCGCTTAGGATCACTAGATAAATATGGCTGACCTTTTAAAAACAAGCCTGATACCAAGATAGACTCCCATCGGAATAAATTACGAACATAATAAAATTTTCATCGCTTATTTTAAAGGGATTAAAATAGACGATGGAAATTTTATTAAGTTCGTAATTTTTGCCTCGGAAAGCACATTAAGCCGTTGATCCCGGCTGTCATTCGTAGTCGTTACGGGTAGTCAGAAGCCCGAAAGTCTGACAACCAGTATTACCTAGGGATATCGTACTACCCAGTAACTGGGTTATGGAGGTCACATAGGCAGTCGCTCCATGTAAAATACTGGTATTCAGCTGCATCCGGTTAGACTGGAAGCCGACTATTGATTAGCCGCTAGGCAGATGATGAAGATGATGATGTTCGTAATTTTTGGAGATGCATTTTCGTTAGTGTTCGACTTCGTTATTCCGATAGATAAGGAACTCTTATGCAAAATTTCATGCTTCTGAACCCCGCGGTGCAAGTAAAAAAATACTCTACAAAGGCGGACTTCATGCCTGATGCATTTTCTAGCAGTCAACATTATGGTGATGCAGAGACAAAACATGGTGAGTTGGATGTCGTGGTCCGGATAGATACTTCGCAAATAATTATAAAATACAAGAATAAATATGAATACAAAGGCACATCAAAACAAAATAAACTTTGTCAGGAGAAATAACGATCAGTAGAGGAAAACGAATCCAGCAATTCAGCGCTGGGGGTGGTGTCTGCCAACCGCTTTCGAATATTTTCACGTTTTCAAATATGTTCCTCAATCAACTCAGCCTATCGCAGTCCACTGCTGGACATAGGCCTCTCCCAGACTGCGCCACAACACCCTGTCCTCCGCCTTCTGCATCCAGTCTACCCCAGCCACCTTCTTTAGGTCGTCCGTCCATCTAGCTGGGGGGCGTCCCACACTACGCTTGCCGATACGCGGTCTCCACTCCAAGACTCATCTGCTCCACCGGCCATCGGCCCTTCGACAGACATGGCCAGCCCACTGCCATTTCAGTTTGCTTACTCTGCAAGCTATGTCGGTTACTCCGGTTCTTTTCCGGATGATAAATAAATAAATATGTTCCTAATAATTATTAATGCGACAAACGGTTCGTGCTACAAATTTTAATAAATATGACTATCTTATCATACCGACTATTATTTCTGTTGCATTGGATAACTACAGTTTTGCCAGCAAAAGTTAACTGAACAAACGCTAACGAACGCGTGCAAAAGACATAATTGCGAAATAAAAAATATGCCAATTTTTGTCGAAAAATACTTAAAAAATTTATCTAATGCACCAAAATTTACGAAATACGAGCTTTATTTGTGTAACACAAAAACGTTGCCTCTGCAAATAAATATACGTCAAATAAAACATTTTAAAAATGTATGATGATCAACATCAGTAATCAGATTCGCACTTCGCTGTTTATAGGAAAACACGTCAAAAACGACAGGGGAAAAGCGACCTATTGCGAGTCGGACTCATGCCCGAAGGGTTCCGTGACACCGTAAAATATTTAACACTACATATTTCTATAACACGTTTCTTGTATTTTTGATTTTTAACTTTTTATTATTTCTTGTTAGAGCGGCCATTGTAGCATACACTTTGTGAAATTTTAAGTGTCTACCTATAACGGATCAGGTACAGCCCTGTGATAGACGGACGGGAGGACGGACGGACGGACAGCGGAGCCAGGCGAAACTATTTCGAAACGCTCCTGTCATAATCCGCGCGCTTCTAGCGAAAACGCCTCTTTCCCGCTTGGCCAATGAGAGCAAGTCGAAGCCTCTAGAACATTCTAAAAGCCCCCTTTATAATCATTCGACGTACACCATTTTGACAAGTAATAGTTCCTTATTGGCAACCTTTGAGTAAGAAACCCCTAAAAGTGGTACTTAGATTTTTTAAAAACAAACAAACTCTAAATGTACAGCTAGCTTCCCTTTGCAACAAAGGTCATTTTAGAGCAATTAAGCATGTTTTTTTACAAAAAAGACGGTAAATTTGCTCTCAGGGGCGTACGGTAAGCAAAGCACTTTAGGAGTATTCGCGTTACAAACTGGTGAATGGAACTGTGGGGTTGATTTTCCTAACTTAATGTGCATTCAAAAAGTCTTCACAATTTAATAATATAACGCATGTGTCAGAGCTGACTCAAAATAGCCACTACGTGGAGCCCTGAAATAGCTAGAAGGTGTCAGGTGGAAGGTTATGTCTGTTTTTATGTCTGTAATTTATATGGTGTACATAATAAAGAGCTATTCTATTCTATTCTTGGTGGTGTGTGCTAAGTGGTGTGACCCCGTAGAAGGCAGCGGAACGAGCTGGAGAAAACAAATGAAGAGTGGTGACATAAGCCCTGGATTGAAAGAGCTGGAAGTCAAGGGAAGAGGTCTTTTTCCAGCAGTGGGATGAAACTGGCTAACAGTATCAGTATGTTGATATATACAGATCAGTATGTATCAAAAAGGTGTGGTAATATTTAAGGGCGTGATACAGAACATCAAACTGAACAACGTTCTTCTTGGGACCAACATCGAAATTGCGAAAAAACAATCATCCGTCCCAAACATTTGGGTCGAGTAGGTATTGAAGTTTTGTATGGGACAGTTGATAATTTCTTCGATACGATGTTAGTCCCATGGAAAAAGTTGTTCAGTTTGATGCACGCTGTAGATACTGTTGTACTTTCAGTGTATCGTTGACAGTTGTCTGATGTCACACAATAATAAATGATTTACATTTGACACTATATTGAAAACTGTTTGACATTATATTGAAAACCGTTTGACATTATATTGAAAACCGCTTGACATTATATTTCAAACCTGTTTGACATTATGTATAATTAAAAGTGTTTGACATTATTTTTTAATCTGTCTAGTACTATACCTGAATTTCACTTGGAATGTTAATTAATAATTCATAGTTCTGCATTTGTATGTAAATTGCACGTGTACATATATATTCAACACAATGTAATTTTTTTTTCAGATAGATTTTTTGGTCAGATAGGCAGTCGCTCCATGTAAAATACTGGTATTCAGCTGCATCCGGTTAGACTGGAAGCCGACCCCAACATAGTTGGGAAAAGGCAGATGATGAATGTAATTTTTTTTTATGAATAAATCAACAACAACAACAGTTAGCCCCTGTATCAACCTTTCTGATTTTCTTCTAACTATGAGCACTAAATAGATCAGAATCTCAGAATAACATAATGCTATCTCTTTTAAGGCTTTCGTATTTTGTAGAGATAATAATAATAATAATAATATTCCACAACTTTCACACAAAGCCATTTAGTCCCAAACTAAGCAGAGCTTGTACTATGAGTACTAGACAACTGATAAACATACATATATATTTCTAAATACATACATAAATTATAGATAAATTACACCCAGACAAAGAACAATGATAATGCTCATCACACAAACATTTGTCCTAGGTGGGAATCGAACCCACGACCTTGGGCATAGCAGTCAGGGCCACTGACCACTAGACCAACAGGCCTGTCAAACATAATAATGTAGAAGTGTAATCTTTATATCTGTCTTTGATCTTTCACATCACATTCCGCCGATCAGTTTGCTAATTAAGTGGACGTCACTGACAAACAGTTGAGGAAATCACTGTATGAAACCTAATCTAGGTTTCGAAATCGATAGCACACTTTCAGGAAAAGTGGCGTGGTAATCCTTATTCTTTCCTTATTTCAGGTCCAACTACAGCCCAGGGAGATATGTTGAGACGACCTAGACACGTGCTGCAAATCAAATCAAAATCATTTATAAAAGGATGCCTGGATGGAGTTGGGGGAGAGCTTTGCGAAGGAACAGCTTAAATAAACTACAAAAAAAAATGACACAATTACAGGCTAAATTTAGTATTAACAGTAAATTCCGGTTCCAATTAAAAAAAAAACCGGCCAAATGCGAGTCGGATTCGCACACGAAGGGTTCCGTACCGTTATCTACATATAAAAACGGCAAGAAAATCACGTTTGTTGTATGGGAGCCCCCTGGAATATTTATTTTATTCTGTTTTTTAGCATTTGTTGTTATAGCGGCAATAGAAATACATCATATGTGAAAATTTCAACTTTCTACCTATCATGGTTCATGAGATACAGCCTGGTGACAGACGGACGGACGGACGGACAGCGGAGTTTTAGTAATAGGTTCCCGTTTTACCCTTTGGGTACGGAACCCTAAAAACTACCTTAACATTATGGAAAAAATGTAAATCTTTAAAATTAACAGCATCAAATGCTCCCACTTTACCGCGAAGCACTCTATACTGCAGACTAATGACCGAATTCACTGAGTGTCGCTTCCATATTCATGTGGTCTGCATGAGTAGCGGTAATTGATAGCGAGAGACCGCTGTGGCACTGTGTGCCTCATCTGATATCATTTTGGGGGTGAACAGAATTGCTGGTAATAATTTTATGACCTACGAACATAGATTATTATATCGTCCTACCAAAAATACATGTGTGCAGTTCACACGCGATAGAAGTGAAACCTTCAAAAACGTTATTAGGTTTCTGAAGGCGCCCAGAGCAGTACCGACAATCTACGAAGACTTACGAATATTCCCTACGTATGAAGATGGGAGAGGGTACGCACAGCGCACAAATAGGAGATTACAAATATAAGAAACATTGTATAATGCCTTCTATCTCATTCTCTCCCACGTTAAATCCTATAGATGTATGTGTTTATCTCTTTTTACTGTCGCTTTTTCGTTTCATTGAGCTTCAAATCACAATGATGCTAAAGAAGTTTTCACTTCAATAATAATTAATTGGTCTTGTACCATCAGGGTTCTTCAAATCCCGGTCACTGCTGCATCGGCTTGAAAAGCAGTAGTCCTATTTCTTTCTGTGTGTGCAAATGATACGACTGAGTTAAGAGCGGATTGGCGAGTACCAGGCTTGCATAAGTTGTATGGAGACGTGGCTCACTGCCCTCTAAATCAACATAGAAAATGAAAAGATGAAATATTTTTTGTCAAGATCTACTTGTCTTGAGTCATACCGGGTACTAGGATAACAGAACTTGCATGGAGGTGTGGCTGGTACTTGATTGCGTAATGAAAGAAATGAGGGGAGGTGGGTGGTAGATAACTTCAGAGGGAGAATGACTTTCATATTCATATGGTCTGACTAGTGGTAAGTAATTGATAGCGAGAAACCAGTAGGTATCTAATATCATTTTGGGGTTAGCAGAAATGTATGTAAAAAAAACCTGCCAAATGCGCGTCGGACGACGCACAATGAAGGGTTCCTTAGTTGGAATGAATTTATACCAAGATTTTTGGTATCATTGTAGTTAAAAATCATGTTCTCACATACATTGCAACTGCAAATGTAAGTTGGTCGACTATTACTCGTAAACTTGTATAGCCTACTTAGCTGCGATAGTGTTCCTTTTAATTTCGTTATAATTATATACTACTGTCTGATTTTTTTTCATCATCCAAAAGTAACCACATAGCTGGCGGAGGGGGGGGGTGGGACATTTGACTCTAACAAAAATTATCACTTTAAAGCTTAATATTTCACAAACGGATCCCTGAATCGGACAAACCCGCAATATTCTTGAAAGACCTATCCAACGATACCCCACACCATGGGGTAGACGAGAAAAAAAAACATCCCCACTTTACTTGTAGGTAGAGGAGGACCTTAAAGAATTTTTTTTTCAAGGGTTTATTTTACCACATTGTTGGCGTGATTAATACACATGCTAAGTTATAACTTCCTAGTTCTAAGAGTCTCTGAGCTAAGCTGCGGACGGACGAACGGACGTACGGATGGACGGACGGACGGACAGACGGACATGGCGTATGTTGTTGAAGTGAGGAGATGGCCTGTCTGTCACTACTACACTAATATCTTCCTGTATCTTCTGAAATTTTTAACCACCAACTCACGTATGGAAAACAGCTGCATTCTTCTCTCATAAAAAAAAATAAAACAACATCACCAAAGATTCTAATTAACCACCTATTGAATAAGCTCCATTCTAGCCCTAATTAAGAACAAAACAAACAAAAACTACCCACCTTTTGTTACGGCTGGGAAGCCAATGAAAAGCGTCCATTCAAAAAAACGCCTTGGGCCTCGACCCAGCAATTATTACTGTAGCGAAGTCAACAATGAAGAATGGTGAATTAAAAGCTTTAGAATTAGCGAACTCAGAAACTAAATTTAAGCCGAATATGAGTTAATGTTTTCGGAATGGATTGTTAAGGCGGGGTTTGATTTATGCGAGTTATGTAATAAATTATGTTTTTTTTGTTTGACATGTGTCTTGCCGCTCAACGCGTTGGAAGACTGGACAGGGTATCAACGTGAACGGCAATCACATCTCACATCTTCGATTTGCCGATGACATCGTCATAATGGCAAAGACGCTGGAACAGCTAGGCCAAATGCTGCACAGCTTAAATAATAATAATAATAATTTAATTCAGACAAGACCCATATTACATAAAACATAAAATATCACAATATCACTGCTACAAAATAAATGAATTAATGAATATAAATTAAAGAGGTCACAGATAAAAATTATGGATATATACTAAATGGAGCCTCCCGGCGGGTTGGCCTCGGCATGAATTTGGACAAGACAAAATTCATGTACAATTCACACGTCTTTCCGAGTACAATCCACATCGAAGGGTCGCTTCTCGAAGTTGTGAAGGATTATCTCTACCTAGGGCAACTCATTCAGCTCGGTAGACACAATTTTGAGTGAGAGCCCGACAGAAGGATCCAATTGGGTTGGGCGGCATTTGGAAAACTTCGTAGTCTTCTCATCGCCTATCCCTCAGTGTTTGAAGACTAGGGTCTTCATCCTGCCCATCATGACATACGGTGCTGAAACGTGGACACTGACGGTCGGGCTGGTCCACAAATTCAAGGTCGCTTAGCGCGCTATGGAGCGAGCTATGCTCGGAGTCTCTTTGAAGGATAAAATCAGGAATTAAACTACCCGGAAAAGAACTGGAGTTACCGACATAGCTTGCAGAGTAAGCAAACTGAAGTGGCAGTGGGCTGGCCATGTCTGTCGAAGGACCGATGGCCGGTGGAGCAGACGAATCCTGGAGTGGAAACCACATATCGGCAAGCGTAGTGTGGGACGCCCCCCAGCTAGATGGACGGACGACCTAAAGAAGATGGCTGGGGTAGACTGGATGCGGAAGGCGGAGGACAGGGTGTTGTGGCGCAGTCTGGGAGAGGCCAATGTCCAGCAGTGGACTGCGATAGGCTGAGTTGATTGATTGATTCAAGCCTTGCCTTAACCTCTTGAAACAAAATATGAGAATGAGTTATAAGTAAGTACCTACTCAATTACCTTCCCATTTATTAAAGTTTGATAAAATGTTATGATTTATTTATAGTTAATTAAGGCGGTACAAGCTCAATACTATATTAATTCACATAGAAACCTTAGTTACATTTAAACAACTTCTATTATTTTTATTAATCAAGATAATATTTACATTGCGCTGATTATAGGGCTAATCGACAGATAAATTTAATTCGTGGAATAAAATTGACATCTGACAGATTTTTTATGGAAGAACCGTCAAAAATTCAAAATTATTCCTCGGATAAAATTATCTGGCATTGGAATAATCAGTCCTTAATTAGATATATTATACTTTATTGTACACCTGAAAATATATAACAAAAATACGATTATCACTAAAAACGACAATGGGCGGCCTTACAACCAATAGGCAACCTTGTAACGGACAGTGATTGCACCGCAGCAGTGAAAGCACCTGCCATCTAATCTCTTCACCACCCTTGGTTGACTGGTAGAGAATGCCTAAGGCATTAAGTCCGCCTTTGTACCTTCTGTGCGAAAAGTTTAAATAAATAAGCTAATCATAAAATAAGCTAACAGACTTCAAATAACAATGTACATGTATATGAAAAACCGGCCAAGTGCGAGTCGGATTCGCGCGTGAAGGGTTCCGTACCATTATCTATAAAAACGGCAAAAAATCATGTCTGTTGTATGGGATCCCCCTTAAATATTCATTTTATTCTGTTTTTTAGTATTTTTTGTTACAGCGGCAACAGAAATACATCATCAGTGAAAATTTCAACTCTCTAACTATCACGGTTCATGAGATACAGCCTGTTGACAGACGGACGGACGGCCGGACAGCGGAGTCTTAGTAATAGGTTCCCGTTTTACCCTTTGGGTACGGAACCCTAAAAAGAAGCAAAAGAATCATTATGCTGATCTTAATGTTGTTGTTCATGTTTGATAAATGAATTGTAATAAGAATGTTTCCCATATTTTACGATATTCCCATAGGTATCTGTACAAACCCAAACGGCGAAAATTCAAAGCTAGTTACATCATTCATTCAAAACCAGAAAATAACATAAAACAGTCCATAAAAAACAGCTCGAACACATAAAATTACGTTCACATTCAGCTCAATAAAACACATTACAAAAGCAATATTTACTCTAAATACAAAATAACGCAACGAACTGATCATCCCATAACTCGTTGCGGCAATGTTATTATTGCCAAAACGCATCCCGGCCAGTTAGCAAAAGAACCGCAACACAAATACTGCTGTGCGCGTCGAATGCTATAAAACTCGAATAAATAAACAACGAATAGGAATTCTGCACTGCTATTTTAGGCTCACCCGTATTAAATGGGACCAAATATAACTACTTTAGTAACAAAAATGCGGTTTTAGTGAGTCTTAAAATAGTAGCATTTTTTTTCTGTGGTAATCCTTAATTAATTGATGTCCTCCTCCTTGGGGCAGTCCTGTAAAATGGCTAACACTGGACTACAATCTAAAAAAAAATCGCAACTATGTTGGGGTCAGCTTCTAGTCCAACCGGATGCACCTAAATACCAGTATTTTACATGAAGTAACTGTCTATTTAACCTCCACAACCCAGTTACTGGGTAACACGATACCTACCCCTTGGTAAGACTGATCGTCAGACTAATCGGGGTTCTAATTACCCCTAACGACTGTCCAATATATTACAAATGACAACCGGACCCAACTGTGCTTTCCGAGACACGGAGGGGTATATTATGGATACCCATCCACGGACCAACCTTGGCAAGTGTGGCTTAAGCTTGAAGATCGACCAGTGCGGCTGTTACTCGTATTATTTAGCAATATTGGCGTCCTGTAGTTTCTGCCTACCCCCATAGAAAGAAGGCGTCAGTTTATGTGATGTGATCTACAGTAGAAAATGAGAGCCTAGAAATACATACGAAAATTGTAAGATTGTTAAACAGTAGATATTTACGAGCATGAGTATGCTTAAGGAACCAAGTATGCGGCATTGTTTTATGAATTCCAAGCCACTCAAGAGCATTCAAAAGCTCTTAGAGTTTTCCAAACGAAACTCTGTTTCTCTTGTTCCGCGTCAAATCTTATGTATTTCTATTGTAACTTCGCCCACTTTGAGACAGTGCAGACTTATTTAATAATACTTGGTTTTATTTCTCACTTGTCTCACTTCAAGGGACTTGTGGCTAAGTAATAACAGCCGCACGGGTCGATCGATCAGGTTAAGCTACGTTTGCCGCGTTTATCTGTGGATTCGTGACCGTCTTTACATACCAAGACCCTCCCATGCCTCGGAAAGCACGTTAAGCTCTCTAGTCTCTGTTCCCTCACTCTCAGTCCGATTGGATGGCAATCCGACACGACTGGAGAAAGATCAGGCACAGGACGAAGGACATTACGTGCTTTCCAGAGCACGGAGGTATCACGCCGCTAACCTCCAAACTCCGGGCTGTTACTCAGAAATTCCTAATGGAATAAACCAATATCGCTTTGCCCGACTTTTCAAAAAAAGAGAAAAAACTCACCGTGAAAACTCGGGTGACGTTAACTATCTATATTATATTTTACTCTTGGGCAATGGTGCCGATGTCGACAATTCTGCCAATGTAAGATGTGCTAAGAGAAAACGTGCGAAGGAGGAAAAGAACTAAAAACCAAAATCCAATACTATCGTAGTTATTATAATCATTAATAAATAATTGAATTTAATGTGAAACTCGTTTACGAGAGCTAAAGCACTGAAATAAACAGATGAAAAATAGTGTTACTACGAATAACATAGGGTATCCCGTAATTAATCAATTCTCTTAACAATTGTACAGACGCCAGCACATCAAGCTACCCGAAACTGTCAATTTTTTCCAATCAACTTTGAACCTTATGCTTTAGCGATAAAGTTGAAAATCTATTAAATAAATCTGACAGAATGTAGTAGCTTGATATGCTGGCATCTGTACATATCATAATTAACACCTGTTACTACGGGACCAAGCATGAAATCGCAAAAAAATCATCTGTTCCTTACATTTATGTTCGCATAACTCGTCAAAATGTAGAAAACAGCTGATTCTTTTTTCGCGATTATTGGTTTGGTCCCATAGTAATAGTTGTTCATAAGGATGAATACTATGGTCCCTTAATCTAAGTTACCCATTAGTTACGAAACATCCTGTATTATTAAATTAAAACCTTAGTAATTTTGATATTATTGACGCGGATAAAAAGAGAACTGTCATTCCTGGTGCTAGCACCTTAAATGTACTTAAATTAAACTTAAATGAAGTGACATTATTGACAGCTCACTTCATTTAAGCTTTCTCGGTGAGTCTTTCTACAGAATACTCGTAGATCGACCGGTGGCCAGATAGCAATCACTCAAACACTAACGACATCATTCTGTGGCTACTGAATCGCTGCCAACCTTGTTAATTATGCCAATATCGGGCTTGGATAATTTGTTGGACCAATCTGTGGGATCGACCCAATATGAAACAGGACGTGTAGGTTAATTTCTGTTTAATAGCAAGTTAGACTTGCAATATTTGGTTGAAACTTGTATGGAAATTGAGGTCAATATCCCGGTCTAATAGATAATACTACGTAAATATACAACTTTCTGAGTGATATTCTTAAATATTTCGTGCCAATAGTAAAAGAAAAAGATAATAGAAGACCTGTAACCGGGGCTTGAAATGCCAGTATTTTTGGGAACCGGTACCATTGGCCTTACTGTGATTCCGTTACCAGAGTCGTACCTGTACTATTGGTACTTCTAATCAGTATCGGTACCCAAAACGGTACCAAACAAATACTTCCGTAAAATAGAGTGAGAAAACAGTTGTAAGAAGTAGAAAGGATATTTAACAAGCATTAGAAAAATAACTTCAAGGTTCTAAACCATGCGAGATTTCTCGTACAAATATGAGAGTTGTAGTACACGCTAGGTACCTTAATTTGGCACTGGTACTTGTTAGGTGGAGTACTGGTACCAGTCTGGAACCGGAACCCAGGTACCGAAATGGCAAAAACCGCCAAGTATGTACCGGTACAGTACCTGTACTTTTGGTATCGGTTCCAAGCCCTGCCTGTAACTGGCATATAATAATAATGAAAATAATTTCAGGTCTGTGATCCATATAAAACAATAATAGATAAAAATACAAATACAACACACAAAAATTATTGCTCGGCTAGCCAAATCCAAAATGTTAGAATTACATCAGAAACATTATTGCAAAAGGCAAAAGCCTCGTCTCTGGCACAGAAAGAACAAGCATTTACCAGCACGCTTAGCACATTGACATTATTCCTAAGTCTAGTTTTCCTTACATATTATTATACAGTAAGTCTGTGATTCATTCAACTAAAATCTAAAACCATCCATCGGCGCAAATATAACAACCAGTGACCAGAAGGCTGATCTATTTTTAGGTCAAAGAAGCAGCATTGCCATCCAACTTGGCAATGCTGCCAGTCTTTTGAGAAGTGTCCTATTGACAGCGATGCGGACGAATTTTTTTGGTGCACAATGAGCTCTCTCCTTTTTTATATGGCTATTTGTACAGACGCCAGCACATCAAGCTACTACAATCTGTCAAATTTATTAAATAGATTTTCAACTTTATCGCTAAAGTATAAGGTTTAAAGTTGATTGGGAAAATTTGACAGTTTCTGGTAACTTGATGTGCATCTGATGGGCATCTGTATATATATATAATAATATTTTATGTTTTACTGTTAGCTTGTTAATTATATTTAACATTAATTTGTTGTGGTTAAATGTAGTTTTTACTAGGATTTATGAATTTGAAAATTTAAAATGTCAGTGGCAGATACGAAATAAAAATAAATTCGTTTTTTTCTTACAAAGATCGCGTAAAACAAACTGAGCCTTACAAAACGTTTTAACCTTAAACAGAATTCAAATTGAGAAACTTCGAAAGCTTTCGATTCCGAAAATAATTAGTGAGATGAAGACGGATTCCCAGGCTTTTCTCCAAACTCATAATATTTACTGATAAATGCGAAAATTCTCTATAATATTACATTCTAATGAATTTCTCAAGACTGTGGTGAGTTAAAAGTTTTATTGAAATTATCTAAGTGATTATTTAACTTCAGAGTTTATACGAGGTTTTGCTCCACACTCTTACACCCGGTTTCTAAGTCGAGAATTTAGAGTTGCGAACTTGACAAACTCTTATTCAACAATAATCAGCCTATGTATAATGTTTCCACTGTTGGATACTGGCCTCTTCGAGAGGGAGTGGGCCGTAATCCACCACACGGGCCCAGTGCGGGTTGGTAGTTGTCACTTATTTTTGAATTTTTGGTTCCAGGACATGCCGGTTTCCTCACGATGTTTTCCTTCTCCGTTTAAAGAGCAGTGGTGATGAAATAATTTCAACAAAGTAAAGCGTCTGTCGGGGTTCAAACCTACGACCTATAAGTCGTAAGTCACGGCCGTTACCACTGGGCCACCACTGTTCGCAGTCACCTTAAGCCATGCTAAAGAGGAGTTTGAAAGATAAAATTCTCAAATCAGAAAGCGGGTGTTAGACGGTGGTTTTTTTTTTTTTTTTTGCTATTTCTATTGCAAAAACCATGAATTAAAATACAAAAAGACTCTCCGGCGAGGAAACGAACCCCGGTCTCTCGCGTGACAGGCGGGGATACTTACCACTACCGAAGACTTATCTGCTTATTACTGACCGAACTTATCCAAAATAGTAAGTCGATTTTGTCTTCCTTTTCTATGGAGGATGAGTGAACTTTACACCCTGTTCCATATACCACTATAATACTATGAGTATGACTATACTATGAGCACTATATTTTATTTATGTTCAAACGTAAATGTATCTACACAGATTTTTCTTAAAACCCTCTATTTTAAATACATTTTCCCTCGCAAAACCAATCCACTTAGGATTATGTCCATAGGAAAGAGTAGAAAAAAGATAAAAATAGTAAAATACGTCAAAAGTCAATAGATTAAAAAGGGAACCAGAACACGGGCTAATTAATGTGAAACATTTAGATTAATTACTATGGAAACTCACCATAAGTATAAACTCACGAATATCTCATGAAGTTACAAGCTAGCAACGATTTTCTCGCTCAAGAAACGTATAAGATTGTAAGTCCCGTGTAAGTAAAAGACATACATATTGGTCGCTGACTGGACAGACCGCCGTCGATTAGTTATTAGGTGAATCAAATATAAACAAGACTTTTTTTATTACTGGTCGCTGAGTGAAGTGACGCGCTTGATGCTGTTGTATGTGTTAGGGGGGATCATCTAGGGGAGGGGGGTATACTGCTCCGGCTCACTTTAGTTTATTGCGCGCCAGTAGCATCATGTATGAGCAGGAGGTATATAAGTCGGTTGAGCAACGACTTATCATAATTTTTTTAACACGGGAGAACATAAAACATTCCCATATTTTGCATCCATTGATTGTACAGTTCGATAAGAATACGCTTTCAAGAACTCAAGTGTAGGAATCGCGCAAAAAAAAAATTCAAGTGGAGGACGCCGTTTTCACACTGACCAGATAGTGGAATCATTTGTGTGCAATTGGCTAAAGGCACGACCGACTACATTCTTCGATACTGGCATCAAGAAACATCCCCTGCGCTGGGAAAAATGTGTTAATAGAAGGGGAGATTTTCTAGAAAAATAAAATATATTCCTCTTTTTTTACGAGTATAATAATACGTGCGTATTTTTTTTTACTTAAGTCCGGTTTATATTTGATCCACCCACGTATTTTTCGCTGCGACAAGAGCTATCAAAAAGAGCTCAGCGACGCTCGCTTGAGGGGCAGAACGACCGCTTAGAGACATACACATAGCATAATCCGTCTATAACGTTCCCATAGCTGGGACACAGGCCTCCTCTTTGTAGGAAGGAGTGGGCCGTAATCCACCACGCGGGCCCAGTGCGGGTTGCTAGTTGTCACATATCTTCGTAGTTTTCGGTTCTAGGATTTGCTGGTTTCCTCACGATGTTTTCCTTCACCGTTTTGAGAGCGGTGGTGATGAAATTTTACACAACGTAAAGCGCCTGTCTGGGTTCGAACCTACCACTTGCGACTGGTAAGCAGGAGCCGTTACCACTGGGCCACCACTTACTGAGACATACACATACCAGTGAGTAATCGACTGTCACCAACTTTCTTTTAGATGCTAGCGCTACTCCCTTATCTTTAATCGACCAGTTCATTTGACTTCTGCGCTATCTTTATTCATTTGAAACACGTCACAGTATGTCTTCTTCTTCTTCTTCTTCTTCTTCTTCTTCTTCTTCTATCAGCCTTCACCTCAGCATTCACCTTTTTTCTAACGATTTAGTTTTTGAAACTGTCCATACATCGCCTTTAGGGCTCCGTACCCAGAAGGGTATGTCGTCTGCAAACCCATGAGAAAAACATACAGGAAAACTCAAAATAATAATTTCTCTACGTTTTATATCACGGTCATGTGATGGTAATCCCTTCAGCTATGGTTTCCAAGGGAAGTGGTTCCGTCATATTACAACAGCCGCCATGATGAAAATCTGTAATCTTCACCAGTGTTTTTTTTTTTATAGACATTCATACTCAAACCTTTTTTAAATGTTCCTCATTCGTCTACGAGCCAACGTTCGCACGGACGTAAAAATATCACGGCGGGATTTTATCGCGCACTGAATTTTCAATAGAACGCCTTCCAATGCGTCAAAATCCACACTGTTCGATTTTCAACTCTCGGCGATAAGCAATGCAAAAAATCCAGTGCGCGGAAAAATCCCACGGTTATAATTTTACGTCCGTGCGAACGTCAGAGCACTTCAGAGTGCTTTTGTTTTTCCAGGGATTCGAAATCGATGTAAAAATTGTTTTCACATCTTTATCACTTCACTTTCATACAAATAGTAGTGACCATGATACCCTCATTCAATTTATTAAGGAAAAAGGATCCAAGGATGCTTACTTTGCGATTCGCACGACTTAACCTGACGGAGCGGGTGTTTTAAGAAAATGAACTTAACATAAAGGTATAGGGACTTTAGGAATTCTACTTAATTACTAACACTCTTTGAAGATTGCTTTTGCTAAGATTTTTTTTTTTTGTATTGGATAAGCTTGCGTTTGGCCTGCTCATCATCTGCCTAGCCTTTTCCCAATTATGTTGGGGTCAGCTTCCAGTCTAACCGGATGCAGCTGAATACCAGTATTTTGCATGGAGCCACAGCCTATCTGACCTCCACAACCCAGTTACTGGGTAGTACGATACCCCTTGGTAAGACTGGTTGTCAGACTTTAGGGCTATTGACGACCTGTAACGACTGTCAAAGATCCAAGAAAGACAGCCGGGACCAACGGCTTAACGTGCTTTCCGAGGGACGGAGGGGTCTTGGTATGTGAAGATGGTCACCCATCCACGGACTAACCGCGGGAAGCGTAGCTTAACCTGATCGATCGACCCGTGCGGCTGTTATTACTTAGCCACAAGCCTCTCTTGCGTTTGGCCTGCTGCCTCATCTTTATTTTTTCACTAGCTTTTGGCAATGGCTTCACCTGCGTGGATCTCAGAAATTATCCGAGGGAAACCTACTACCGGGATCCTATATCCTAATTCAGGTCAAGGTCAATCTGTGTACCAAATTTATCTAAATCCGTTCAGCCTTTAAGGCTTGAAAAGGGAGCATACAGACAGCGTTACTTTCGTATTGATAACATTAGCGGGGATGGATTGGGTTACAAACAAGCAGTCCACCTGGCGGTAAATGGTCACTGCCTCCATCTGCAATACCAGTTACTTTGCCAAACCAGAAACAAAGTTGAATCGTCTCATGCGTCCATAATCTCCCTGGAACCCTTAAAACCAGAACAGACTAACACTGCCTGCCGGTGGTTAAAAATGAGGAACCGGAACCACCCCTGTGCTGATGGTGATCACCGGAGTGGTTTTAGTGAGGTAAAAATCCCACACTCCCCGACCGCTCGGGTACCTTTTGAAGGTTTCCCCAGAAAACAAAAAAAAACCAAAAAATAAATGGTGTAGTGGTAATACCTCCCCGGACGAACTCTTTTCTTAAGAGCTTTTTTTTTTCTAAGTACTACGAATACTAGTCATCTAGTCTACATCCCTGGCCAAGTTCTTAAACAACAAGTTCTGTATCTACTTCTGGCAAGCCGTGCTCTCTGTGCCTCGGAAAGCACGTTAAACCGTTGATTCCGGCTGTCATTCGTGGATCTTTATTTATTCCTTTATTTCAGGCAACTATGGGCCCTCCCATAGACAAAAATAATACATACTACTACAAGCATAAGAATACTTATAATCATGACTTTCGGGCTTCTGACTACCCGTAACGACTGTCAAAGATCAACGAATGACAGCCGGGACCAACGGCTTAACGTGCTTTCCGAGGCACGGAGGGGTCTCGGTATGTAAAGATGGTCACCCATCCACAGACCAACCTCGGCAAGCGTAGCTTAACCTGATCGATCGACCTGTGCGGCTGTTATTATTTAGCCACGGGCCCCTCAAAGTATAAGAATACTTATAAACTAATACATAAAAAAATATCACAAATACAATACTATGATAATATAACTTAAAAATACTATAAATACCTACAACATAACAAACTAAAACTATTGCACACGAAAAGTCGGCGTCATGTTTCGCTGACTGGTGTCATGTAGTCTGATAACCAGTCTTACCTCCATAGTCCTCCGAGGTCAGATAGGCAGTCGCTCCATGTAAAATACTGGTATTCAACTACATCCGGTTAGACTGAAAGCCGACCCCAACATAGTTGGCAAAAGGCTAGGCAGATGATGACCTATTTCTAGCAAGATTAAATGGTTAATTGACCCAATCAGCCAGCAAATTGAGTTTGACTTCGCGACTCCTTATTCCCAAAGGGCTTAACTTGACCTGCCTTTACCCGGCTCACCTTGAGCCTTTATCCCTTAACCGATTACGTATATAAAGTGAAAGATTAACTTTGTATATTCAAGGTGTTTGATTTTAAAATCAGCATTCTAAAAATCTGGTATCTTCTCCTCTAACTAGCCTTTTTCCAACTATGTTGGGGGTCGGCTTCCAGTCTTACCAGATACAGCTGAATAACAGTATCTTGTTGACGTCACATAATCAGCCTACAATGTTCCCACTAAGTACTGAGACTCAGGTCTCCTCTCTGTGAGAGGGAGTGCGCCGTAATCCACATATGTCTTTGAATTATAGGTTATAGAACAAACCTGTTATCTCACGATGTTTTCTTCACAGTTATCCCTCACGTGGTTTTCCTCCGTCACAGTATCTGGCTTAATAACTAATTAAATCGATTCCATTACTAATTCTGAACAAACTCCTTTCAGTTCTGAACAACGTTGCAGAAACATTTTCATAGAACCACACAAATGCTCAGAAATTGTACAAATCCGCTTTACTTTATATATACATACAACCTAGTACCGTGCAACGCAAACACGCTGCCGGTAGAACAAACGTGCTGACTGCTGCGTCGTTCCACGATGCAAATATTTAGTTTGTATAATTACATGACAAGTTAATGTACGAATTTCGTGCTCGTAGGGTATATGTTGGTATGGTATAGTATTCAATCAGCCTATCACGGTCCACTGCTGGACATAGGCCTCTCCCAGACTGCGCTACAACACCCTGTCCTCCGCCTTCCGCATCCAGTATTCCCAGCCACCTTCTTTAGGTCGTCCGTCCATCTAGCTGGGAGGCGTCCCACACTACGCTTGCCGATACGCGGTCTCCACTCCAGGACTCGTCTGCTCCACCGGCCATCGGTCCTTCGACAGACATGGCCAGCCCACTGCCACTTCAGTTTGCTTACTCTGCACGCTATGTCGGTAACTCTGTTTGTCCGGTATGGTATTGCTGGGTGTTTATAAATAAAAATGTCACTTGCAAAAACAGATGGACAAAGAACTAACTGTAGACTATACAATAAAATCTTGCAATTCATTTAACTTTCAGTAGTAATGTGACTGAAGCATAGCCTTTTATGTTGGGCTTAGAAAAATATAGATAGTTGAAAATGTAGTTAGAATTAGCGCCGCTCTCCACTAGGCTACCAATCGTGGAGACCAATCGTAGTTTCAGATAGACAAAGACCGTTGACAATTTGAAACAGAATCATGATTGACAGTAGTGAGAGAGCGATTGAGAAAAGAGGAGAAAATAATTAGACTCAAGCTCACATACAAACACGCTGTGGTGGTATTCACGCACGTAAGCTCTAACACGCTAATGGTACAAAAAATGCTGTAACTACGAATAATTATATCCTATCTCTGCAGCAGGATATACTATGGTGCATTATTGAAACTTATAACTATTGAATCTGATGACGCAACACAAATGCTATGCTCACATACAAACACGCTGTGGTAGTATTTACACCTGCAAGCTGTAACACGCTGCTGGTAGAACAAACGACTCTTGACGATGCAAATATCTGGTTGGATTAATTACACGACCACGTATAACTATTGAATTTGATGATGCAACACAAACGCTACGCTCACACATAAACACGCTGTGGTAGTATTTACACATGCAAGCTTTAACACGCTACTGGTAGAAGTAACTACGAATAAGTATATCCTATCTCCGTAGTAATTCTTTTTCTAAATTATTGAAAACGTATAACAATTTAATCCGATGACGTATAGGATCGCCGAAACGATCAACCGCAATTGTCAATTGCAATAAAAAATAAAAAAGAAGAGATTTTATTACCTTCACTTGTACAGAAACACTTATCTAAACAATATGCTGCGTAACAACTAAGAGAAAGATTGTTTTAGATGAACTCTGGCATCCAGAGTAAGATTTAACTTGTGTTTAGGGTGCCAGCGTCCTCGCCTATAATTCGAACGTATGTCGGTAGTTGTAGGATGAGCAATTGCTAATTTTTTGTGTATTTATTGTCAATCACTTCAATTGCGTTTGGCAGACGATCAATTTCCTCATCTGTGCGTATCAATTACATAAAAATTGACAGTCAATCGATTGTTTCAGGGGCCCTTAACACAAACACTCACACACAAACACGCTGTCGTACTATTTACACATGCAAGCTTTAACACGCTGCTGGTACAACAAACGTTCTAACTGAACTAGGTACGTCTCTCAGCGATGCAAATATCTGGTCGGTTTAATTACACTGCGATGGGATGTAAGGCAATTATTACGTGATTTAGTAAGGTCGTAGCTACGGAGCCAGGTTGTGGTTCGGTTACGGGTCGACCGCAGAAAGTGGTGCTCTGGGAAGTGGGTAAGGTATTGTGATTGGTGGCAATACTACTACGTAAATACACTGACATTCAGAAAGTGGGTAATGTAAATTACACTTCTGAATTCTATACATTTAAAATCATTAATCGTATCTGTAGAAGGTGACATTTTTTAAAGTCATCTTCGCAGCAGATTCGCTTCTTGGCAGTTGTTAACATTTTTTTTGGGGACTGTAGTACCCTTGAACATTTGAGTGGATAAGGCATCTTCTGGGCCCGCTCGTTCCATCATAGACCTCATCCATTGCTTTCCATCAGGCGTGATCGAGGTTAAGAGCGGGTCCATTCTGTCAAAGATGCTATTTTATTACAATTTTCAACGGTGGTTCATGGCGATTTATCCTCCACAAACCGGGTAAGAAGCAAATTTTTAGGTAGTTGACAATATCTTATTTTGGCAACAAATAACGCTCACAAAGATCGCTCTTAGCGATAAGACCGCCCATTGTGTCACCCTTTGTAAAATTTCTATATTTATGTCTGTAATCTATATGGTGTACATAATAAAGAGTATTCTATTCTATTCTATTCTAAGGCTCAAAACGGCGATGCGTTTGATGTTAGTTGAATCGAATGACCACTAAAATAAAAGGAATTTTGCAGTTATAATTAAATTAAGAAATAAATACACGGCGTAGTGGAATTTGTTTTTAGATATTTCTTCGGTTGATTGAATTCCCTTTAGTATCATAACATGAAACATGATAGTTTACGTTCAAAACTTTGAGAATTATTCGACTAGGAAAAATTGAGCTCTGTTGTTCGTACTTTGATCATGATACTAGGTATTTTATTTTTACGAAATATTTTTAAATAAGTCTTTTCTTTGAACATTTCATACTACACTCAATTTTTATATGACTTGTAATATGTACCAATACGCCTGACAGTGCGGCGAAAAACTGAGCAATTTACGGTGTCCTGAGTTTGAACAGTGCCTCAATAAGGTAGGTGCAGTTACCTAGTTTTTCTAAGAGAGCTACTCTATGTATATTTAGGTAACCCAAAACTTACAGTATCGTCGGAAATCACACTTAATGAAACTCTCGTTTGCCGGCAATTCTTAGAACTTCTACTTCCTTTACAAAGAACCTCTAGGTATAATTATGATTCAAATGTACGCTTCAAACAACAACACCTTACCATTAAATCAACACGAAAAACCTTTACACTGTACAAGCCTACACAGATTTAAAGGTAATCCAATCACTACGCCTCCCGACGGCCATGGCGCAAGGATACTCAAATAGAAACGTACATAGCAATCAGCTTTGTGAATGGGCCGGTTCATAGAACGGCTTTCCACCTAACCCGATCTGGGTCAGACGGTTTCGGATCGTAGTTTCACGTTGCAGTTTTGTTTTTTAAAGTTTCGGGTGAATACTATTTCGGTAATCTACAAAATTGTTTGGTTACATCGAATGGTATTTTTATTTTGATCCTGGCATTATATTTATGTTTTTTATCATTTATTCCTGTATCGTATTCAGTTTTAAAGACCAGGCAAGAAAGCATAAATAAAACATCATAATTTCAGATGATGTGGTGATGGGGAGTAAAGATTTTAAATAAGTTGCAAGAGCTTTGGAGAAGACCTATGTAGCAGCTGTGGGAACATTATAAATTTATGTATGTATGAGTTTTGTTCTATGTTATGATTTTTGGTTTGATTTCCTGAGATACTTGTCATATGACCACATCAAATTACATTGTATATTTTAAAATTTCATCTTAAACACTGATATTACGCTTGCATTAAACACGCTGTACTAGTAAAACAAGCGATAATTTTCTCTCATCAAAATCTGTATCGCAATTTCGCAGCACGCCTTTACCTTTCGTTGCCATTTATAATACTTGGTACTTACTAAGCAAAACAAACGTTTTGCTTCAAACACGCTGGTGGTAGTATTAACCCAAAGGCAAGTTATAACGTGCTAAGTGCAGCGTGTTTGTCTTGCCTGCGACTTCTGACAATAGAAATGTTTTTTAATTTATTTAATAAAACTACATTATGAAATAATCATAACACATGCAACTATCGACAGGAAGATTTATATTATTGTTATATTATCAATAGAATTAGCATACAAAATATTAATAAAATCTCGATTATGATTGTAAATAATTCCTTAGTCAAGAATCGCAGTGCTGTTGTAAGAATAACAAACGCTACATTCGAACAAACACGCTGGTGGTGGTATTGACACTCCGGCAAGTTGTAACGTTCTACGTGCAGCGTGTTTGTTCTGCCTTCAACTCTTGACGATGCAAATATCTGGTTTGTTTATTTACAGCAGCGTCGGCGGCGGCACCCGTGGGTAGTCGAATTTACTACTGTATTTAGGGCATAGTCACATAGGTACAAAAAGGTTTTTTGAGCGAATCTAAACTCACTGATGAAGTCAAAAATGTAAAAGGATTTTGGGCGACCTTTGTGCACCTTCTTATTGTTTGCGACTAACATGGCGTTATTATAAAAGGAATCCATATAAT
Organism: Eremobia ochroleuca; assembly: GCA_949629135.1. NCBI lineage: Eukaryota > Metazoa > Arthropoda > Insecta > Lepidoptera > Noctuidae > Eremobia > Eremobia ochroleuca. The sequence goes on from OX451408.1 coordinate 6,929,272, forward strand.
ATACAATCATCTGAAATAGTGTAGGTACACGTATAATGTAGGTATGCTTCTTAGTTTTTTCGAATTCTCAACCAGAGTACGAAAAAATCTCAGTAGAACGTTTCTTTACTAGCTCATAATGTTTTACCTCTCTCTATAGGACTTACTACTTACTAGCCAATTGTTTCACATCTTTGTCGTAAAATACAGCATACTTTTTTTACCGGCTCCAAATTTTTATATGGTGTTATGAATATGAATATGAATAACTTTCACTGTGGAACCAACTCTGAGACGACGTCACGAAAAAAAAATCAGCTGTTTCATACATTTTGGTCAAGTAGGTATTGAACTTTTGTATTCAACAACTGATTTTGTTTTCGTGAAAATTTAAACACCCTGTAAAAATTTGTAGCCTGAAAAAAAAAAATCATCGAGTATAGTTGGATTTTATTGCGAGATTCTATAAATAAACTCACGATACAGGACACTATCTTAGTTCAAGGAGGAAACACGATCGAAAAATAAACAAAATATCTTCCTGTTTACTATCGCAATCATTCCCCCATTCCATCAGAAACTAGAATCACATCACAACCACGAAGTGCGCAATAAATAAAATAAATTGAACACGGACTCCATACATAAACATCTATGTATATAAAATTATTCATTGCCGGCCAGGTGGACTATACCAGGGACTCATGTTTTATTCGCACGTCTTGTTACTCTAGCGGCTCGTATCGGGTCCGGCGATAAATCCGATATACTTGGTATAATGCTTTAGTTTGCAAACCGTACTGTAACAGTCCATAGACTCATGGAATCCTAGTTGCTGGACAGATTTATTACGAAGCGGTTTTATTTTTTTAGTGGCCATGATATGACTGTATTAACACGACGTTTAGAAACATTACGAATACGCCAAAGCTAAACGTGAAATATTCATCCAAGTTGGCCATTTAATATATTTAGGAACCCAAAATAGGGATTATTTGAGATTCACAAAAGTAGGCGCAGTTCATTAATGTTTTTAGGAGCGCTAAATAAGAAGTTTTCGATGTTCGATAAAATATAGGTAGGTATGCCGTTTTTTAACAAAGTGAATAGTCATTGGAAGATGAATCGTCATCGTGATGTCAGTGTGAACAGATCACATGGCGTACAATTAGCCTTAAGTATAGAAGATATTATAGCCTATTTGGTGCTTAAATGCTTTGAAAAGTGATGCCAGAAATATGAGACAAAAATTGATATACTAGTATAATAAAAAGAATAAGAGAAAGCAAGTAGGCGTCAGATTTGGCCGACAAGTCCTCTGTGCCGACAAGCCAAATGTGTTGAGGATATAAATGTAAAAATGTAGAAGCATCTTTTAGGAATCGTTACTGAAGTCAAATTACAAACTTTGGTTTCATTTACTCGTCCCGGTACTGAGAGCTCGTAAAGCTCTCACAGTACTTGTCTTCGCCACTATTCCATAATTGCCTTCGAGTATTATAAATATATTGAATTAAGTATTCTTCTCTTCGAAGAAACAGGTCATCATGTGTTTCATTTTCCATACGTCTCTATTTTAGCCATCTTCATCAGTATTTACCCCTCTTTCTAGGTTTGACCATATCATCTTTCATATTATAGCCATAATTTCAATGGTCTTCCTCTGTTCTCGTTCCTGTAATGGTCGCTAAAGAGCTAGCCTAAATGTTGATGTTACGTTGACATACTACGAGTACATTACTTACAATATTTTACTATAAACCACAAAATATATTATAATTTATGTCCTCCATTCTACCAATCGGAAACATTTCACAATTTCGTGTGTAAATAAATTGCTAGCTGCCTCCAAAATGACAAAAGTTATATCCAATATGCCTTGTCGATACATGTGTTCATTCGTCATAATAACTGCCAACTCAAAAGTAGTCCAGCCTCGAGGGAATAACATCAAGACACAAATACCTTCAGAGTCGAAATACCTTTTTCGTCTAATAATAGAAACATCTTTTCTCGTTTGAAGCGACTAATGGATCGTGTCCTTTGACGGGTATAGTAACTGTCTGAAATGATTACTGTCTATCAAGATCGGTAAACAGCGTTCGCGATTCAGTTTCCGAAAATATAAACAAATATGTGCTTTTCGAAAATCAACTTTAAACCTCAACCACACTCGTAAAGTTCAATTTACTCTACAACTTTGAACGTAGTTATGAATTTTGCAATAATCAATCAATCAACTTAATTTACATTAGCATAAAGTTCATATTCGTTTATGTGGAAATCACATCAATTGGAAATAAGATTTTTTGTGTGTGAAATTTTTGTTCAGCCGCGAGGGAATAACATCAAGACACAAATATCTTCAGAGTCGAAATACCTTTTTCGTCTAATAATAGAAACATCTTTTTTCTTTTGAAGCGACTAATGGATCATGTCCTTTGACGGGTACTGTGACTGTCTGAAATGTTTAGGCTATACTAAAGTGTGACTGAGCTTGTATCAGAGAAAATAATTGCATGAATCGCTTTGGATTGATGGATCTGGCCTGCTGGCTTTTGGCTAAACTTAAATGATTGTTAATAATATAAATGTTGCATGATGAAATCGATGGGTCCAACGTATAAGGGCCAATGCAGCATTTTGAGCATTTTCACTTTTTTGTATTAAATGCTTCCTTTTACTGTATTTGATAACGTGCACTAAAAAAAAATACACTTTTATAGGTGAAAATACTATTTTTCCTCTTATAGCTATTTGCCAGTGATAGTCCCGTCAAAATCGGTCCAGCTGTTTCGGAGATTAGCCGGAACAAACAGACAGACAGAGACAGTCATTTTTTTTTTTTTTGTTATAGGTACCGTTTAAACTTTCATATACAACGTGTAACGGCGCAAAACCTGAAAATAGTTTGATCAGAATAACGAGCAGAATTAATTGAATCACTTTTTAATATAGGTTACATTTTTCAAAAAAGCATCATTAAAAACGTTGCCGTGTCTATTTATTAATAGGTCAAGCAAGCCAATGTCAGCGCCGCGCAGCGGCCCGGTGACGACTCCTCCGTCGATAAAGCGTCGTCGCAAACGCAAGAAACGATCAGAATGGCCAGTAAAACTAAAACAGCACATAAAACCTTTACAATTTTTTAATGACTTATTTTCTCTCTGAAATAGGTCAATTCAATTAAAAATCAGTTGGGGTGTCTGAGGTTTTGCGCATTTAACGTTATCCGTTCATTCAGTAAAAAAACTGTTATTTTGACATTACAAACAGACATTTCAATTTTATTCATTTCTATGTATGTATGTAATTATGTAGGTATGTATAAATAACATGTTTCTAAAAGATTGTGTGTGACATGAAAGTTTGACATGGGTTAGGGACTGCCGACCGATCGGTAGGGAATTTGAATCAAGCCTGTTGCACTGTTGACGTCATGTGTAAAATAACTTATTTCTTTTACGACCCACACGAATAGATACGATTGTTGGAGTTAGGTTTTATACAGGGTGTCATGACATCGACGGGCAAACAGTAACCATGAATTCAGCACATGATTCCCTAACCACAGACACACATGATACCGAGGGTAGAAATTTTACATCGGTTAGCAAAAAAAAAAAAAATCTGCTGTTTCATCATCAACTCAGCCTATCGCAGTCCACTGCTGGACATAGGCCTCTCCCAGACTGCGCCACAACACCTTGTCCTCCGCCTTCCGCATCCAGTCTACCCCAGCCACCTTCTTTAGATCGTTCGTCCATCTAGCTGGGGGGCGTCCCACACTACGCTTGCCGATACGCGGACTCGTTTGCTCCACCGGCCATCGGCCCTTCGACAGACATGGGCTGTTTCATAGAGAAGTGGAATACCTACGCGGTCAAAATGTATGGAACAGCGCAGACGAACACTCTCAACAGCATGTGGTTCAGAATCATGTACTGAATCCATGTTAGCAGATTTCGCGTTGATGTCCTGCCACGTTGTATTATTAAAAATCCCTTAAAAGTTTAATTCAACAACCTAGATAACATACTTAATCACAATACGAAAGATTTTGATTTCATTGCTTCATAATTATCTTTTAAAAATTCGTTTGCTAGACAATATATGCAAGTTGTGACTTGAATAACGCACATCATCATAAGGGGTCATTGTACTCATTACCTACTTATTATGTTGTTGTCAAATTGGATCTTAACACGTTCAACGCCATGTCGGACATTGCTGGGCGACACTTGACTTTCCCTATAAGCCACACAAAACATTTAAAATTGACAAAAAATCGACTTAATGTTTTATTAATAATATTATTAAACTAGATACTAGTGCTTATATTTTACTTGTCCTACTACAAAAAAAAAGCAGTGATGAAGTTACTTCATGACAGCAAGAAGGTCTTCAGTCGCTTCATATTTTAATTGCTGTAGCCACTCTGGTTTTTAGTTGGAATTTGGAGAAGGTGAAATCATTAATACAACCCTTTTAGTTCATATAGCTCTATTGAATGACTATTTTCATAAACGCACACACATTCAACAACAACATACTTATTGCAAAAAAACGTAAGAAACTTTGATTTCACGGGCAACCCTGGCGCTTCCCTCTTAAAACCTTATTGTAAATAAGAACTCAGTTCAAAGTATGTACAGTTAAACCGGAAAGGGTATGCGCTTCTGCAGTTAAACTTCGTGTTTCCGAATTAGCACGAAGTTCGTCCCACATAGGTAATAAAGCTTCTTTGTACTGCCGCGCTTTATAGTGTGCCTGTCATTGCGCGTTTGCATGTATTTTACTCGGGTCGCACCTCATTTTCTGTCACTTAAAAATAATGTAAAGTTTTTTAGAATTAATTTATTTATTTCATTTTTCATGTCATTCGGTAGCTTTTAGCTTATTATACAATGCAGCACCTTCGTACATCACGTATTTTTTTATTGCCATATCTGATGCGTGGTGTGTATAATTGTGTGTCATTTGCATTTCTGAGTCTAATTTTGCGTATTTGATTTTTCTTTGTAAAATGTATTTGTGTGTGAATGTTTTTGTTAAGTTTTTTTCTTATTTATATGCAGGTATTATAATATATGTATGTTTATGACATGTTCATTAACTTAGTTTCATTGTAGGTATATTTTTTGTGTTGGTGTTAAATCTCCACCGAGATCCCTAAGTTGGAAGGACGTCCCAAGGGAATTGAGCCAATCCCAATATTAATTAGATTCTGCGGACAACTAATAACATTTTGTATTGAAACAATAATTAATTTGACTGTTTGTTCCCAGTAATTATTATTTCTGTTAGTCAAAGAGATATGAAATGTAGTTCGTAATTAATTCTCATTGTTTGTGGAGTAAGATAATTATTTCATACAGGTTGATACTGCTTTTCACAGAGAAACAGACTGTTTTCGATTTCACAATGTAATTTAATTTCCTAACGAATCATGTGCACGTGTAGTGTTGAGCGTGCGCTAATCCATGCCCAAACACGGTATCAAGATGAGAGGTCGAGCGACCTGCATCTTTTTGGATGAAAAACTTCTAAGTACCTAATTGTAAGTCGCCTGACGTTGAACTTGGAAAAAAAAAATAGAAAAAAATAAATAAACTTACATAAAGTTAAAGTAAATATAATGCTTTTGTCATATTTAATGATTTCATGAACAACCTATATTCCTATGGTTACTATTTTACTAAATAATAATACAAATGATGGCTTCATTTGTATTATTATTTAGTAAAATAGTATCTACTCACTAAAGCTCTTTTAGTGAATTTTTCGGTTATGATTGAGCATTTTTCAGTATTCCCGTTAGACGAAGTATAATTATTACTACCACTGTAATCTAGATATCATAAGGAACACATCAACATGCGTTTCATTAATAGACGCCACAATTTTTGGAGGGCCTAATCTCCGAACAAAAAATACTATCTCCTTTACATTTGTTCCAATAGTAGACGCCACAATTTTTGGGGGCCTAATCGCCGAAAAAAAAAACTATCTCCTTTTGATTAAAAATAGAAAATCAACTGTCAATCAGGATTCCTATAAAGTATGTAATAGCGTTTTTACAAAACCATTAAAATTTCTGCACCGAAACTGAAAAAAATTGCATTGATATGGGGCGATGATATCATTTGTAAGAAAGAAGAAAGAAAGAAAGAAAAAAATTGCATTGATATGGGGCGATGATATCATTTGTAACGAGAAGAGATAATGAGAGCCATCGGAATGGTGCAAGCTGGTTCCAGGCAACGTACTGTGCGCTCTGCTATCTGTACGCTCTTGGCACTACACAGCCTCTGGATACGCTATTGTATCACGGGCAGCGTGGCCGAGTGACATGGAGGACGATCTTGCTTTCTTGCTTCACCACTCGCAGACAGAACCAGTACATCCAAAATACTGCTCAACGTAATCGTACCATGACCGCCATGATGTTGGCTACGAGGCTCCACAGCTCTTCAGGCTTTTCGACCATCTAGACAGCCACCGTAAAAATATATTTGCAACTTTCATCAAACCTTTCTCACCTTTCAGACCACAGCACGAAGTCACCTCGGCGGCCGCTGCTAGACACGGAATTGACAACACTTTCCATACAAACCAAGCGTCTCATCGTTTACTCGCATAATCATCCTATAATGTTCCCACTGCTGGGACACAGGCTTCCTCTCGACGAGAGGGAGCGGGCCGTAATCCATCAGGTTCAGCAGGTTGGTAATTGCCACGTCTTCAAATTTTTGCTTCCAGGACATGCCGGTTTCCTCACGATGTTTTCCTTCATCGTTTTGAGGGCAGTGGTGATGAAATAATTTACACAAAGTAAATCGCCCGTCTGGGTTCGACTACGACCTACAACTCGTAAAGCCGTAACTATTGAGCCGGAAGCACTTCCCGCAATGGATAGCCGCCTCACGAAACAGGTTCTCCGTCTAACTAGACAAAAGCTGCGTACGGTGACTGCAGCTTTAACTGGCCACGGGTCATTTAATAAACACCTCTTTGTCATAGGAGTAACAGACAGTCCGCTGTGCAGGGCCTGCATGGAGGATGACGAGACAGCGGCACATGTGCTTCTAAGCTGCCCGGTGGTCGCCACTTACAGGGCAAAATACTTCGGTAACCCAGGTACCCTACGTGAGACGGTCAGTAACATCAAGGCGTTGCTGGCCTTCCTTGAGGAGCTGGGGTGGATCGAATGATCGATTTTCCCACCCGTACGCAAAATACGCGCATTGACGTGGAGTTGCGGACACCAGCCCGTGTTACCTATTACCTAACTATTGAGCCACCATATTGAGCCACCATACTGATCCGTCTACTCACACTACGACACAAACAGCATATTTTTTTTTTATAAACGTTGCCCCACACTAGGAATTTCTCCTGTATTGTGGGTGCGTTTACAAACATTTAAACTCACATACACAAACAGCCAGACCCGGAACAACTACTTGTAGGTCATACAAATATTTGTTCCGTGCGGGAATCGAACCCGCGAAACGCGGCAGTCAATAGCTTAACCACTGCGCCAACCGTGCCGTCAAGCATATACAGGGTTATTTGTAAAACACCAACAACCTCTTAAGAGGTCATTGTACTCATCATTATGAACAACTTTTACAATGGGACCAAACCTGATATCGCGAAAAAAAATCAGCTGTTCCCTACATTTTGACGACTCATACGAACATAAATGTAGGGAACAGCTGATTTTTTTACAAATAACCCTGAGGTTTTACAAATAACCCTGTAAAATCAGCCTATAATGTTCTCACTGCTAGGACACGGACCTCCTCTCTCTCTCTCTACGACATAAATGAAATATAGAAACTGACGGCTTTGAATTGCGGTCCGAGTCAGAAGTAAACTAATTCTGATCCTGCCTGTCCCTTGCTACCCTCTCCCAGCGACGCCCTAAGCCGAGGTCCGTACCCCACAGGGGGTGCCCTTAGCGTGTAGCCGCTTAGTTTTTAAGACGCTGGCTGTAGGCCTTAATTTATTGAGGCATCCACAGACAAGCCCGGCTAAGCAGTCGACATCCTCATAGGTTGAACTGCGAGATGCCATTAAAAAAAAACAAAAAAAAAACCGACGTAAGCACTCAACGCACTTTCGGCGCTACGAATTTCATTAATACTGCTATCTGTATGTAATACTACCACCGCGGCGATTCTGTACCCTGTTTTTCAAACCAAAATCTAACCAAAAAAATCCTTTATTATCTCTAAATAATAACCCTACTGTATCTACCTACCCCTAACAACCAGCGTGTATTAACTACAATGTGTCGGGAATCAGAGCGCGGAAGATTTATAGCAGCGAGCAAGCTACGAGTACATTTAGAGCTGTCCAGTCCTTCGTGCTACTGCAGTGTAAGTTACCGCTAGGAGGGAATTCACTTCCCTTTTTTAAACTACTGTAAAATGTTTTACAAAGAACCAAAATTAGGGGAAAAAATAAGATGTAGAATCTACATCTTATTTTTTCCCCTAATTTTGGTTTTTATGAATAAGACTAGACTAAGAACTTTTTATGAATAAGACCATACTACATCTACATTGTAGATGTAGTATGGTCTTATTCATAAAAAGTTTATCTATTTAAGGATTACCAACGAGATATATTACTATTATCTTTTACCATTATAGAACTTTTGTAATATACATTTTCCTGTTTTTCCTTTTGAATACATAATTAAATTATAAATATATTAAAAAAAACAATAAATATGCTTAATTATTAAGAATTAAAAAAATAACATTAAGAATTAAATTTAATTGTTAATTATTAAGAAAAATTGCAATTTTTGCAAATTATGGGGAGTTAACTTACGTTAATGTCGTCAATTAAATGCCAAAAAAAGGCAAAATTGAGGATTTTTAATTTTTTTACTGTACAGATAAAAAAAAATAATCTGTGTTTCCACCAGTGAAACGAATCACACAATCACTGCGATTTGGCATGCTTAAAATCAGTTCATTCAAATCACTATGAGGAAAAGGAAACAAATGTTTTACCGCTGGTACAACAAAAAATCCTGCAATACCTATTATTATTACACATTAAACAGAATTAAACATAAGTCAGTGAAACTCATTTTTTTGCAATATTTTCTTGTCTAAAACCTAAGGTTTCTGAGCATAATATAATCTTTGTTACAATTTACTAGCAATGAATCCGTTGTAAGCAGATTTGATTTAAAAAAAAAACAGTAAAAAACAGATACTTAATCCATATTATAAAGCTATTATTACTTTATGAACCTTCATTTTCTCACTAACCAGCCCAAAAATAAACGCTTAAAAAATGCAAAAAGATTCTCTCCGGCGGGGAATCGAACCCCGGTCTCCCGCGTGACAGGCGGGGATACTTACCACTATACTACCGAAGACTTGTTTGTTGTTACCAAATAACCGTTCTGTACCTCGAAGCTAATATTAGATATACTGACGTCATATCGCATATTGATAACAGCCGGTGTTTCTGTATAGTCAAAATGTACTAAGCGCCATTCAAGGTTATGCTTTTATTATGCGTCTTATGTAAAGGCGGTTAAGATACAACAGTCGTTATGGAATCAACAACAATACGAAAAAAAAAGGTGATTAAAACGAGAGTGACCTTGTAACAACATTGACTTATTTTAAACAGATTTTTATTTCCGATCTTTTTGTGTTTAAATTGTAATATTTTGTCTATTAATACTGTGTGTATAATTTAGAGGATTCTTAACATAAATAGGTACCTACTTACATAGATATATCTGTTCGGTAGATAGGTACTAAAAAATTCCCTAACCAAACCACTTCCGATGATTGCCAATGATATGGGGTTCATAAAAATTGAATAGAAATCATTCTGGATTATAAAAATCCATCTAAGTAGTTGTGGCGGACTAACCCCTGTTAGGAGGTGTTATACAGTAGCGGGTTGTACCCTGCGGCTACCGAGCCCTCGGGACAGTTCAACCCGATTTTTGACGTACGCTGCCTTACTGGTTCGCTGGTCACGTACGCCACCACGCACCCCTGAATGCGTATCTTCGACGACGACGGAACGCGTAGGAGGACCTCAGAGTGGATACCGAAGAGAAATGAAACACGTTTTTGACTTGAAAAGGTTCTTCGGGGTTCGGCTCGAAGCTTGTTTCTTAGTGATGTTGCCTCTTCGGTGGCACGTTTTCGACTGACCACCGGACCAAAAATTGGCCCGTCTTATATACCCCGCTAAGTTCCGTTAACGGGGACCGCGTATTTTTGACCTAATTTTACTTTTAATTTCGCTTCAGCCGAACCCTTTCTGACGCCGTATTTATTTATTGTTTTACAAAACCATGACAATATATACATCAAAATGTCGGTTACAATCTCTACTTTTACATAAAACAATAACATATTACATACAAGTTCACATAAAAAAGTTTCTAGAACAAAAACTGTAAAATATTCTAGTTCGTACACATTCATCGAACACAAAACTTCTTATATCTTTTCCAATAAGATTCTAATTAGGATTCTATTTGCTGTAACATCATTTTCTAGACAGATCCTAACTAATTACATAAAGATCTTGCTAATTAGTCATCAAATAAAAAGTCTCATTTTCAAATTCTAATTACGTAAAAGATCGCGAACATTTTAGATTTTCAACTTTATCTAAATCCTTGCAAATTGAGATCTATCGTTACAAATAGCTACTATTAGGCTAAAAAACACTAATTAACAGGAATAGAATAATAACAATGGGTAGTAACGCAAGTTAAATCCTTAACATCACAACAAACATATAAATTCAACGAATTCTTCAACAAGATCAATTTTTCTTATAAGATCTTATAGGAATCTTATCCATATCGTTATTCCCGATCTTACTAATTAATGGACTTGCTAATTACAGACAGAATAGAGACAATAACCTAAATCGTATTCTGCCATCCATAATAAAACATAAAAATCTTTAGAAATACGTTAGATGCTACTTATTTACACACTTATATTAGCAAAACTCAGTCTTTAACAACTAAACCTAATGAGATAATAGCTAATTAATCCAAATAAACATCTAATAAGTGAAAACATCCTATTCTAAACATATAAAACATGACAAAAAACTACTTGCGTGTTAGGTGGTCTCCACCACTACTTGCGCCCTGGTGCCGGCATGGGACCCTCGTCGCCGACAGTCTCCCCCTCGTGCGTCGCACCATCCTCCAGCCTCGGCGATACTCCCGGCACCAACAACACCACCCGCGAGCTCGGCCGTCGCAGCACACCGCCTCTTGTCTCGACGTCGACGATCCTGATGCGCCCGTCTGGTCCAGGATACACCCGCAGGATTCTGCCGCGTGGCCAGGTGCATCTCGGCAGGCTGTGGTCGACGATGAGCACGATGTCGCCAACTCGCAGGTCCGTGGAGCTGGTTCTGCCCGTAGTCTTCCTCGGCAGCAGAGTGGGCAGGTATTCACGCAGCCAACGTTGCCAGAAGTGGTCGGCAAGTCGCTGCGTAGCCTTCCAGGTGTCCCTGCCCACGAGCACGTGATCTTCGAAGCTGCCGATTCTCGTAGCGCCGCATGATCGCCCGATGAGGAAGTGGTTTGGTGTGAGCGCTTCTTCTTCAGGATTCTCGGAGATGTGGGTGAGAGGCCGAGAGTTGACTGTGTGCTCGGCCTCTAGGAGGAGAGTGTGAAGTACCTCCTCTCGAGGATGTCGTTCTTTAAGTGTGGCGTCCAGTGCGGTTTTGATGGATCGCACCAGACGCTCCCATGCACCGCCCATGTTGGGTGCACCAGGCGGGATGAACTTCCATTGCACGCCGATCTTCTCTGCTTCTGAGACGAGGTCTTCATTTTTCAGCGTGTCGAGCGCTTCTTTCAATTCTTTGTTGGCGCCGACGAAGTTGGTCCCGTTATCTGAGTAGATTGTCTTCGGCATTCCTCTTCTTGCAGCGAACCGTCGTAGAGCCATGATCATGGAGTCGGTGGAGAGCGAAGGAGCAAGCTCGATGTGCACTGCCCTGGTAGTTAGGCAAGTGAAAAGCGCTCCCCATCGCTTCTCGCGTCTTCTTCCCACGGCGATCGTCATTGGGCCGAAGTAATCAATGCCGGTGCACGTAAAAGGAGGTGTTCCGTGCATCAGCCTCTCAGCAGGTAAGTTGCCCGTCGGTAGTTCTTGCGGTTTCGCCTTCTTCGTTTTGCACCACTGGCACTGGTGCTGAACCGCCTTGATTGCTGACCTCAATCCCACTACCCAGAAGCGTTGCCTTATCTCGTTCATCACTGTCGCATGATTCCCATGATTGAAGCGACAGTGGAAGTCTTCGATGATGAGTCGCGTTGTCTTGTCCTTGCTGTCGAGCACGATGGGTCGCTTATACTCTCTTGATACACCCTGTATCGCGTCGATTCTTCCTTTTAGGCGCAGGAGTCCATCTTCGAACACTACGTCGAGCCTTTTCAATTTACTGCTGCCCTCGAGTTGTTTCCCTTGCTGAAGACACTTGATATCTTCTTTGAAGCTCCTTTCTTGGCTTCCCTTCAACAGGAGAGTTTCAGCTTGCTCTAGTAGGTCTGCGTCTAATGGAGCGTAGCATTTTTCCGGTTTCTTCGAAGGTCGAATATTCTTCTCAATTGTCTTCGCCTTCTTGCCTTGCGTCATCTTCCAGGTTGGGTCTTCTTTGCTGGCGTGAACCTGTTCCTTCCTTCTGCAGCGTTGTATGAACTGCAGTACCCTCGCTGTAGCTCGCCAGAGTCTCTTCCAGGACGAAAACCTCTCTGGGTCAGGTGATGGGTGGCTGATGCTCGCTGCTGCCGCGATGTCGATGGTCTTCTCTTCACCGGTGGTCTCCTTCTTGAAGGTTCTTGGTGCAGGCCAGTGCGCTTCTTCTTTCTTCAAGAAGTCAGGACCAGTGAACCAACGGTGATCGCAGTCGAAGTCTTCCGGCACGTCGCGCGTCGCATCATCTGCTGGATTCTGAGCCGTAGGTACCCATCTCCATTCCTGTGGCTTTGTTAGATCTTCTATCTCTGCCAAACGATGAGCTACGAAGGTCTTGAACGTTCTTGGGTCCGTCTTGATCCATGAAAGCACTATGCTGGAGTCTGTCCAAAAGGTCTTCTTTTGCACCTTCAGATCCATTTCCTCTTCCACTGAGTGTGCTAGTCTGCTTCCTAGGAGGGCCGCCTGCAGCTCAAGTCTGGGTATTGATACCGGCTTCAACGGCGTCACTCGTACCTTCGCCGCCACCAAGCTTACGTGGTATGTCCCATCTTGATTCTTCGTTCTCCAATACACGGTGGCTGCATACGCTGTCTCGCTTGCATCTGTGAACGTGTGCAGCTCCCCCTCGGTGCGATGTGGCGCTAGACACCTCGGTATCTGAAGGTCTTTGAGCAGCTTCATCTTCTCCAGGTAAGTCTTCCATGTTTCATATTCCTTTTCTTCTATTTCTTGATCCCAACCGATGCCACTTCTCCATATACTTTGAAGCAGCTTCTTGCCTTGGACGAGAACCGGTGACGCCAACCCCAATGGGTCGAAGGTTGACATGACAGCGCTGGTGACTTCTCTCTTGGTCGGAATCTTGAAACCCTTTGCTATCTCTTCTGGTGTGTTTCGAAGATTCGCCCTGAATCCGATGGAGTCTCTTTCTGTGAACCAACGCAGTCCTAGTGTCTTCTCTTCTTTCTCGCCAAGGTCTACTTCTGTCTTCTCCGTTGCTTCGTTGTCCGTGCCTTGCAGCAGTTCAGGTTGATTCGATGCCCATCCCCTGAGTTCGAAGCCCGCCTTCTTGTGAATGAGGTCTACCTGCGCTGTCACTCTTCTGAATTCTTCTTCCGTATGAAAGCTGTGCAGGTAGTCATCCATGTAGTGGTTCAGCTCTACTGCCCTTACTGCCTCTGGATACTGCTCCTTGAAGTCCGCTGCATTCCGATTCTTGACGTATATGGCTGTGCAGGGAGATGATGTTGCACCGAAAACCACTGAAGTCATCCGATATTCCCTCGGTGCCACGTCTCGTCGATCACCTCTCCACAGGAACCGTAGACTGTCTCTATCTTCTGGTCGGATGCGAACTTGCAGAAACATTTCCTTGATGTCGGCTGCTGCTGCTAATGGTCCTTGTCGGAATCTCAGCAGCACACCGAAGAGCGATTGCAGTAGGTCTGGCCCTGGTAACAGAGCGTCGTTGAGGCTTCTTCCTTTACACTTCGCTGCGGCGTCGAACACGATACGAATCTTCTTCTTGAGCGGATGAACCACGGAGAAGTGAGGTAGATACCAGGTCTTCTTATTTTCTTCTTGCTTGGCAGGTGCTTCTTCTGCATACTTGTTGTCGATCAGGTGCTGGATCTGCTTGCAATATTCCGTCTTCAACTGAGGATCTTTATCCATCTTCTTCTCGATGTTGAAGAGTCGATTTTTCGCTGAAGTGTAACTCTTAGGCATGACTTCATCTTCTTGTTTCCATAGCAGACCAGCTTCAAAACGACCGTCTTCTAATCTTCTGCAGGTCTTCTCAAGGATGGCCAGTGCTTTTCCTTCTGCATCTGTCGTAGGTCTTCTTGGTTGCACACCTAATGCTTCTATTGCGAAGTGTTCCTTGATGGCTTGATGCATCTCTTCTTCTGTTGTGCTGGCATGAAGACACCTGTTGGCAAAGTGCACTGGTCTTATTCCTCCCGTGTCGAACCCATGTAGCACCCAGCCAAGTCCCGTTCTTGAGGCAACTGGTTGACCTGGTCTTCCTCTTCTTATTTCTTGAGTCACGATGAGCTCCCAGTTGTCTTGACCGATGAGCAGCTGTGGTGACTCCCCTTCATAATACAAAGAGTCGGCGATCTTCTTCAAGTGTGGACAGTCTTCTATTCTCCTCTTGTCCAGGAACTGAGGTGTCAGCTTCAGGTTATCGACGGTCCGGACTCTCTCAAGGGTCTTCTTTCTTTCTTGGTGAATCCCCTTCACAATCAGGTCCAATGTCTGCGAGTCCTTCTTCTTGATAAGCTGACCTCCCACTGTTTCGATGATCAGTTCTTCAGTCTTTCCTTGAGCGCCGATCTCCTGTGCCACCCTCTCATCTAGCAGTGACACCGTTGACCCTTCATCCATTAGAGCCAATATCCTTTTGGATCCATGTGACCCGAAGACTTCAACTGGTACTATCTTCAGGTACGCCCTTGCATTGCTGGCCGCATTCACTGATGCCATGACACTTGCTACTTCTGGCTGTGTCTCATTTTTCCCCTCTGAGGTCCTCTCTTCCGTGTTCACATGCAGCAGATGATGGTGCCACCTCTTGCATTCTTTACACGGCGGCTTCTTGCAGTTCTCTTTGCGATGCTTCCCTTGGAGACACTTGAAGCAGACGCGGCTCTTCTTGACCAATGCCCACCGATCTTGTACCGACGCCTTCAAGAACTTCTGGCAATCCAGGAGGAGGTGTTCGCCTTGACACAAGGGGCAAGTCTTCTCGCTGATTCTTGGTTCCTTTTCTCTGAAGTTCCCTTCCTTTTCCTTCGTTGAGTGCGTCGCTTGTCGATGAGTCCTCTTGGTCCATGTCTTTTCTTCAGAAGTCGCGAAGGCTCCACATTTGTCCGCTTCAATATTCAAAAATCTGGACACCAGCGTCAGATCCGAGAACTCGCCTTCTTCTGTTGCTGCAGTGAAGTCGTACCACCTAAACTTGAGGATCGTAGGCATCTTCTCAACTATTTGCTTCACAATTTCCGGTGAATGCAGGTACTGCGGCTTCTTCAATCCTTTGATGGCTGCTACGCTGTTGTTGATCTGGCTCGCGAAGATGCAGATGTCCCTTGGGTTTTCTGATATCCTTGGCAGCGTCTTGATCTTGTCCAACTCAGCCAGCACCAGCGCGTCAGGTCTTCCGTATCTTCTTCTCAGGGCCTGCATCACTTCCAATGGAGAAGCTTCTGAAAACAGCAAACTCTTGATGGCTTCTCTTGCATTGCCCTTCAGTGCTCTTCTTAGTCGAGCCATATTCTGTATTTCGTTGAACATCGGTGCCGTGTCTTCATAAACAACCTTGAAAGCTGTCCACTCGCTGCTGTTGCCGTCGAAGTAGGGTAACTCGTGGATGTACTTCGGCTGCTCGGTTGATCCTCCTCGTGTGGCAAGGGCTTCCTTCAACGCACTCGTTAGCGTTTGCAGCTCGATCGTAGCACCTTTCGTTGAGGAGTTCTCTTCAGGCTTCACTTGCAGCTCTTCTGATGGATGCTGACCTCGTAGCTCGGGTTGTTTGTCTTTGCACTCTTCAAGTACTGAAGACTGGATCCAGTTCTGCACCTGTGCTGTTCGTTCTTCCAGGTCTTCATCCACGGAGTCATCATCATCGCATTGCGCCAGCTCCAACCTGACGCGTGCCAGCTTCGCTGCTGCTTGTGCTTGCTCCAGTTCCAGGCGTGCCAGCTCTTCCCTGGCTTCCAGCTCGCGTCTTCTGGCTGATGAACTCGTGGTCTTCGTGGACCTGGCTCGACGACTGACTCCCTTCGGCTTCAAGGTGGCAGTAGAACCGGCGACACCCTTTGCCGGACCATCTTCTGGAGTCTTCTTTGTCGTCCCTTTCGGTGCGGCATCTTCTTTCTTCTGACCGGTAGCACCGGTCGCCGCTGTGGTCGCAGTCGTGACAGTAGCCTCCGTCGCTGAGGTATCTTCCGTTCCCGTCGTCCCTGAAGAAGTTGTACCAGTGGTTCCTGTTGAACCTGTTCCCGTTGTTCCTGATGACGCAGACGTGACTCCTTCTGACCCGGAAGCTTCCTCTGTCTGGTCTCTCTCGGAGGGACGAGACGGGTTGCGTGAGGGGGCATCCTTCTGCGATCTCGTTACGGGCATCTTCTTGAATCTTCTGGCTGCTTCTTCTTCTGTCTTCTTGCAGGGATCCGGCTCGAAGGACCATAAACTGTGGCGGACTAACCCCTGTTAGGAGGTGTTATACAGTAGCGGGTTGTACCCTGCGGCTACCGAGCCCTCGGGACAGTTCAACCCGATTTTTGACGTACGCTGCCTTACTGGTTCGCTGGTCACGTACGCCACCACGCACCCCTGAATGCGTATCTTCGACGACGACGGAACGCGTAGGAGGACCTCAGAGTGGATACCGAAGAGAAATGAAACACGTTTTTGACTTGAAAAGGTTCTTCGGGGTTCGGCTCGAAGCTTGTTTCTTAGTGATGTTGCCTCTTCGGTGGCACGTTTTCGACTGACCACCGGACCAAAAATTGGCCCGTCTTATATACCCCGCTAAGTTCCGTTAACGGGGACCGCGTATTTTTGACCTAATTTTACTTTTAATTTCGCTTCAGCCGAACCCTTTCTGACGCCGTATTTATTTATTGTTTTACAAAACCATGACAATATATACATCAAAATGTCGGTTACAATCTCTACTTTTACATAAAACAATAACATATTACATACAAGTTCACATAAAAAAGTTTCTAGAACAAAAACTGTAAAATATTCTAGTTCGTACACATTCATCGAACACAAAACTTCTTATATCTTTTCCAATAAGATTCTAATTAGGATTCTATTTGCTGTAACATCATTTTCTAGACAGATCCTAACTAATTACATAAAGATCTTGCTAATTAGTCATCAAATAAAAAGTCTCATTTTCAAATTCTAATTACGTAAAAGATCGCGAACATTTTAGATTTTCAACTTTATCTAAATCCTTGCAAATTGAGATCTATCGTTACAAATAGCTACTATTAGGCTAAAAAACACTAATTAACAGGAATAGAATAATAACAATGGGTAGTAACGCAAGTTAAATCCTTAACATCACAACAAACATATAAATTCAACGAATTCTTCAACAAGATCAATTTTTCTTATAAGATCTTATAGGAATCTTATCCATATCGTTATTCCCGATCTTACTAATTAATGGACTTGCTAATTACAGACAGAATAGAGACAATAACCTAAATCGTATTCTGCCATCCATAATAAAACATAAAAATCTTTAGAAATACGTTAGATGCTACTTATTTACACACTTATATTAGCAAAACTCAGTCTTTAACAACTAAACCTAATGAGATAATAGCTAATTAATCCAAATAAACATCTAATAAGTGAAAACATCCTATTCTAAACATATAAAACATGACAAAAAACTACTTGCGTGTTAGGTGGTCTCCACCACTACTTGCGCCCTGGTGCCGGCATGGGACCCTCGTCGCCGACAGTAGTCTAACATGGACCTTTGTATACATAGAAGAAGGAACATCGATTAAAACCATAAACCATTAAACTATATCCTCTATAAAAACAAAAACTACGTAAGACAAGAAAACTCCTTGCTTAACAAACTTACTAACTAGGTTCGGCTCGTCATTATAACTTAAAGCATCGGTCATAATGGTACATACTAAACAAAGTTCTTACTGTTCGTAGTACTTGTTCAAAAGTTAGAACTTTTCATACTGCTAACGATGTCCCTGGCATTGGATATTTTAATAATTCTCCGCTTTAAGTAAGAAGTAACTTTTACAAGTTTATTTCGACTTGCGGCGAAAAATGGAACTAATTTTGTATGTACTGGATTTGACTGTCTGCGTATAAAGTAGCGCCGCGGTGAGCGGTAAAGATATTTTTGTAATGAAGTTTTGACAGTTGTCGAGTTTGTGTGTATGTGACCAGAGATGGCGTTGTAGTAAATTTAAGTGTTTGTAACAGTGTTTAAATGTTTATATCGTGGCATTTTAAAGTTATTAAGTACCACTGTGAGAATAACTTTTTCGTTATTATCAATATCGAAAGTACCTACATACCTAACCATAGTCCGGAGTGAACACTTTTAATTTTATTATTGCAATGAGAAGATTGTTTGCTGTTGGTTGCTAATGCATTTTGAGTAGGCGCAGTATGGTCCATTTCTTTTGCCTGCTGTGTTTGTTATGTAGGTACCGTAATTCGTGATCGATATACAGTGGCCTCCAAAAGCTAGTTGAAATTTTTCAACTTCAACGGTGATTCCACATTATGATTTAAAATAAAAAATATGAGGTAGGTACCTACTGCTAAGGAATTACATGATTATTTTTTATAAGTCGAAGGTAGTTTGAATTAGTCAATAATAACGTTCAAACACACACGTTATAACAGTTCAAGATCTTTAAGAATTTTAAATTATAATGTGTTGTATCACAGCTGAAGTGAAAAAATATCAACTAACTTTTGGAGGCTACTGTAGTTAAGTAACATTGGTACGTAAAGTAATAATAGTTTTATTAGTGGTCTACTCATTGAAGCGACCTAAAAGGAATGAAGTCTCTGTCTTTGATATAATAATATCATCTTTCGCTATATTTACCTTGACTTCCCCTCATCCTATTTACCCATCAGAAAATGATCGAACAGACGAACCATAGTTCATCTTAACGTTTCATTCTATGCTCATCCATGGCGTCAATGTATCATTTTTATAGTGTGCACTCGACGTTAAAAGGGTGATATTTGATGGACGACCTCACAGCAATATTTGACAATTAATAAAAGCCTCCCAAACACAGCAAAACCAACCTTATGCAGAAATCAATAAAGTTGAACCGAAGTGTAAATATATTTTTGCAGAGAAAAGGGGGAAGTAGACACAAAACGATAACCGATTGGCTGTCAATGTCAGTCATAGTACCTACATTTTCTTTGTCGCTTGGTTGGTTCCAATTTGGGTCAAATCTCGTTGTAACAAGGTCATTCGGTGTGACAAGTTGGGCCAATATGTGGCGAAGGCGTTACTGTGAGAGAGAAGTGTCACATTGAGAAAAATGAAACGCATATTGTGTCTAGAAATTGTGTTGATAGTAAAAACAACATCCTGTATTTGTGCAGAGATGGATCGGGCATTTTTTCAATGTGCTTGCTCTCTGCGTTGGCGAATTCAGGCTAAGGAGCTTCTGGGTTTCCTCGCGATATTTTATTTAGGCGGCGTCCGCAAGGTATAAAACCAGTCGATGTATTGAGTAAGAATCTCACCCTGAAAATTTATAGGTAGATGTTGGTAATGTTTTTCGCGGGCAAAAACCAGTATGAAAAGTTTATAAAAAACGTGGTAGTTGCAGTTACACCAGGTAAGTAATTTTTTTGCCAACGTTAATGTTTGAAATAAATAATACGAGTATAGACTTAATATGTCATGCAAAATCTTTAAGAAAAATGTTCTAGGTGGCGTTTTGACTTTGCCCACTCAATTTTGAAGGACAAGGAATATGTTTATTCCTCTCATAATTTGATACAATATCGCAGTGCCCTGTATTTATATTATGGCATTTTTAAAATAAAGATACGGTTGAAATATTCAAAGTTGGCAAAGTTGTCAGAAGCACATGATTTTTTGCCCAAGACATAAAATTGTTTTTTTTTTTATTGGGACTAGAAAGAAATATCTAGAAAATGTATGTGTATTCACATACATTTTCTAGATATTTCTAGTCACAAATACCGAGACATGAACATATAGTATTGCGTGATACAAACACAATATATGACATACACTATCGCTTTCGAAAATAACTCAAC
Organism: Eremobia ochroleuca; assembly: GCA_949629135.1. Classification (NCBI taxonomy): domain Eukaryota; kingdom Metazoa; phylum Arthropoda; class Insecta; order Lepidoptera; family Noctuidae; genus Eremobia; species Eremobia ochroleuca. The sequence continues at coordinate 6,949,806 of OX451408.1, forward strand.
GAGTTGCCAGGGTTTACGGTATGAAGTGACAAGTGAACTGTCAATAGAGTCAATCCCTAGCATCAGTAGTACTATTCTGTAAAAATCTTACCGTGAAAACTTATGAGAAGTGAGCTGTCGATAGTGCTAATTTATTTTATTTATATATTTTTAAAATACAAGTAACAATGGACTCAAATATGTTGGTAATAATATTTCTTACCAACTATATTAGTAAACTTAACCAAACACAGCCATAGAACCTAGAATTCCTGCTACAAGTCAACACCGATGTGGAAAGCTGGCAGCAGCATTCATCCTTAGTATCTGCTGATTTACGAGAATTCTGTAAAAAATGTAATCGTAAAAACTTACGTGAATTGAGCTGTCAACAATGTCAATCCCTAGCGTCAGGTGGAATGAAAGCTCACTTAAAACTACTTCACCTAAGTTTTCATTGTGATATTTGACCAGGATAGATCGGAAGGTCAGCGTGAAAACAGTTGACATCTCACTTCACCTAAATTTTCACGGCGAGATTTATACAGCATGTCGATTCTGTAAAAATCTCACCGTGAAAACTTGCGTGGAGTGAGCTGTTAATCTCATCCCACTGATGCTAGGGATTGACCAAGCAAACATTTACAATCATAATCGAGATTTTAATAATATTGATCATGCTAACTCCATTAATCATTTCTAGAATTTCAAAACTAGTATTTTAGTTGTCAATTCATTACTATTTTTTGGGATTTTAATATAAAATAGCAAAACAGAAACAGTCAGAATAACAATTATTCTGTTTTTTTTTTCTAGATTAACACATTAGGTGAAGTAAGCTTGAAGTGAGCTGTCAATAGTGTTATTGACAGCTCATTTCAAGTTTACTTCAACTAAGTTTTAAATGTGAGATTTTTACAGAATAGATAGGCAGTAGTGCGAAGCGATGTGTCCCTGTCCAGTGAACCGTGAATTACGTGAATTTAGGAGAATACTGAATACGTAGAACTCTGTTCGTTAATGTTTTAGTAGCTCCTCTGCTCGAATAGACAGGCATCGTGAGACTATTCTGCCGTCGTTTAACTAGAATACTCAAATGGTCAATATTCACATTTTAACAGAAAGTGATAGAGTTCAATATTCTCTACCTTTCTGTCTAAGAAACATTTTTAGAGTACAGACGCTAGCACATCAAGCTACCCGAAACTGTAAAATTTTCCCAATCAACTTTGAACCTAATGCTTTAGGGATAAAGTTGAAAATCTATTAAAGAAATTTGATAGACTGTAGTAGCTTGATGTGCTGGCGTCTGTACAAACAATTCCAGAGATGTAAACACTTTGTAGGCCGTTAAGTAACAGAATTTACGAGGTATCCATCTCTTGAAAGCGTGCAAATAATCTTGTACGTTAAAATTCCTTGATTCCTTTCCATCATCATCTGCCTAGCCTTTTCCCAACTATGTTGGGGTCGGCTTCCAGTCTAACCGGATGCAGCTGAATACAAGTATTTTACATGGAGTGTCTGCCTATCTGACCTCCACAACCCAGTTACTGGGTAATACGATACCACCAGGTAAGACTGGTTGTCAAACTTTCGGGTTTCTGACTACCCGTAACGACTTTCAAAGATCTACGAATGGCAGCCGGGACCAACGGCTTAACGTGCTTTCCGAGGCACGGAGGGGTCTCGCTATGTAAAGATGGTCACCCATCCACAGACCAACCGCGGCAAGCGTAGCTTAACCTGATCGATCGACCTGTGCGGCTGTTATTATTTAGCCACGGGCCCCTCATTTAGCCACGCGCCCCTCCCTTGATTCCTGTCCGATGTGATGATTGTTTTCTGGTCTTCTACTTGACCAAAAGCACGTTATCTGATTACGAGTATATTCTATTTTTCATTTCTTTGGTCTTCCCCTACTTTTCACATCCACAGTCTTACTCAGAGCTTTCCTCACGACATTTTCCTATTCCTCCGCATCACATACCACGACAACCGATTTTCACACAACTTTTCAGTCACCGGTGCCACTTTTAAACTTCCTCTTATGTGCTCATTTCATATTCTATCTATCGCAGACGTTGGCGAATAAATAACACATAATACTCTTACGATGTACGAAACTAAAACCCCGCCATTTTACAAAACACTAAAATACCATAGATAATTATCATCCTCGCATCCTCCCAGTATTGGCTTCGTAAATTATCGGCACCCGAGAACAGATGTACCGAATGGCCCCAAATAGCCCAGAGGTCGTTTTTACGACTACAATTGACTTTTAAGATTAAAACGCTCGCATTTTGCGAATCATATGTGGTTATAATAAAGTTTTATGAGAGAGATATTGGATGAAAGCTCGGGTTTATTAGGATGGGTTTTTCGATTCTTCTTCTTCTTTTCGTGTTGATGGTACTCTTCTTCGATACTTTATACTAGCCGCGGCCCCCGGTTTCACCCTCGTAAGTGTCGATCCCGTGGGAATAATAATAATAATAATAATAATAATTTTTATTTAAGTATAATAATTCATACTTACAAATATTATAAACTAGCTGACCCATCAAATGTGGTGACGCCAACAATTGTTCCAGAACAAAATGTATTAGAAAATGAATTTTCTCATTTTTTTTATTTCGTGAATTTTTCCCATGATTTAATAGTTATTCTGCTATTCGGGTAGACTGGAAGCCGACCCCAACGTAGTTGGGAAAAGGCTAGGCAGATGGAAAAGAAGTCCCAGGCAACAACTCGTCAGCTTACAATTTTCCTACTGTTGCTCGTGTGGCATGATCTGTATTCTACCAAGAATAGACAAAACTCTTTCTATCCAACTCGACATCTCTTCTGCCCGAGCACGGGGCGAACCGTAAACTCGCATTTCTATGAAGACAAAGATATTTATTCTTCCCAGAGCAACGGGAAGCAAATTTTAAAATCAAAATATTGTATATTCTTGTATAAGTCCGATGTGATGAAGATTATTTGAGAAGGACACTTGTTGAGAAGAATGTCAAAAGTAGAGAAAAAAGTTGGTCGTTATTGCAGACTTTTGTCGGCTGAAGAATAGAAACATTTCTTCTCTTCATCGCCATACTTAGTTCTTCCGTCGACAAAACCCTCTGTAAGAGAGAAACCTTTAAACATCTCTGTAAGATAGAGTGGGCGTAATCCGGCTCATCAGTGAGTGTTAATAGATATCACTGTCAAATCTTCTTTTTCGGCTCAATTACAGTTTCCTCGCAGTAATTAAACAAATTATTCCGCAAAGATAAATGTGAGACTGCCGAGTTAAATAATTATAAATCAGAAAATGCTTTATTTAGGAACAATTAATGAGTAGGGAAGTATTTAAAGGAATTATATCGTTTTCCTAAATACAAAAACCCGAGCAAGGAATTTTAATTGCTTCCACAAATAAGAGATTATTTCGGAAGGAATTCTAACGTTTCTGTAAGCCTGCTTCATGCCCACAACGAAACGAGAACCTTTGTATAAATTAATAGAGGCGAGGGGTGATTATATTTTCTGCTAACATATATATACAACATTATTTTTAGTATATGGGAAACCCGACACGTGTCCAGTATTTTTATGTAAAGAATCTATGTACAAAATTTCAAAACTGTATCATGAAAAATCACGAAGTTATAGCTTGTTATGTTACCTGCTTGCCCATATAAAAAGTTAGATACCACTTAACACGCGCCACCGGCCGACCGGCTGTAACCTGTGTTATATGATAGCGAATATGTACTTAGTGTCGCTCGGTGTCCAACTTGTTACCATTTTTAAATATTTTTGGGACAAAATATATAACATGGTGTAAAAACTATTGGAATCGATTCAGTGACTTATTCTGAACAAATTATATTCATGTTTTGCAGTATACTGAAAATAATGTTGTATACGAGTATATAGGTATAATGCATCCCATGCCGACTTCAGCTACGGTGACCGTTTTTGTTTCTGACAACTATAGGTTACGAGCGTGTGCTCTGATGTGGCTAATGTGACCTATCTTGGCTGTAAAGGTACATGCGCAGTGCGGACACGTCCGAATTCCATTGTAGCATTAGTGGAAACGATCACATAGTTTCGTAGCTTAGCTTTCACATCCTCGCAGCATATCTGGTGGAAAAGCAGGTAACGCAAAGCCTTACGAATGCACGATGTAAGAGTAAAAACTAGTACAAAGACTAAAATCACGGAATAAAAGGATCTATAGGTCTGTTCCAAAAGTATCTAATTAAAATATAAAAAGATAAATCTAAAAACGTACCTCTCACTATGCTAATTGTTAGTGCCACTTCAAATTCAATGCTTAGTTTGATTATTTGGAAGCACTTACTTAGACCCGAAATTCTAGTTTTAACCCTACTGTGCATGATTTTTCTTATCGGCTTAAAAAAATACATTAGCCTGCAAAAATTATGCCATTTCTCGAAAAAATATTTAGATAAATCATAACTCAGTAGAAACGTATGTTTTTGTGCATGGCACATCATGCATTATAATGTTAATCTGTGTTACGTAGTATCAATGAAATTACAAGATTACACGTAAAATGACAAATATGAACATGAACTTACCTCTACTAATGTCATATTATATATTATATTCATATCATATCACCTCCTTCAGGGTTGATACCCCCCTTCCGTTACACGTTGTATATGGTACAAAATTCGAAACTCACTTTTCAATTTTGCCTTGACTAAAGGTTTAACATTGTCATACAACGTGGCAATTCCGCCAGACTCTTGGGTACATTCTCAGTCCACAGCGATACGGCAGAATTTTTTGACGCCATATTTTAGTTTTTTAATAGGTAGTTTTTATTTTAATGGTTCGGTAGGTTATTTAGAATAAGAAGTTTTATCTTGTATAAATATTTTATTGAAAATCCTACTTCCTACTATTATAAAATAGTAATATATTATAAAATAGTAATAGTATTTTATAACTAATATTATAAAATCGAAAGTTTGTGAGGTTGGATGGATGGATGGATGGATGTTTGTTACTCTTTCACGTAAAAACGACAAAACGGATTCGGGTGAAATTTGATCAATCAGAATACTTTAAATCCCGATATTCTCACGGGAACGAAACTTATGCTGGTGAAACGACGGGGCGCTGCTAGTACCTCTAAAAAGGTTTTTCATTTTACAATTGAGGTTAATTTCCTATAACCTCAATAATCGTCGATGATTTTTCAATTATAAATTGGTGAGATTGAGGTGGATGATTGCGAATGAATTTACTCTGAACAGGGTTTGTTTACACTGTTATCAGATACCTAATTTTGGAACAGACTTATCATCATCGGCCTAACCTTTTCCCAACTATGTTGAGGTCGGCTTCTAGTCTAACCGGATGCAGCTGAATACCAGTATTTTACATAGAGCGACTACCTGTCTGACCTCCACAACCCAGTTGCTGCGTAAGACAGATCCACGAATGACAGCCGGAACCAACGGCTTAACGTGCTTTCCAAGGCACGGAGGGGTCTTGGGGTATAAAGGTGGTCACCCATCCACGGAAGCGCCGTAGCGTAGCTGCATGCGGCTGGTATTACTTAGCTTTGTAACAGGCTATACCTACGTAACTAATATTACTAGAACTCTCGTCTTTCGGATAAAGAAGGTGGTTAAGATCCGTATCTTAACCAACTTGGACTTCTATCCGAAAGACGAGAGTTCTAGTAATATTACGTAGGTGTAACCTAGCAACAGCTTCCTGTATCAGGCAATTTCTTCCAAAAACTTCAAAGCTTACAGTCTCCTATTTACAAAGCTATCCTAAACGATAGTTTTAGAAGCGTATTTCTCGCGTCAGTTTCCACTGAGAGCTATTAATTCACTCACATCTTGTGCCGGATTAATTCATCAGCGGACCAATCCACTGAGTGACATCAACGTAGATGTAGATCACTAGATACGCCACGTGTAGATTAAATAGAGTGGTGGAGCGTTAGGAATTGAGCCGTCCACTGTTTTCGTAGACAATATATGGCTAAATATGGCAGCCATCAAATCCCCATTGAAATAAAGAAAAAAAAATGCTCATGTGTGTATCTTGATTTAAAACTATTTTTTAGGAGTACTTTGATGCTAAATTGTACTTGGTTAAACACACATAATTATAGAAAATCAGATAGATTTGAATCAAAGATCATCCTTGACCATCGTCAGCCATTTTCACTATCTCCAAATAGGCTCCGGTTAAATTATTTGGCAGATAAAAAACTGTGAAAAGATTTGGGTTACCTCGAAAGAACCTTTCCGGAATCAGTGCATTTGTGAAATCGGCAGCAACTTTCCTATTTGTCGCATCTAGTACTTCAATTCCCGTAGCATGAAAATGTAACGTGGCAGAGTAATTTATAGGCTCTCAAAGAAATCAAGGCTGCATTTTGATACCTACTAGTCGTCCAATTTAGTGATGGATTACAGATTCGGCACCTATTCATAGTTATACATATAAATGAATATACATATAAATGATTGAAATGAATGTTATACATATAAATGAATATACAGGGTGTCCGGTAATTAATGGATAACCTTGAAATGGCTTATAGCAGAACTAATGGCCGTTCAGAAAAAAATACAAAACCAAATCTATCCTAAGTAGTACCGAAGATATGTTTTAAATTAATTTTTCACTGAAGTTTTTTTTTTTATTAAATTGCAATAACTAGTCATACTATTTACTGCCTATCTATCGGCATAGTTAGCGTATAATAGAAGAACAACAAAAACCGATGGAATTCATTCAATTGATGTTGTAGCATACAATAATATAAAAAAGGTAAAAAAATGTAGTCCTTTTAAAAAAAAAACATATAATTGGTTTTGTATTTTTTTCTGAACGGCCGTAAGTTCTGCTATAATCTATTTCAAGGTTATCCATTAATTACCGGACATCCTGTATATGACAGGCCTGTTAGTCTAGTGGTCAGTGGACCTGACTGCTGTGCGCCAGGTCGTGGGTTCGATTCCCACCCAGGACAAATGTTTGTGTGATGAGCACGATCATTTGTTCTTTGTCTGGGTGTAATTTTATCTATAATATGTATGTATTTAGAATTTTATATGTATGTTTATCAGTTGTCTAGTACTCACAGCACAAGTTCTGCTTAGTTTGGGACTAGATGGCGTTGTGTGAAAGTTGTGGAATATTATTATTATTATTATACTTTACATTTCAGTTTTAGTCCTTCCTGTTGATCTTATTTTTATTCGTCGATCTCACACATTTCTACCTTCATAAGAATAAAAGCGTAGTTAATTTATATCAAACTTAAACAGCGGGGTAATTGCGGAACACACTAACAGTAAAAATGGCTTTTTCCTTGCTTCATTTTGACAGTTCAACAACATTCATTGCGTTATTTAAGTTGCTGAGCAGACAAATTTTTCGAAGATATGGAGCAATGGATTAGCAATATCCTCTGAAATTATTTATTTATTTATTTATTTATTTATTAAAGGCAAACCAACAGCTTCTGATACAGCTTTACATAAGAATAATAATAGTAACAAAGCATCAGACTTATACAGTCGCCAATAATAGGTCGACCAACATTCTAAGTGAGTAAAATAACACTTAATTATTATTAGGTATTAACATCTTGATAAAGGAATTATGACATAAAATAACAAATAATCGAATTAAAGTAAAAAGAAAACATAAAGAAATTACAAGTATACGGTAAGTAACAAAAAAAAATCCTTTTAAAGGTACAAATATTGGGTACAGTGGGAGCTAATGAGATCAAAATGACTACAAATTTAAAATAAATAAAATTAAAATAGAATCAAAACAAAACAAAATAATCACAGTTATCAAAAAATAATGACATAAAAATTTCAAGAATGTATAATTGTATAATCAAATCAAATTGATTTAGATTGTGAATGATAGTGTTTTACGCAATTAGGGTCAAATAATAAAATTGTATGGGTTATCTGAAGCGTTTATTGATAAGGGTCCAGCCGTGCGATTCTGTAACCACCTCACCGTGAAAGCTTGGATGAAGTGAGCGTGGAGTGAGCTGTCATTCGCTAGGGATTAACACTATTAAGTGCTCACTTCACTTATGATTTCACGGTGAGATTTTTACAGAATCGACCGGCTCATGCTCACTTCCACATTCAACTATAAAGCTATGGATAAATTTATTTTTGTAAACCAGCAGCTCTCAATATGGCTTGTGATCATATTATTATGGTGGCTACATCTAGGTCTTAAGGAGGTGCCAAGCTATTCGAGAGACAATGCTGAAAAGTGTCCAGTAATTACAACCAGCCTTCAAACCGAAATAACTGCTTAGAGGCAGATATAAGTAGGTAGGTATAGTACTTCCCCGGACGAGCAATTTCACAAATACCTCTACAAATTAATAGGTATACTGTTGTGAAAGTAGTTTATTACAAAAGCATGCTCTGTGTCCTAGCCGAAAGCGATTAAATGCGATTACGCGATAGAATTTCTATGAATTAAGACCGAGATACGCGAGTCGATTGTCTATCTCGCTTGATTCCAAAAGAAAGCAAAAGTATTTATGGGGACTCACAAAAGAATATCACACACACTAAAGTAAACACACTCATAGAACATAAAAAATAAACAAAAGTAAAATGAAAATAAAAACAGAAAGTCCTGCATGAGAGCAAAACGATGAGGATAGAGTATAAATCTCAGCATGATGCATGATGATTGATACTCTCGCGTATTCATATACATTTTCGGTTACACACGGTCACGTTTGACCCTACAGTAATATTGTATGGACACAGAGCAATTAAAGTTTACTTGGAAACGTATCCAATCACTGTTTCTATTAAATTATTCAGATTACAATAGGCTTTTACTGTTGGGTTAAACATTTGAAATACTTCGTGCTCATGAACCTCAAAGGTCTGACCCAAACAAGGTATATGTACGGTATATCGAAGTATTCCACTCAGAGCACTTCGCTCTAAATAGATTCAAACAGACATTCTTCATTAGGTGCTTTGAAATCCAATCGGGTTGAATTATACACAAATGCTAGTAACGTGCAAATACTAAGAACTTAGAGCATATGTAATGAAGAAAAAGCCCATTCAACACCCAATGCGCTTCTGGCCCGGCACTTGCTGGAGTGTCGTAAGTGCCCGTTCACCTGCACCTCGGACGAATGCCACTGATGCCGCAACGTGGCCACTTACTGGGCTCAAACTATATATGAAAAAACAAGGACGAAGAGTACCATCGACACGAAAAGAAGAAGAAGAAGGTCGTCCCCTTCCACCGTTTGCTCACATCTGCCTCGTAAGTCGCCTTTTATTCATCTTATTTTCATTTTATTTCTTTTAAATCTTCCTATGCTAGTGCCGTTCAGTACACGGAGAGAAAAATCTTAGAAAAATTAATGTGGTGTCTCATAATCTGAGTGCATTTGAGTGGTAATGGAAAAATTACCATGCTAGCACAGTAAAAATTCTTATGCTGTACAGTAAAATTTATTGGACAAATAGTGAATTTTTCCCAATCTCACTCAGAAAATTTTCTGTAGATGTCACTTGCACTCACTTTACAGTGACGAGCACAGTAATTTTTCTAAGAATTTCCTCTCCGTGTACCTATACCAAAACTGACTTCCGTCAACTAATTCCTCCCATGCTACTACACAAACACTAAAGATACTAGATATCCGACCCGAACTTCGGAAAACAAACGGGCATCATTGGATAATCCATTAATTCAGAGTCCAAATTTCCTTTATGGCCCACCCGGGAGTGCTCTAGTGATGAATCGCGACAAATTCGCTTCGGAAAGCAATTTGAAAGAGTAGAGAGTTTTGTCGATGTATTAGGTAGGTACCTGTTTAGGTATAAAGTTTCTATTAAGAGGGGTAGGGTAGAACCTATACAAAGTTTGGAAGGAATTCGTTTTAGAATAGGCACAATGTAAATGATTATGGCGCGAGTTTGTGAGCAAGGGGTCATGATTTCGATGCCATCTGTAACGCTGTTTATGTAACAGTTTACACACATCATAAAAATAAAACGGAAACATGTATAGTAAAAAATATCAAAACGGAGCTAAAACCAAAGCCGTTTGTTCCTGGAAATATGTGATACATTCAGTCAGAACTTTCAGAACACCTTCATAATAATATGATCCAAACTGAAATTGTGGGAATTCAAACTCGAAGTTGTTGCTTCCATACTAAGAGTGCTTTTGCCTCGCGCTGCATCGGTGCTTTTCTTTCTCACTTTTACATTAACAACATTTAAGACCTTCCTAAGTTTAAACCACGAGTAATTTTTGGCCCCTCAATCAAAGGTTTGGTCCAGACGGATGCGCCAAAGTCGTCACACACAGAGTGCCTGAAGACAGGCGTCGTCACCGACTTGAGGCCCAAGAAACGCTGGCATGACGATATGGACTCGTTCCTAACCGATTGGACGGAGAAGGCGCAGCACAAAGAAAAGTGTAAATATATGGGGGAGACCTTTGCCCAACGGTGTAACAATAAACAAATGGTAACGGAAAAAAAAACAGGTCTACAGTTCAAGACTCGATAACTCGTCATAATCCTACAGTAGTTAAACAGTAAACCAACCGCCTTGAGCCAGGCCTTCCTTAACTTTTGATGAATATCAATAATTAAAAAATGTATCCTTCAAACCTAGTCGCAGTCGGCGACAAACAAATGTCAAAAACTTGTATATAAAATGTGGGGAAAGTAGAGGTCTTTTTGACAGATTGAGACTGAGATCTGCCGTGGGATTCTGTAACCATCTCACCGTGAAAATTTGGGTGAAGTGAGAGTGGAGTGAGCTGTCATTAGGGATTAACACTATTGACACTGCTCACTTCAAGCTCACTTCACTTATGATTTCACGGTGAGATTTACATTACAGAATCGACCGGCAGATAGCGAACGTTCTTAAAATTACGAGAATTCCCCCTCTGAGCCAATACTGGCGCCGATTCCCTTGTTCACAAACTAAACCAAATTTAAGTTCAGTGCATCTTTTTCTTTCTATTTCATTAAGAAAAGGACAGAAGATAAATATTAGTTTAGTCCTGTCAAATTAGTCAGCGCCTGACGTAAATTGACGTATTTTTAATAGCCAATTTTTTAATCACGTCTATGCTTGTCTATGGAGTATCTTAGTTTGACAGGACTAAACTAATATTTATCTTCTGTTCTTTTTTTAATGAGAAAAAAAAAAAGATGCACTGCACTTAAATTTCGTTCAATTTGTCAACAAGGGGATCGGCGCCACTGTCTTTAGACAGACTAAATACGTTTAAAGTTAAGCATAATGATTTAGGTGTCAATTGGTAAGCAAAAAGTCATGGTTTCGATGCCCATTCGTTGCATGACGTAACACGCAAAAAAAAAAATAGATGATAAAAAAATATCGTGACAGAATTTCTTAAGCCGCATGCAATATTTTAAGGAGAATATAAAACCACATACACGTTCGGTACTAAAAATATGAAATACATGCAGTCAGTACCAATCGTATATTTTCAGGATACATAGGATTGAAACTGAAATATGGAAAATTTAACTCGAAGTTGCGTTCATACCAAAAGTTGGTTCTCAGGGGTATTTTCGCCGCCAGAAGGGCGAGTTTACTTTTGCTTCACACTTCTTTTATATTAAAAAAATACATGATTACTAAGTACAGACGTCAGCACATCAATCTACTACAATCTGTCAAACTTCTTTAATAGATTTTCAACTTTATTGCTAAAGTATTAGGTTCAAAGTTGATTGGGAAAATTTTACAGTTTCGGGTAGCTTGATGTGCTCGCGTCTGTACATTAATTTGGGGAAGTCCTTTTCACATTACTATTTATTCTGTCTTCTTCTTCTTTTCATTATTATTATTATATTATTATAATAAGTCCGAAACACAAGCATCTTGGCTCCTTATTCAAAAGCTAATAATAGTTCAAGACCACAAAATTGATAACTCCTCATAATCCTTAGCACAGTAATTAAACAGTAAACCGCCTTGAGCCAGGCCTTCTTTAACTTTTGATGAATATAAATCATTAAAAATTTACCCTTCTTTAGGTTGTGTACAGACCTGAGCCAATACAGCCTCATATTATCACGCTGTTTTTCCCGAAAAGGTAAAAAAGGTATACCTGTACCTACATGATATCGAGATGAAGCTGGTACTACGTAGGTAAGGTACAGACGCCAGCACATCAAGCTACCCGAAACTCAAATTTTCCCAATCAATTTTGAATCTTATATTTTAGTGATAAAGTTGAAAATTTATTAAAGGAATTTTGTACATTTTAGTAGCTTGATATGCTGGCGTCTGCACAAAATACGAAATAATAGATTTCCAGTGACAAAGTCAAATCATTTATTTCAAATAGGCACATAAAAGGTAGTTTTGAACGTCAAAAATTACAAAAAAAATGATTTGATTCTAGTCGGCCCTTCGTCAATTCCTAGGAATTGACTTAGATTCTGTTACCATCTCACCGTGAAAACTTAGGTGAAGTGAGCGTGAGTGAGCTTTCAGTGTCATCCCATATGATACTAAGGATTGACTAAGAATACATTTACAATCATAATCGAGATTTTTTAATAATATTTTTTATGCTAATTCTATTGGTCATTTTATATAATTTCAAAGCTAGTATTTTAATCGTCATCAGTGGTATGACACTGACAGCTCACTCCACGCAAGTTTTCACGGTGGGATTTTTACAGAATTGACATGCTGATGATTTGTAAAACCTACCTGTGCTTGTGCCGTAAAACAGCGTTACTGCGTTCCAGATTGAAGAGTAGGTGCTGGTGTAATTACCTACTCAGGTTGAAACTTTTCTAACTCTTGTGTGCACACGGCCTTACTTTGCGTTCATCTAAACTTCGAAGGTTTAGAGCGAAGACAATGTGAATATTCTTCGGGTATTTTTACGTTGTTCTAATTACATTTCTTTGGCGAGAGACGAAGAATTTTCGTAGGAATTATGTTTTTAAGAGATTTTGCGTGGATGTTTTTAATTTTATTTTGTCTTGAGGCTCAGATTCATAGAACAAATCACGGTTCCAAAACAATACATATATACTCATACAAAAGTGAAAGTAAAGTTATCGTGTTCCATCGCCGCCCGTTCGATGTCCACCACGCACAGGATGGATGGGAAGCAGCACATTAAGTAATTCTTGTGTGTAATTGCTGTATGGCTTTCCAGTAGGAGGATAATTAATAATTAATAAATAAATAAATCGTTACGATATTACTCGCCATTTCTTCTGGTGTTACTCCTCGGTAACTGCCTCATTAGTCTAGTAGTTACAAGGGCTCCTGCTGAGTGTCCTGGATTTGATTCCCAGATCGGGCAAGGTGGCATTGAATTTTTCCATTAGGAAATTCTCAGCAACAGCGTCTGGATTTGTGCCCGGTTGATAGCTAAAGGCTCGCCCCTGTTACACAGACGCCATCACATCAAGCTACTACAATCTGTCAAATTGCTTTAATAGATTTTCAACTTTATCGCTAAAGCATAAGGTTCAAAGTTGATTAGGAAAATTTTACAGTTTCGGGTAGCTTGATGTGCTGGGGTCGGTACTATAGATACTCCTCTGCCTTACCGTTTGAGAATTGCAGGCGTGATGTTATGTTCGTGGTAACTCTTTAAGTTCTCTCTTTCTCTAGTTAATACCTCACTTAGCAATATAAACTCCCTCTGAACTGCTTTGGTGTCAGTATTATAATACATTTAAACCTTATGTTACTTTTCTTTTCTTTTCTGTCAATCAGGACGACACATCAAAATTTTCCGTTTTTACAATTTTAATGCATTTATTTTGAAAAATTAATTGTGTCTCAAAAAAAAAATCGCAAAGAATGTGCGCAATTTGGATGGAGTAATGGCACTATTGAGCTGACGCTGTGTGAGCGTGCGTGTTCCATCGCCGCCCGTTCGATGTCCACCGCGCACAGGATGGATGGGAAGCAGCACATTATGTAATGTTTTGCTCCTTTGGTGTAATTGCTGTATGGCGTTCCAGTAGGAGGATAAATAAATAAATAAATAAATTTTCCTCAAAGTCGGGTTACGTCCTCATACAGTCACTCATGTCGTATTTTACTTCCGCATTTGGGTCAAACACAAAAACGCGTGAAAAAGTGTTCAGGTTATATAAATTCCAGGTGTACATTATTAGAGCATGTTTGTGTTTATATTACTTAAGATTAAGTTGTCGGCATACTATATTTGATCTTATTTTATTTATAAGAATAAATTTATTAATTTTCTGCTTTCGTTTATAGCAAAATGTCTCCTACTGTAGACTGTTCGGATGCTTAGCACCTAAATTTGATAGATGTTTAAAAATATTTCAGGAACAATAAATACATTCTTTTAATGTGAATGTACGTAAAAAATAAACAACTTTTCATATTAGCGTAGATCAAAAAATCAGCAATCCATATTTACGAATAAAAACATATAAACATATTGTTCTAATATTTGTAGTCTTCTACTGTAGACACGTAAAACTCACACAATTTTAAATATTTCGAACACACCTAATATATTTTTTGGGTTATGTTGGCATCACTGCTTCAAATGTCGCTCATTCGTTCGTAATTTTCTTAAATGGCGTCTGCGTCGGTGAAAAAATACTGCTAATAAAGGATACACAAGATTTTGGTCGTGTTTTGAAGATCTTTTCTGTGTTACGTATATATTGGTAAGTAGATAATTAAAAATTATATAAATCGTAAGCGTTTATGTGCATTAGGGATAGGTTTGCAAAATCCAACATGCTTTCATTCTAACCTCAAAATATTTTAAGATATCTTTTTTATTTTACATTATGTCTTTCCTGTAGACATCTTTCCTGTAGATGCATGTGTGTAAAATAAGTTTCACTATGGCTGAAACATCTTTTTTTCTGTAAAAGACATTCGTGTGACTGGAAGCATGGATCCTTAAAATGTATGGAAATGATGTAAATATTGTTACAGTTACGATGCCACGGGCAAGTACAAATAGGATTCAGCTTTCTGAGGAAGACAAAAAAAGGCGCAGGCGTCATCAAAAGAAGCTCGGTATACGTCTTGTACATGCCAAAATGGATGAAGCAGCATTAGAAGAAAGAAGAAGACAGGATAGGGAAAGATATCGACGAAAAAAAGAACAAGGCAAAATTAAAACTATTAAAGACTGCACCCCTAGAGAACAACGACAAATCAGAAAAATATGGAAGGAAAAGACCAAATTAAGACGTCAGAAGGAAAAAAATAGTAAAAATGCATTTCGCTGAGCAGAATACTCCACCGCCGAGTCCTTCATGTTTGCGTATTAATGTTGGAAATGCTATTGTGAAACGCAACGCGTGAAAATTAAGAATCGAAAATAAGTACCTAAAAAAAAATACTTGTCATTGAAACTAAATTAGCAAAGTACCGTATGAGAGCTATTCGATCTTGTAATAGAGAAAACAAAGAAAATAAAGTTTCTCAAAGGAAGTTTACGAAGGCGCAAGAAAGTATAATTTATTGGAATTTCTACAGGAAAGATGTCCGTTCTGTGGGCAATTTTTTGTCATTTCTTATTTTCTAAAATAGTTGAATTTTCAAACTTTATTCTGTCATGTAACGAACGTGTTTTTATTTTGATCATTATAAATTAAGTTCTGTAAACAAATCATAAAACGTGATGACATACTAAGGTTTATGTTCTTATCTGTAGACAATTAGGTCTTTTCTGTGGCCTTATAAAAATGAAAATTGTTATTTTTCGAAAGAATATGTATTACTGATCTATATCGATATTATTAAGAATTATAAGAGACTGTTACACGAATAAAGGTTGATTTTCAAACTCATATGTGAGGTTTTATTTTTTGGAAATGATGAATTACATATTTTGTGTTTGACCCATTTAAGATAGTTCCACATACCAGATGCTGCCCCATAAATTATGTAAGAGAACCTTTTAAGGGCCTAACTGTATTAAAAATTAAAACGGAAACCTTTACTAATTCTGCTTTTCTACTCGGAGACTCCTCCGGGGAATTAAATAAATTGTTATCTTTCCAGCCTGTAACCATCTCACCGTGAAAACTTGGGTGAAGTAAGCGTGGAGTGAGCTGTCATTAAGGATTAACACTATTGACATTTCTCACTTCAGGCTCACTTACTTATGATTTCACGGTGAGATTTTTACAGAATCGACCGGCAGATACATTAAGTTTTCATAGTGAATGTGTTAATTAGATTGTCTGTATGCGAGACTTAAAAGAAGATTGTTATAGAACAGGGATGGCTAATCAATGGCGCTCGTGCCATTGGTGGCACGTAACAAAAAAATTTGGGCACGGCATCATTTGAGTAATTTTGGTGCTCTAGTTTGCAGCGGCAGAAGTCGTACAAATTTTTTATTTTTTATTTAAATAAATAAATGAAACTGTTAATTTTATTACCATTGCTGTATCAATCAATCAATCAACTCAGCCTATCGCAGTCCACTGCTGGACATAGGCCTCTCCCAGACTGCGCCACAACACCCTGTCCTCCGCCTTCCGCATCCAGTCTACCCCAGCCACCTTCTTTAGGTCGTCCGTCCATCTAGCTGCTGTATACAGTTACTATTGCTGTATACAGGATAAGTTTTCAACCAGTGCACAAACTGTATGAAACGAAGAATTCGGTTCATGATTCTGAATGCCCCAGAGTTGAAATTTTTCGTCGGTTATTTTTTTAAAAAATTAGCTCTGCGATACATTTTGACCGCGAAAGTATTGCAGTTTTGTATGAAACAGTTGTTATTTTTTTTTTATAAGCGACGAAAAAGTTCTTCTATAGGGGTATAATAATGTGGGATGTAATAATAGGTAATAATGTGGGGGTATAATAATAGGGATATAATAATGTGCTGAACTCATGATTACAGTTCGCGCACTGGTTATTTTTTTTTCCTGTATAATAATAATGGTAGTATTATGAAAGTTTATAGTTACGATAGCCGTATGGCTGTGAATAGCTACGCTGGCATACTTTTACGTCACCGTTTCAATCCATTTTAGCCCATTAATATCTCACCAAAACCAAAACAAAAGACGCTCAAGTCAGATTACCCCATTTATATGAAATCTCAACTGTAGGCTATCCTCTATACCTCTACAGGACGGTGTAATCTATTGTGCGTTTCATCACGACTGTGACGGGATTCGTACTTACTCACATTGACAAATTGAGGCAATTTACCTTCTTTTCAAACAAGATACCAGAGGCTTGAAATAGGCTCGAAAAGTAGTGAAATATCTCTATCTATATGTCTTTTTTAAGGACTTGATATATAAGTATAAATAGTTTGTACTTTATCGACCACTGTCGTTCTGGCCATGAAATTCGTAGGGCAAATAAAGGATAACTTCAAGAGGATAATATATGTACATATAGACTGGCAGGGACTTAGACATGCAAAGTGAAACCACGAATTCAGCAAATAATTCTAAGCCGCCTAGAGAAGAAAATTAGAGTCGAGTATAAAAAAAAATCAGCTGATTCATATAAAAGTGCACAGTTCTAACATAATCCATTTGCTCGAGCCAGCAGTGCGATTCTGTAACCTCAGTCTCACCGAGAAAACTTAGGTGAAGTATGATGTCAGTGTCATCCCACCTAATACTAGGGATTGACCAAGCATACATTTAAATTCATATTCGGGATTTTAATCATATTTTTTATGCTAATTCTATTGATCATTTTATATCATTTCAAAGCTAGGATTTTAACTGTGAAAACATTACTATTTTGTGGGGTTTTAATTTACGAAACAAGACTAGTCCTTTTATAAGGACTAGTCTAGGAAAAAAAATTAAAAAAGTCAAATTTATATCCTGACTAAGTTTATTTTTTGCTATTTTATTTTAAACCCCCACAAATAGTAATGTTTTGACAACTAAAATACTAGTTTTGAAATTTTATCAAATGATCAATAGAATTATCATAAAAAGTATTATTAAAATCTCGATTATGATTGCAAATGTTTGCTTAGTCAATCCCTAGCGTCAGTGGATTGACACTGACAGCTCACTCCACGCAAGTTTTCACGGTGAGATGTTTACAGAATCAATTTATTGGCTTAGTTCCTGCGACAAATTCGGCTAACGGCAAGACCGACAAATCAAGGACGATTCACAATTTACGGACCTGAACATTAATATATTTAATCAAATCTCCCTTACAACTATCATTACACTACAAACTCTGACTCGCAGCTTTCATCAACACTCGACGTCGCTTACGCACTACGCGGCCTAAATGTATGGAAGAGCATTTTTTTTTTTTTATAACCGTCGAATTCATGGTTTCTGTTTGTCGTTACTGTGGTCCCTACAGTAACGTTTTCGAACAACCCGCGACCCTGACATGCATCGGCCCTAGCGGACCCCGTCAGTTAGTGCTGACATCTCGTTGAGGTGCGCGTGGAACACAACTGGTCCTTACCGGACGGCGATCTACCTATTGCTCGTCGTCCGCAAGCCCGCGCCTACGGTGTTCAGGAATCGGCTCTCGACTCCCAGCAACTAGGGGCGTGAGGGCGCAAAGATTGTCTCTTCCTCGCGCACTGCGCCTCCTCCTTCAGGAGCATTACTGCTTCGCAGAAAGAGTTGACAGCTTCCCATGCACTCTCGCTCCGTACCGTGGCCTGGACCAGGGCCGGACACGCGAGATAGCCGCCGCCGATCGCCGCCGTGAGGACCCCCACATGCTCCACCGTGTCCCGCCACGATGACCCTGCCACACTTTTTATGCGGCAGCATTATAATTAAGTACATATTATTTACTAGTCCTATAACTTCAGACACGGCATTTTTTACATAACTTGAATAGGTACCACCATCTTTCTTACCGTGAGTTTCGTAAAGAGACAACAGGATTCCTTCAACAGGATAATATAAATACATATGTATTATGCAGCAGCGTCCTACATAAATGAATGTTGTAACTGTCTCACTGTTAACTAAAAGCTTGCCTCCGTAAAGAGAGAGAAAGGGAATTGCTGCACATTTTGGCGTTAAGATAACTGGTGAAATGTGGGTGTAAGGACAGACGCCAGCACATCAAGCTACTACGATCTGTCAAATTTCTTTAATAGATTTTCATCTTTATCACTAAAGCATAAGGTTCGAGGTTGATTGAGAAAATTTGACAGTTTCGGGTAGCTTGATGTACTGGCGCCTGTACTATGGGTACACTAACCCTTCGGGGAAGACATGTTATTTTATGATCGGCATAAAAATAATCAAGAAGATTGCCGTCATCACTATGTTTTGTAGCTTAGACCCGTATTAATAAACGTTCCTCAATGACGTACTAAAGTGCGTAATCATTTGATACGCCATTACAAGGTGGAGGACCTCGTGGAGTACGTGCGCCAGAAGACGAGGTACACGGGGAGGGTGCAGTTACTGGAGTCGCACCGCAACGTCAACTTCAAGGCGTTCGTGGTGCGCGTACCGAATTGTTACGAGTATCTGCCCGTCGTCATGGAGGAAGACTCCTGGCCGCAGGACGCGGTGTACCGTCGCTTCCGTGGACAAGTACCACAGAACAGCACAAGAACAAGCTAGTGAAGTACTATTTTATACTAAAAATATGTATGTTTAGGTTACGGTATTTATCTATGGTCCTGCGTCGCCTGAAATAAATAACTAAAAATAAAATTATTACGTTATCAGCAACTCATGATCATTGCTAATTAATAAACACACGAAAACAGTACTCCAGTTACCAAGATCAGCAGTGTTATTCTGTAAAAATCTCACCGTGAGAACTTAAGTGAAGTGAGCGGGAAGTGAGCTGTCATTAGGGATTAACACTATTGACACTGCTCACTTCAAGCTCACTTCACTTATGATTTCACGGTGAGATTTTTACAGAATCGACCGGCAACTGCTCAAGATGCTGTACTTGAGGGCTTGATTTCGGGTACGATTTCGGCACATTGACCGAAGTTAGATAACATTCATCACATTTATATTTATTGCTATGTCGTAAGATTTATTGAAATACTTGTATTTCATTAAAACTTTAATTAATAACGTTGTATCATGTTATAAAGAGGTTTTCTACCCAAGAAAGCCTTAAATTTTCAAAAATGTTGTGTACGATCATGACCTCAATGTCGATATCAAGTGCGAGATCTTGTGCTGAGTAAAAGACAATGCCCATCTGTGCCCCAGAAATGCCCAGATAAACGATATTACAAAATTGCTCTAATAAATAAAAACTAGAATTATGTTGTTAATTTTAAATCATATGAAGCACTGGATAAATTTTTTACAAAATAAGACGTTCTTTGAAGCTTTGTATCTAACCAAATTGTTTTCACATACATATTGACACTATACAATGGAGACAGACTAGATAATTCCAAATAACTGACATGTTTATCTGATAACATACAGATAAGTGCATAAAAGAAGACTGATCTGCTTAGCTTATGTGATGATCATGAAGTTCCTAGTGAAAAACTAATAGCAATGCTGTCTGTAAACGACAAAATGTATAAAAAACCAGTAGGAAGTTATCATGTTTAATGTCCAATATCTTTTGAACCGGTGCTTTATATGACATTAAATCTAGATATCATATAAATACTGTTAAGAAGTTATCATATGACATAGAGCTGCAATTTGGGCATTCCATGGCATTGCTGACTTTCAGCTCCATACTAATATGGGCATGGTCCTTTATAAATACGAGCTCTATTAATCTCAGCTTCCTTGAATCATATAAATAAAATTTTCTTAACAAGAGAAGAAGAAAAAGTGGGTTAATTGAAAACTGCACCAGATGGGTTAAAAGTTACAATTTCCCATTTAATAACGTTTAGTCCCCCAAAAACATCGTCAAATTACCATATCCCGAAAAACAAAAGGAAATACTCGGAAAAGCGAATTCAATTAATACCAATGTTTTCTCCATTTCATGGTGTTTGCGACCATGAATAAGTTATGAGCCTTCCAACCTATCACATTGGAACAAGGGTAGAACCGGTACAACTATTGCAGAATTCATTCCTTACTTACGGTTGACGGGAGGGTAAGCATTGAGATATCATACCTCTTTTGTTTGTCTTGATATTATTTACTTTTCCTAGAGAATTTGGGAAGAGTAATGAAAATAGAGGCTTATGCATGGCGCGGTAAGTAGCGTATGTCATTGACAATACGGCAACAAATTAGCTTCAAAACAGCGACATGTTTGATGTTGGTTGAATCAAATGACCACCAAAATTAAATTAATTTTGCAGTTTTAATTAAATTATAAAGTAAATGCACGGCTCAGTGAAGTATTTCTTTAGTTGATTGAATTCGCTTTATTATCATTACATTTTATAACGTTTACGCTAAAAAATCTGAAAAATATTTTATGATTTATTTTACGATTGATCTTTTAAGGTATTTTTTTTAATTTTTTTTATTTATTATGATACTATTTTAATTTCATAAAATATTTTCGAAAGTCTTTTCATGGAAAATTTGACAATGTACTAATTTTTTTTCAGTTCGTAATAGGTGTAATAATAATATAATAATACACCTGGGTGACAAAAAACTGGGCTATTTACGGTGTCCTTAGTTTGGGACAGCGCCTTAGGCTGCCTGTCCTTTGACGCGGAGCGAGGCTGCGGAGCGGAGAAACGAAGAAATATTAACCGGGTCAATTTAAAATCGGTGGTAGAAAAAGTCGTCCCCAAGCAAAAATTGTTTGTTCACCAATATTTTTAAAATTTAACATTGTGTTTTAGTTAAAGTACAAATTAATTAATATATTTTCAAAAGAAAAACGGAGTTATTATTGATTTATCACTTTTTTATAAGGTAACAGAATAGTAATTCATGGTAACAGAGGTGTTTTACATACAAGAAAATTCTGTCCCACATCTCATGGCACTATGCAAAAATCACAATATCTTTTTATTACAATTTTATTATTGTTTTTTTTTAATAATTGTAATAATTAAGCGGATTGATCAATTAAAAAAAACTATCCTTGCCTATTTAATAAATTTATTGAATAATATATGATTATTTAAGATTTAGTCCCGCGGTCGTTGTAATAACTGTCGCACCTTTCTGTTACCATGTAAATTAGACAAATACTAAGACATGGCGCTACAGTTCCGTTCACAACAGTTGGGTCATAATGTGTTCTGTTGCTTGGACTCTTTTCGAGGCGGGTGGGGCGCGGGGTACGCGAATCAGTCGTCCGTTAGTTGTGGTATGAGGTGCGTGGTTTTATTCTGTGTGTACTATGTTACCGGCGTTTTGATGTAAGTATTCAGATATTTCTACATAGTTTAATAAATGAAATATAGCATTAAGGGAATAATTGTCTAATCTGTTTTTATTTTGTCAAAATATATTTTTATTTTAAGAATAAATTACTGTAAATGTTGAATTTACTACTCTGTTACTGCACAACTATGTTACCTCGTAGTAGTAACAGAGTTGTAGACTGGTAACAGAGCTATCATTATTGAACTGTTAGTAGCTGTAAGTCGTCATCGGTGTGTCTGTATATATTATAGCAGTCAATATTATTTTATAATCATCTAATAAATGAATAATTTTGTTCTAGATAATACTACAATACATCGCTATGGCTCTTACTGCTGCCACGCCTAACGAAAGTTACGACGTCTTATCAAATGCTATCTCAGAGCGCGGTACAAGAAACTAAAAAGTATAAAGAAGAGAGACAGAAGATAATATTAACAAATCCAGGATTAAAGTACAAAATTAATCAAGGTTATTTAAGAAAACACACACGTAAGCCAAGTAAAAACATACTAAAGGTTAAATTACACGATTTTTTCAGTTTATTGCGCATTGTTTCAGAACCTCGTAAAGTATTTAAGGACGAAAGGGTATATTACCATTTCCCTACTCCCCTAGAAATTTTCGAAAAATAATACAATTTAAATTTAATTTGATCTCAGCAATTCAATTGTTTTTTTTTTTTTAGTTTTATTATATAATTAGATAATAAGTACCCAGATCCTAAATATATTATAGTTTTAAGAAAGTTATTATTAAATATTAAAGGTTTTGAGATAGTAGTTCGTTAAAATTAATATAAAAGGTACAACTATGTTACTCTTACTTTAGGTCCCTAAATATATAAGACCAAATTTTGAAATTTTATGGAAAACTGATACTTGATTTCATATTTTCTATATGTAATATATACTATTCAGATTATCACATAGTATTATCGGTATGTTCTTATAATTTCAGTCAATTTAACTAATTTATAAAGAAAAATAGTTTTGTTAAGGCATAGAAAGTAACAGAGTATATTTCATTTACATTATTATTAGTACTTAAGAATAAATACTGTGATTCCATGTGTTAAATATGAGAGTAAATATATAATTAATGTTGATTTCAAAGAAAAGTTACCAAAAAATGATTTGTTGTTTAACTATGAATAAATGTATGATGGCAACAGAGTTGTTTAATTTTCACCTCACTTTAGTTTCAATCACGTAAAATCCTGAAAATATACGCAAAAGATCGCGGCCAACCACGACATTGCATTTTACAATGTTATATGCATGTCATGTTATTACCTCAACGCTTAATATAAACTTTTTTTTTTTTAAGAATTCAAAATTTATTGTCACATTTTCTGCCACCGATTTTAAATTGACCCAACCAATAGAATTGCGTCAAATCTCAATGTCATTTTTCTATTGGTTTGTCCGCTCCGCAGCCTCGACCCGCGTCATTGGACATGCAGCCTTAATATTTAAATAATATTATAGTCCTGCATGTAGATTCTGTAAAAATCTCACCGTGAAAACTTGTGTGGAGTGAGCTGTCAGTGTCATCCCCTTATCTCCGAAGTTTGCATAGAGGAAATTATTATTTGTTATAGAAGTTTGTGTAAAGATTACAGGAAAAATAAAACGATGTCTCTAAATATAAAAAAATATATATATATTTAAAAAAAAATATTATTATAATATATTTATTATTTTTATTATTTTATAAATATATTTATTTTTTAATATTTTTTTTTTATCTTTTCCAGACGTCATCAACAAAAATTCCATTACTTTCACTATCGGTCAAGAGATAACGCTGACCTAAAACTGCAACATTATACACCGTAGTGTGAAAGTTCTGTGACGAATATAGGCCTCGCCGATAAAAATTTAATATATTATGATGTTACAGAACCCTCGGTGCGTGAGTCCGACTAGCTCTTTACCGGTTTTTTTTTTTATCACAACACATGCATTAATGTTTATACAACATGTCCCGAAATTAACGCACATTTTATGATCATAATACATACACTGAATGTTTACTATTATGTAATATAAAATAATGTATATTTATTAAATTAGTTAGGTATACTGATTGTGGGAGAAAATTGTGGTCACATTACATGCACGCACACAGTCGTACACGTATATCTTGGATATTAGGTACTTCGTCAATTTTGGTTTGGTTGGTTTACGTAGTTTTAATTATTTTTGGGATAAAAAAATACTTAAATTAAAAATAACAGAAAACGATTCTGAACAAACTACTTCTACAGTATGCATTAATTTAGTTACACATTGTATAAACGTTCCAAACACTCGGAGTTTCTCTTGTTTCGTGAGTGTGGTTACAGACAAAAACAGCTAGAGCATTCTCTTTCTTATTTTAAGAAGTATGTGTGTACTTCTGTTTCAATTTCCTTGCGAAATAAACATTTAAGCCCCTTCCATATCCGAACTCTTCACCACTCAAACTAAGTTCTTTTTCACGCCAAAAACATTTAATTGTGTTGCCAACTTTTTGTTGTGTAAGAGCGGATAAAGTTTTCCTTCAATCTATCTTGTAAGCCCTCAGCAAACCTCTTTAGGGCGCTTCGATCCGGTAAATCAATAAGCGGAACCCACTTTGAAAGTTGGTAAACTCTTCTACGCAGAATAGTATGACTACTATAAATGGGGACTCGACAAAAAAAAATCTGCTGAATGCTTTCGAAGTATCTATGAATTTAAAGGGATGTCCTTTAAATTCATAGATACTTCGAAAGCCGCGTTCGTTTCAAGTGTCGAACAATTTATACCCAAAAATTTAAATGCCGGCCAGAAAAAAACGTACTATTTTCTTATGCGAAATAACATCTTGAGCATTTTTTACTATTACAGCCAAAGCCTAAAATTAACCCCCCGGCTGCTATTTGAGATTGAAAATGTCAAAAATCATATTTTTATAACAAGTGTTATATGCATAACATTCAAGAAATACCAACTTTTAAATGAATTTAACACCCTGAACATGTTTTAACTGTATATTTGTTATTAAAATATGATTTTTGGCATTTTCAACCCCAAATAGCAGCCGAGGGCTCAATGGTAGACTTTCGTTGTAATCGTAAAAAATGCTCAAGAGGTCATTTCCCAAAAGACAGCAGTAATTTTTTTTTCTTAATTATTTGGGTACGAAATGAATGATGTCCTTTATTGGAACGAAGTTCTTTTACGGAGCTTGCGGTAGGAGTTAAATGGGAGAAATCGTCACGTAACGAAAAAGCGTTATGTCCCCCTACATGCCACTTTTCATTTATGTACTAGAAAGAGACAGAAAGATAGGGAGCAAAAGATAGTTTACATGATTTTCAAGGGTATTGAAGCCGATAATGAGCTCAAAATGAAAATCCATGATGGCGGCTGAAAAAAATTCTAATTTTTCGTCATGAATGTCGTTTTCATGGTTTTTGAGGGTGCTAAAGCCGATATTGTGGTTAAAATGAAAATCCAAGATAATTGGCTGCAAAATGTAACTCTTCGTCATTTTGAAATTTTTGCAGCCGCCATCTTGGATTTTTATTTTGAACTTCGTTCCTGCCGGGGTCCTCCGACCCCACACGTTTTTTCATGTACTGAGGAAGATAATATTTACATAATAGCTAAGCTAACAGTCTTAAAATAACACTAATAATATGAGCATGTACATATACATATGTATAAAAATGGACGGGAAAGAAACATAGAGCATCATACAATTCGTCCGCTTCGCCGTCTCTGGTCACGTGAAGAGTCTGACTCGCACTCGGTCGGTGTTTGATTTGGTTACAAACAAACCCAAATTTTACTAAAATAGCTATTGTTTAAAATAAACAATTTATCATTTTGAGTAAAAATAAAATGAATTTTTGGAATTCAGCCGCCGTTTGTACCGGAATGTGTTTAAATACGATTACGTAAATGAGCTATTGAAATGTCAGAATTCCGTTCAGTTCCAAAATGTTGATCCCGATTTATGTGAATGTTCTGTTAATTAAATTGTAGGGTACCAGGAATTGAATTCAACTCACTTTTTAGTACAATACAGGCTGGGAGGGACATCAACACCCATCCTGTTACATGGATACAGTAGGTAGGTACACAATTCTATAGTGCGATTCTGTAACCATCTCACCGAGAAAACTTAGGGGAAGTGAGCATGGAGTGAGCTGTCATTACTGTCAATCCCTAACATCAGATGCAAAGACAGCTCGCTTCACCTAACTTCTCACGGTGAGATTCTAACAGAATCGAGCAGCTGAAGACCCCTGCGTTGAAATTTTTCATTGTTTATTTTTTTTTAATGCAATAACTACCTTTTTTTTTTAATAACCGACGAAAATTTTCAACGCAGGGGCGTTTAGAATCATATAATCAATCTATGGTAGGTAGCTCATCGATGTCCTACATGTATTATATTAAAAGTGGGATTGCCATCACAAAAACAGCCTAGGCCCATAGTTCCAGTAGCAGCATTATATACTAAATGAACTCGTCCGACGTCACGTAGATACACAAACTCAGCAGATCGGGACTCTCACAATAATCAAGTTGGCAGCACTGGATTTGATTTGATGTCTTCAGACTGCTGGAGTAATTTATTGTGTCAATGTTTTGTTTATGGCTAAGTTTCTGGTGTTAGATCTAAATTTTGACAGTAGGTAGGTGAAGTTGTGGAAATTCATTGTTAAGCTAACTTTAAGTATCCGTATGCTCAAATCACAATTTGACACTGTCAAATTGTGATTTGAACAACTGTCAATACAATCGCAATTTTCGTTGACAGTTATAAAACATGGCAAATTGACATAGAGTTTCAATTTTCTTAACACAAAAATATGTATGAGGAAACTTAGACTTTAACAGGCTGAATTCACTAGTCACAAAGTAGCATAAGTTACTCGTGAGGTACTTTTTTTAGTATAAGTAGAAATAATCTGAAACATACCTTCCTAATGTCCTTGACAAAGCCACCTACATGTGCCTTAGACTTGAGCAAAGAAAACTCATTGAAAAGAAAACAAAACATTTAAGATGCATTACCCGGCAGTAAATGATAATTTTAACCTTCTTTACAAAGAAATTTCACGTGGATGAAGTCACGAGCAGAACATGTATATTCAAGTCACGACTGTCATTCTTTGATAGTAGTATAAAACAGCTATAAAACGGCAAACTGACGTAGGATGACCATTTTCTTAACACTTATTTTCCCTGATTATACCTACTCTAGGTTCAGGAGCAATAGTAATGAGTATTTACTCTAACAAGTTCTCCCTTGTTATGAATTGCGTGAGAATGTAAACAGCTGACTCAACTTGCTTAGAAGTAACTTCAGATACTTACCTACTAAATAAATAACGAACCCTCACCTTGTAGCTTCAAAGAAGATAAATTAACAAACAAAAAAAAAACTACATTTGATAGAGTAACAGATACAGTTGACCAAAAGCGGTCATGTCACATTGATTTCCTAAAACAAACTTCCTCTGGCCGCAGAGGTGTATCGCTAGCTTATGTTATTCTATCTAAGATAGATGAATTAATGCTTAAAGGTGTTACATTGAGATTGCAATGGGTTCCATCGCATATTGGGTTACAGGGCAATGAAAAGGCTGACATGCTGGCAAAATATGCAGCTAAAAATGAAGGAGGAACCAGCATCACTTTAGATTATACCGAAGTTTTACCTAAATTCAAAAACAAGTGTTATGATGATTGGAAGGAATATTTTGACAAACGTTCTTTAGATAAAGGAATCTGGTACAAAACCATGCAGGGTCAGCCTTTTCGTGTGCCCTGGTTTGTAAATAGTAATTTAAGCCGAAAATTAGTTGTTACAGCTCATAGACTCAGATCTGGACACATTCCATGCAATAAGTTTGTTTTCATGATGAAAAAAACGAATTCTCCTGTGTGGAATGTGGAGTTGTTAAGGACTTACTCCACTTATTGATGGACTGTATGCGGTATGAGTCTGAGAGAAATGATTTGTTTAGGGTCTTGAAATTAAACAGACTTGAAGTAGGCTCATTAAATAATATTTTGGCTCAACCAAATAGTGATGATGCGAAGTCTGTTTAGGTTCATGGCCCAGATATGATTGATGTGTATTTAGGGTACGATGGGACTGACAACGCAATGCGATTATAAATGTCCCTAAATAAATAAAGAAAAAAAAAAACAAACTTAAAAGACGAGTATCAAACTTGGGAATCACGGATTCCGGTAATTTTTATATTTGTTGTAGGGTTGCCTCCCCTCAATAACTGAGTAATGGTAAGACGCACTTCGCTTTCATTTTCGAGAAAAATTAATTTAAAGGTCAACTCGACTCATTTTTTTTTTCCAAATTTCTTTATTTATTTTTATTAAAATTCCTAACAAACTGTATTAAGATTAAAAATTCCTAATATGCTAATTCTATTGATTATTTATAAAATTACCAATAGAATCAGCATTAAAAAAAAATATTATTAAAATCTCGATTATGATTGAAAATGACACTGACAGACAGCTCACTCCACGCAAGTTTTCAAGGTGAGATTTATACAGAATCGACCGGCTGTACCTGTGTAAATGTTTCGATATCAAAACTTTCTGCGGTAACTACGACGATGCCCAATGATTCATCACCATCATCATCATCATTCTCATGTGCTTATACCAATTTGTTTGTGGTCGGCGCAAAGTGGCCTTTTCTTCCATAGTTCTCTGTCAAAATAATAATAATAATAATGTCCCGTGGCTAAATAATAACAGCCACACAGGTCTATCGATCAGGTTAAGCTACGCTTGCCGCGGTTGGTCTGTGGATGGGTAACCATCTTTACATACTGAGACCCCTCCGAGCCTCGGAAAGCACGTTAAGCCGTTGGTCCCGGCTGTCATTCGTAGATCTTTGACAGTCGTTACGGGTAGTCAGAAGCCCGAAAGTCTGACAACCAGTTTTACCTAGGGGTATCGTATTACCCAGTAACAGGGTTGTGGAGATCAGATAGGCAGTCGCTCCATGTAAAATACTGGTATTCAGCTGCATCTGGTAAGACTGGAAACCGACCCCAACATAGTTGGGAAAAGGCTAGGCAGATGATGAGTTCTCTGTTAATCGTTATCTCGGTAGTCATCCCCTTTCTACCCATTTCATCTTCACACAGTCCATCCATCTTTTCGTTGGTCTTCCTCTACTCTTATATCCATCCACATTCATACTCAAAACGAAACCAATACCAGATAGTACACAATTACCAAAATATAGTTATAATATAAATAGAATAACCAATATACAGGCTGTTCCAAAAACCAAACAGCCAATCTTTTCTCTATATATACAGGATGGTAATGATCGACGCTAAGCGGCAGTAAAAACAGTCGGTGGACGCACGGCGCCACTGAGCTGTAAAACACACAAACTGAACATACCTAGTTAGTGAGGGGAACCGCGTGATGTCATAGTGAGGATGGGTTCCGTATGGTTTTTTTTTTTGGCACCTTATTTATAGATAGTGATGGTAAAGTGTTATTGGGTTTCTTGTTTCCTTTAGGAACCTCTCAGTAGCAGCCCATAGTCTTGATTTGTGTCCGATTGATGTCAATAGACTCGCTTTAAATAACTGGCAAAACGTGGGAGTACCCCCAAAGGGGTACAGGCGGGGGGTTACAGTCAACATACGCTAGCATCATGCCTGTAACCCCCTTACATGCATTATGCTAGCGTATGTTGGCTGATGATATAATATGTACTGTATGGTTGTAAAAGAATGTATCTACATGTAATTCAATTATTATTTTTTTTTTTTTTGAGCATTGCTCCTGTTGAAACTGACACGGACGAATTTTTTGATGCCCTATGATTCTTTTGCTTACTATTTCATATAAATGTACATTTTAAGCGTTAGCTTATTTTATGGTAAATATTATCTTGATTCAAAAAATAAATTCTACATTTACAAATACGAATACATATACAACGTGTAACGTTAAATGCGCAAAACCTCAGACACGCCACCTGATTTTTAATTCAATTGACCTATTTCAGAGAGAAAATAAGTCATTAAAAAAATTGTAAAGGTTTTTTGTGCTGTTTTAGTTTTACTAGCCATTCTGATCGTTTCTTGCGTCTGCGACGACGCTTTATCGAAGGAGGAGTCGTCACTGGGCCGCTGCGCCGCGCTGACATTGGGTTGCTTGACCTATTAATAAATAGACACGGCAACGTTTTTAATGAAGATTTTTTGAAAAATCTGACTTATATTAAAAAGTGGTTCAATTAATAATTGTGCTCGTTATTCTGATCAAACTATTTTCAGGTTTTGCGCATTTAACGTTGCACGTTGTATAATTCAGCACATCTAGGTCAGTAGTACAGCGATAAATTCCATTTAGTTGTGGTTTCAAGGTCGCGCTAAATTATATTTTCTTTATGAGAAGTACTTAATTTGCGATTGTAGGATGGCAATAGAGTAAAGAAGACACTATATTTGTTGATAAGTAAACGTTCAAAAAAAAAAAAAAAATATTTCAGTCTTCTTTAAATAAACGACTTTTCTTTATGTCAAATCAAATCAAATCAAAAGTCATTTATTCAAACTAGGCTGAGAATCAGCACTTTTCGAACGTCAAAATTACAAAAGACAGTCCCCCAAAACGCCCGCCCTTCACCACTTCCTAGTGCTTTCGCTGGGAAGAAGAAGTGGCGCAACAAAGTCCCCAGCAGCACAGCTGTCTGTTCAGTTAGAAAATACTTGACTGAATACAATACAAGGTATGCAAAGCAATTAACATTACAAGACACAGAACGCTAAATTAAATTATTTGCCATATGTCAGCTAGCAACGCCAATATACCAAGAAATACAATAAAAAACTATACGTACTCAAGCAAAAATTAATAAATGGAAATTAAATAAAAGCCTCCAGGTATAAAGGGCGTGACCCACAGATATAGTCTATATCTGTGGCGTGACCGCTAACATATTTATGCAATGCTGGGTTCTGTTTACATAGCTGTCGCTTGAAGTCACAAATGATAAACTAGGACCATAAGGAAACTAAATAAACAAGTTATTAATAATAATAATGATAACAATGATAAAACCATGGTCAGCAAGATGGTATGTGTACCGGTATAGGGTGCACTTTACCTTACTCCACGACTTCCACCTAGACAATAACATCAAATGAAAAAAATACACCCGTAACTTTCATTTATCGGCATTTTATTCGATCCCTTACTCATAACTACGCTGCCCATGAGGAAAAACAGTAAGTTCGGAACCGTACACCAAATATCATAACATAAACATAAAATATCATATTTATTGCGGATCCCTAAAAAAGTTGTGCCTCTGCTCTACCCCAGTTTATTTGCTTTTATACTTGAAGAACGCTCCAACGCGGGAAATTTTGTCCCCTGCTTGCTAACCGAACATATTAAAATATTTCTTTTATATTACCTCCTAGCTGAGAATTGGAACTGTTTTAATTTACAGGTATTTATTTAGTTTGCAGAATTTTCAGGTATTTGGTGAATAAAATAATAATATAATGATAAGATAGTGATTCCCCCAGCTAGATGGACAACCTAATGAAGGTACCTGGGGCAGACTGGATGCGGAAGGCGGAGGACAGAGTGTTGTTGCGCAGTCTGGGAGAGGCCTATGTCCAGCAGTGGACTGCGATAGGCTGAGTTGATTGAAGATAGTGATTTAATTCTCGCCACAATATATAAGTACATCGAAAGATCAAAAACAATACATTATGGTTTAAATTATACTGTGGGAGACTGGTGCCTAAGATCCTAGAATTAGAAGATTGTGGCTCAAACTCAAAGCATTTATTTCAAGTACGAGTAAACCAATTACAGGCACTTTTGAATTGTCAATGGGTCGGTCTGTCAGAAAGATGAAGCTAGTTGCCCATTCCAAAGCGTAGTAGGTACCTGTGGAGAAGAACGGGCGAGAAACTCCATGGACACCCTTTTAAATCATAAAAATTGTTACAACATTTTGTTTACATCCTTCAAGTTGAAATTATACATATGAGAACGATGTAGAAAGACGTGCACGTTAAAAGTAGTATCGGCAAGATATTTATTCCTTGGACACTTGGGTAACCAGTCGCTCCATGTAAAATACTGGTATTCAGCTGCATCCGGTTAGACTGGAAGCCGACCCCAACATACTTGGGAAAAGGCTAGAGAGATGATGGAAACTTGGGTAGCCAATATAGATTTATCTAATGTAATAGGGTATAAGTTCAGCAAAAAGTCTGATTAATGTAGCGGATCTTAACAATACGTGTGTAAAAATGATAAATTATAAGTTTAGTCAACACTATAAAATATTTATGGACGGCTCTAAAGATGGTTCAGAGTTAGGAGCTGCTTTTTTTGATCCACAAATTAATACTAATGCTAAATTCAAAATCAATGCCAAGATTTCTATTATCTATTGTAAGCTCATAGCTTTCTCTGAAGCTCTGTTGTATTTACTGAGTATATGTAGATCAAGAGAAATTTGTCATATTTTCGGATTCAAAAAGCAGCCTCCAACATTTGGCTCGAGGACCCTCAAGTATTCGAGGGATCTCATTAGCCATAATTATTTTAGACTGAATTTGTAAGATGCAGTCTATGAATAAAACCGTCACCATTCAGTGGATATGCGGCTGAACATGTTAGAACTTTTCTGTATACCACTATTATCCTACATGCAATGTGTGTACACCATGTTTAAACAAATAAAACTTACTTACTTACTCACGAAGAAGCAGGCAGCAGCCAAACAAGCATCGTATGAGGGTATTAATTGATCATGTCATAAATCTATGCGGACAAAGATGGCACGAATATTTTGATGAACGATCAAAGTTAAAGGGAATCTGGTATAAAACCATCCAGTCTAAACCGCTTTGTTATGCATGGTTTGAAGAAAGGGAGATAATAGGAAATATGTAGTAGCTCAGTTGAGGAATGCGTTCAGGCTACATCCCATCGAATAAGTTTAAATATTTAATGGGTAAAACTACCTCACTAAACTGTGAAGTTTGTGGGGTGATTGAGGATATTTACCATGTGCTGACGGAAGGTGACCGGAACATACAAGATGGACAATATTCGCTTGGTGTGGGATTTGAAGTGGGGACATGTAACGGCATCTTAGCGTCCCCTTTGTCGGAGGAGGCTAGGACGTTGTGTCGACTGTTGTTGGTTATCTACCAAAACGAATAGGGACAACACTATTTAGTACCTATGTCATAAGTCATTATAATGGTAACTGTTCATTACCCATTGTTTAGTGTTAAGTTGTTGAATGTTTTCTGTTACGGGGGTGACATAACTAAGGGCTGATTTGTTTTCAACGCCAGATAACTTTATCGGAAGAATAATATTGAATTTTTGACAGTTCTTCCAAACAAAAACTGTCAGACGTCAATTTTATTCCACGAATAAAAATTATTGGTCAATTGAAAAATCAACCCTTGGTGATAAAACCCTTTCAAATAAATAAAGATAAAAAAGTAAAAAATACTTAATTTAAATCAGTGAAATCATCGAAAATAACGAAATTGTAAATTAAATCAAACTCATGAATGAACGTGAGATTGAATGAGTGGACAAAATTTCAAAATGCCGTAGGGACCGAGCTATGGACACGCCATCTATTAGGTTGTCTCATAAGTTCTTGCCATATTTTATTTTACTCGAATTTTCTCGTATGTAAACTAAAACGAATTCAAGAAAGTTCTAGATCTTTCTAGTAAGGATGAGTATCTTTTATAGTGAGCGTATAAATAGGCGCGGACGCAACGCAATAATTAGTCTTTAGTGAAAATGGATCAGCGTCAACTGCGAGCTATTATGCTATATGAGCATCGTCTTAGTCTCTTCAACAGAAACGGCTAAAAACAACACATACAACACTGCATTTGGACCGGGTACTTCTAGCGATCGGACTGTTCGTTTCTGGTACAAGCGTTTTGACACCGGTGATATAAGCTGCGAAGATCAACCTCGCCCAGGCCGACCAACCAGCTTCGATGAAGATGCTTTGCATCACGAACTTGAGCTACATCCAGACTATAGTACGCGTGATTTAGAGAAGGTGCTTGGACAATCCCACGCGACTATAGATCGTTATCTCAAATCGATAGGATATCGCAAAGTGATGTCACGTTGGACACCTCATGCGTTAACGGACCATGACCGGGCCGTTCGTGTGGCCATTTGTCAAAGTTTGTTACTTCGTCCGCACAGACGAGACTTTCTCAAGGACATTATTACATGTGACGAGACTGGTTACATTATGAAACTAACACGCGTCATGCCTATTGGATTCCTCGCGGGCAAAACCCACCAGCCCAGCCTGAACTTAATGAACACGGTCGTAAGATTATGTTGTCTGTTTTCTGGGATTGGCAAGGAATGATTTTCTGGGAACTCCTCGAATCTCTTCAGACTATTAACGCCAATCTGTATACGCAGCAGCTTCGCAAACTAGCAGAGATGTTAAAAATTAAGCGGCCAAAACGACTTGGAGTCCAACTTTTGCATGACAACGCACTACCTCATTGCGCCAAGTTAACACATAAACAGCTGGAGGAGCTAGGATGGCTGACTGTTCCACCGTATAGCCCGGATCTTGCGCCTTCAGACTTTCATTTATTTCGAGCACTTAAATTTCATTTACTAGGAAAAAAAATCGAAAAATCTGGAAGTATTAAAATTGAACTTGAAAATTTTTTCGAGTCCCAGCCTGCCTCATTTTGGGAAAAGTGTATTCAAATTTTGCCCAGTAGATGGCTGACTGTTGTTGATAACGAGGGAGACGATATAATTGATTAAATGTATTTTTATTAATAAAAGAATATTAATAATAATTTGTTTTTTAACTGGCAATAATTTATGAGACAACCTAATACGATCTTCCCCATTATTATGACGCGTTCACAGTTATTTTACCTGTGATTTTGCATATAATAATCAGAATTCCTCAAATTATCCAAAATGCTTTTAAAAAGAATACGAGTATTTATCTAACTAGTGTACGTTACCAAACTACAGTTTGTTTTCAACCCCAAACGATACGTTTATATTGATACAAATAACAGAATACTGCTTATAACTAAATTATTATTATGTTGTTTCATGTAAATTCGGGAACGATAGCGATCCCTGAACGAGATGGGAAACCATTGTGATATCGTCATGATAAAATTGGACCGCTACCATTGTTCTAACAGGAAATAAATATTAGAGTGACGACATTTTTTAATTAAGAAATGCTGAAGTAAAAGGCCGCCGAGGTCGAACCAGAAAGAGAGCGAAATGACCTGCCGGTCGATTCTGTAAGAATCTCACCGTGAAATCATAAGTGAAGTGAGCACTTAATAGTGTTAATCCCTAGCGAATGACAGCTCACTCCACGCTCACTTCACCCAAGCTTTCACGGTGAGATGGTTACAGAATCGCACGGCTGGACGCGTATCGCGAGGGCTGGTTTGAGGTGGTGCGGGAAAAGAGTTCCTGGAAGGATTTGGGAGTGGCTTTTTCCCAGCAAAAAAAAATGTTGGGTTATCTGTCGTGTGGTCTGATGCATCCTGGGTAGGCTTGTGGTTTCCATGGTTAATATTTTTACTAGGACATCTGACACAGGATCTGCTTGGAAGTTATATATGTACAGACGCCAGCACATCAAGCTACCCGAAACTGTCAAATTTTCACATTCAACTTTGAACTGCTTATATAACAACTGCTACATAAACTGCTTATTACTACATAGTATAAAACAAAGTCGCTTCCCTATCTGTCTGTCCCTATATATGCTTAGATCTTTAAAATTCCGCAACGGATTTTGATGCGGTTTTTAATAGATAGAGTGATTCAAGAGGAAGGTTTATATATATAATACATGCATAATATAGTAGAGAAACACTGATAATTTTAGAGGTTTCTAATGTGATGTCGTAAATAAACACATTTTTTTGCGCTTACATTGTAAACGCTGGCTGAACCATTCGAGATAGATCAAAATAATGTACTACAGTATAACAAGCCACCACACCATAAAAAGTTCTACAAAAACGTCCGGAATGGTATATGTCTATCTCTTAGGGATAATCCACAATAACCATTT
This sequence comes from Eremobia ochroleuca, assembly GCA_949629135.1. Lineage (NCBI taxonomy): Eukaryota > Metazoa > Arthropoda > Insecta > Lepidoptera > Noctuidae > Eremobia > Eremobia ochroleuca. Next base: position 6,986,284 of record OX451408.1, read on the forward strand.
TTTATCCTTAACTTTTTACGAGAAATAATGGCTTATTTAAGAAGCAATTTTAGGCAATACAGCATTAATCCTTATCCAATTAAGTACCTTAAAAACATTGTGCATTTCATATAGATCATTATGGCCCTTTACAGCATGTAATTTAAATGAATATTTTCGAAGATATTACAGTTTTAAAATGCGGGCGTTACCGGCCGGGCAGTCGGCTGGTGGCGCTTGAAACTACCCAACGGATTTTCAACTTTATCACTAAAGCATAAGGTTCAAAGTTGATTGGGAAATTTTGACAGTTTCGGGTAGCTTGATGTGCTGGCGTCTGTACTACAGTATTGTACACCTTAAAAAGGTCTACAAAAAAATTCACAATGGTATACCTATGTCTATCATTTAGGGATAACCCACAATAACGATTTTTTATCCTATACTTTTTAAGAGAAATAATGGCTCTAAAATTATCAGTGTTTCTCTACTATATTATGCATGTATTATACATATAAACCTTCCTCTTGAATCACTCTTATCTATAAAAAAAAAGCACATCAAAATCCGTAGCGTAGTTTTCAAGATCTAAGCATACATAGAGACAGACAGACAGCGGGAAGCGACTTTGTTTTATACTATGTAGTGATCAGCATTGCACCCGTGCGAAGCCGGGGCGGGTCGCTAGTATATGTAAATATATAACTTTGATGCTTCAGAGATAAAGTTGAAAATCTATTAAATAAAATTGTCATATTGTAGTAGCTTGATGTGCTGGCGGCTGTACGTATCTCCTATTATTTTTCTGCTATGTATCTCGTCAATAGCCTCTTAAACATCCTTACAATCACAGCTGGGAATTGAGTAAATTGGGAAACTTGACAGTATTATTTAGTTCCATAATAATTTTGTAGTATTTAAGATATGGATAACGTCGTGAGCTGCACATATTTATGTAATGTCTTTTTTTTCTCACTACTTGTTTATTACGATATCGTATTTATTTATAAAAATAAATAAATACGATGTTTGTGTGAAGTGTTTGTTTTTCCAAAATAAATAAAGAAATAAGTAGTATAGTGAAAAATAATTCTCCTGAAATGATTCTCACTCCAAACTCAACGCTATCGAGTACCAACATTAACAGTTAACCAAAACGAGTTCCCAAGAGTTCAGTGAGCAAAATAATCGACTTAGCTCCAGTGCGGGGAAAATTCATTTATTTAATTAAGACCCAACAAACTTCCTGAAGCAGACTTAGAGCGAATTAATGATTATAACATCTTATTTTAACTGAGTATTAAATCGGAGGCTTATTTAAATTTTCAGTGAATTGGTGCGGTGAAATACGTTTCCGTTATGCCTCTCGTTATATTGATTGACTAGCTTCTGCTCACGAGTTTATCCGCATGAAAAGAGATGGCTCAAATCCCATACAATAATAAATATTTTAGTCGATAAATGAGTTTGTAATAAGAGCGCCTACAATAATTCTTGAGCAAAAAGATTAATGTTAGCCACCCGACAGATATTGGATATTGCCAAGCGGATGGTCGACTCTTCACGTGACCAGAGGGCTGGCCTATTTTTTGGCCTAAAAATCAGCATTGCCATACAACGTGGTAATGCTGCCAGCCTTTTGGGCACGTTTCCTATTGACAGCGATACGGACGAATTTTTTGATGCCCTTTGATTATTTGCCCTCCTTTTTATATACTTGTACATATTATTATTATTATTTTAAGTCTGTTAGCTTTTTAATTAATTAAATATTTAAATGCCCGACAGAGAGATAGTGATAGTTTTAAATATCATCTAAAATCTGGGATACAGAACTTTTGCGCCGGGCCTGCGTTAATTTTGGGCATATCGCCATTATAGTTCCCCTAGGTAGGTAATAGGTAATACGGGCTGGTGTCCGCAACTCCACGTCAATGCGCGTATTTTGCGTACGGGTGGGAAAATCCAGTATTCGATCCACCCCAGCTCCTCAAGGAAGGCCAGCAACGCCTTGATGTTACTGACCGTCTCACGTAGGGTACCTTGGGTTACCGAAGTATTTTGCCCTGTACGTGGCGACCACCGGGCAGCTTAGAAGCACATGTGCCGCTGTCTCGTCATCCTCCATGCAGGCCCTGCACAGCGGACTGTCTGCTACTCCTATGACAAAGAGGTGTTTATTAAATGACCCGTGGCCTGTTAAAGCTGCAGTAACCGTACGCAGCTTTTGTTTAGTTAGACGGAGAACCTGTTTCGTGAGGCGGCCATCCATTGCGGGAGATTGGCCGCCATCGCCGAAATACGGTCTTGGGTACTATTTACTCTATATTTTAGTTGATATGTCCCACTTTGTTCCCAACAAAACCACACAACTATAAACATCTGACGTCCATCATTAATTATTCAGGGGTTGAAAACATTTTATAGAGAAACACAAAAAGATATCAAACCTACCCTTTTTGCACTGTTCGACGACAGAACACCGCAATGAAGTTATTACACTGGCGCATGAGAATATTTGGACCACTATTCTGATGCCTGCACTATACAGCGGGTTGAAAAAAGCTTGTAATGTAGGGGTGAAAAGTGGGAGTGAAATATGGGTTGAAATTAAATTTCGGACATGGGTTTTATGTGTGAAACATTTTTTTCGCGGAGTGGTAGTCCTGTGTCCGATGTTATCTGTGGCCCAGTAATGTTTCTGGAATAAAAGCATTAAACAGAAACGAAATATTTTAAACGCTCAGGTAAGAATAAGTCCGTAATAAGTAGTAGATAACACTTTTCGTTAGCAGACCAACGCTTAAGCTATTACAATTATCTTAACAGGGCGTTTCTCCGTGCAGTAATAGATTCCCGGTCCTAAATGAAGACCTCAAACATGAAACTTCCTACGTGCTATCCTACTGATATACTTATATGAAGATGTTTGGATATTTGTTACTCAAAAACGCAAAAACTACCGAACGGATTTGGATAAAATTTTGTACATAGATAGTTTATAACCAGGATTAACACATAGGATACTTTTTATCCTAATATTCCGACGGGGTCGAAACTTATGAGGGTGAAACCGCGGGGTGCAGCTAGGATACTATAATAGTTAAAATCCAATACATTTTCGACTTTGCCATCCATCATCATTATCTCTGACAGAATGTTTAGGCCCTCAGGTATGGCTCTGTGTAAGAAGAGATTTCGCTAGTGAAAAATAATCATAAAAATCTATATTACTAATAAGAATGCTAATAAAACAATGCAAGAAGAAAAAAAAAGAAAGGAAGAATGCTAATCTAATCTCCTCACCACCCTTGGTTGACTGGTAGAGAATGCCTAAGGCATTAAGTCCGCCTTTGTACCTTTTTGTGTGCGAAAAGATTAAATAAATAAATAAATGCTGTAGAGTTGGTTTGAACGCGCCAGTCTCTGAAACTACCAGTCTTGAGAATTTGAAAAGTTCTTTTGCGTTTGATAGCCTAATTTTTGAAGAAGGCTATAGGTTACTTAACATCACGCTAAGACCCTTAGGACCAGAGCAAAAACAAAAAGAGTCAGAAAGAAATAACGCTAAATGCAACAGCGCGGGCAGATGATGCGATGCAACGTGGCGGGTCAGGGGAACAAGAAATTTTACGCAGACGAAGTTGCGGGCAGGAGCTAGTAATTGTACAAAACGTTGAAACCGTTACATGTTACTTCAAAAGTAGGTCATGAGCGTTCGAATAGCTGAAATTCCGGAAAAACTAATTTTGTTGTTTTTGCGCAGTGCATTCGCGCCGAATGTTGCAGGCATAAAAACGGAAAAAAATATGCTGTTAGCGAACGAAACTTATTGTTGTCCTGGATAAGCAGAAAAAGGAATTCTCAGTGTTAGAATAAGTGGATGACCAATTGGTGATGCTGCATTTATTTAAAGTGAAGGGAAAGCACAAAGCATCAGAAGCTTTAATTAAATAAAAATCATAATCACCCAGTTAATTTTAAGACAACTTTACTGGTCATGTGCCATTAGCCCATGCTACATCTTGCTTGATAAGCAGGGTAGTTGCCTAACACACAAAAACTGGCAATTGATTGCGATAACTTTAAGTTTTTGACAGTTCAGCCATGTTCATTGCGTTATTTGTGGTATTTACTAACTTTTCAAACCTATGAAGTAATGGATTACAAATTTCCAACAAAACCCTAGAGTTGTGATTGAAAGCGTGTTAGGGTACTGTGGAACGTCTTATTAGGTTTATCCATCTGGAATTTCTCAAAGCCTGGAATCTGAATTTATGCATGGTTGTTGACAACAGTCTCGCCCCCTCATCATTTGAATAGCCCTTTCTCAACTATGTTGGGGGTTGGCTTCCAGTCTAAATGGATGCAGCTGAATACCTGTATTTTACATCGAGTGACTACCTACCTGACCTCCACAATCCAGTTACTGGGTTACACGATACCCCCTGGTAAGACTGGTTGTCAGACTTTCGAGCTACTGACGACCCGTAACGACTGTCAAAAATCCACGAATGACAGCCGGGACTAATGGCTTAAAGTGCTTTCCGAGGCACGGAGGGGTCTTGGTATGTGAAGATGGTCACCCATCCACGGACCAACCGTGGCAAGCGTAGCTTAACCTGTAACTAATTTAAATATAAATGGTGAAATGTGAATACATCTCTGCGAAACCCTACGGGGAATATAGGTGTCATTTATGTCAAAAGAAATCCAATCCGTTTAACAAAAATGCTACTCTAATGTTCCTACCAACCCTCTACAAGTACCAAAACTACACAAGAACCACTTACTATCCGAAACGCCCTGTATAACATTCGTTAAACGTACGTGTGTGGTCTCATGAATATTCCGGATCCACGATGAGATTTATTACGGCCCGGTTTTCCGTCTTCCTCCAGATTTATGCGTCGGACGAACCGTACGGCCCGGACCGGTTGTCGGCCGGCTCCCGCCGAATTAGATTTGTGACTGAGCGTGTGAGTTCGTTAATAATTTATAGTTTGATGTTAATATGCAGGTAGGGGATGCTAGGACACATGTAGGTACAGTAAGCAAATGTTGTACGGTTTTGTTTCGTTTTCGCCAACAAAATGTTTTCGGATAGAAATACATATGTCAGTGACTTACTGACGGACATGCACGGATTAAACTATGGAAGACAGGATTTCTTTTACATTAACACTTAGGGGGTGAACTGCAATGGCTCTTGCTTCAAAATACCCTTCCAGACATGGCACTGCATTGTTATAACAAGCATAAGGCATATATTTGTATTAACAATAACATCCTTCAATAATTAGTGACACACTTTCATTAAAGTGTTCAAGATCAGACATCATTTTGAAGACTCTTTCGGTTAGTATCACAGCTGTGTGGTCCCAAACTACGTGGCGGAATATCTTAATAATATAATGTTCGAACTTTAAAAGAGACCATGACCTCTGAGTTTGTAAAAGCATTTCTTCTCAGGGATCAGTCAGCTACGAAATGCCAGCGCCATCTACATTTCAAATATTGACCGAAAAATTGACGTGTCCTCATCATCATCTGCCTAGCCTTTTCCCAAGTATGTTGGGGTCGGCTTCCAGTCTAACCGGATGCAGCTGAATACCAGCATTTTACATGGAGCGACTGCCTGTCTGACCCCCACAACCCAGTTACTGGGTAATACGATTCCCCTAGGTAAGACTGATTGTCAGACTTTCGGGCTACTGACGACCTGTAACGACTATCAAAGATATCTTGGTAAATTGACGTGTAAATGTGTCTTAAAAGATCTACTTACAGAAAAAAACATCATATCATCATTGCAATATCATTTCACTTCAACGGAGTGTTTAAATTGTAATGAAAATCTCCATCAACATAAAGTAAGACGGAAGCTATACATATAAAATGATTTCGCGAGACGGTTACCGACTGTCAGTCAGCGTCACCCAGTTTAATTAAACCACCGAAAATAGAAACATGAAACTTGGAGATTGCGGAGGTACAATAAAAAAGTATTTATTGAAACTCAAACTCTAAAGCGTACAGGAAAATGACAAATTAATCATTTTACCAATGCAAGAAAGAGAAGGAGCTATACAGGGCATTATGGCACCGATCATTTCTAGTACGATGAAGATAACATTAGAAACGTCATATTGTCGCTAGTCAGCAGGCATTTTTTGTAAAAGACTCACCGTGAAAACATAGGTGAAGTAAGCTGCCATTCCACCTGATGCTAGCATTGACACTACCTACTGACAGCTCACTTGAAGCTCACTTCACTTAAGTTTTTTCTGTAAGTAAGGTTGGTAAGTACTGAAACGATGATGACTTTGATATTTCTCTGAGCGCTCTTGGAGTTAAGAAACAGCAAGTCCTAAACCATTTGACGTTCAAAAAGCGGGCCTTTTAACTACCGAGCCACTTCTCAAACCTTTTCATCCATTGTGGACACAAAAATCCTTTTACCGTTTTCACCCTCTACAAACACAAAATCATCCGTACTCAACGATTCGCTTCAAAGATCGTTCAAGTATAAAAATATGACAATCACTAACACGGTCGCTTTGCTCGGGTGGCTCCGAATTTATAGCTTACGACAAAATGTTGCGCACTCCGGTGAGCTTGTGAGATTTAATGGAAGCGACTTGGTTTCTGATTCAGTTTTTAAAAGGTCGTGAATTATTTTACGAGTATGTGTTATTATTGCACGGGATGATTTTTCAGATGTTATAATTATCTTTTACAACCAATCATCATTTATCGTACCGGAAGACGTAGCGTTGGAAGGCCTTGCATGAGGTGGACCGATGGCCTCGTGAAGGCCGTAAATGCACTGGTGGCCGGAAGTACAGAATTGGTCGAAGTGGCGGTGTTTGGTCATGTCCAGCAGCGAACGTCTTTCGGTTGAATGAATGAATCTTTATTCTAGAAATAAAATTGTCTTCTGACAGTTTTTGTATGAAAGTAAGGGCTGATTTTCCCAACGCCAGATAATAATTATATTTGTGGAATTATTTTGAATCATTGTGCATGCGGCTGATGTGACCCGCCCAATCCCATTTCAGCTTGGCAACTTCTTTGTATACTTCTAAGTTTCCCGTTTCTGAGCGCAGCGTTGTGTTTCGTATTCTGTCAGATAAAAAAAAAGCGTCTCGGGGTTTGCCCAAAATACTGCGTTCCTTGCCTTTTGACAAACCCAAAGAACTTTTGCGACTCGGTGAGCGACCAGGTCTGAACACCGTAGCTTAAGACAGCAGCTCAAATACATTTTACATGGAGCGACCGCTTATCTGACCTCCACAACCCAGTTACTGGGTAACACGATACCCCTTGGTAAGACTGATTGCTTGTTGTTGGGGTTTAGTAGTCTCTTCCAGTACTACACACATTGACTCTTTACCCCACACGAACAATATATTCGACGTTGCGATATCTGTGACGTTCGCTACGGTATCTCACGTCATCGTTATGATAACGACTGATACCGCGGCATTCTGCTGACAATATATTACAGAAAATAAGTATGAGTGGTTCACACGCATTACATACAATAATGTAGAGTGTATCATAAAAGTGTGGACATATATAATATTTTAAGAGTGAGAACTGAACAAGTTTCTCCATGAGATCAACATCGTAATTACGAAAAAATAATCAGCTGTTCCATACATTTGGGTCGAGTAGGTATTGAAGTTTTTGAGGGGTTCGTGGCTAAATAATAACAGTCGCACAGGTCGATCGATCAGGTTAAGCTACGTTTGCCGCGGTTGGTCTGTGGATGGGTGACCATCTTTACATAACGAGACCCCTCCGTGCCTCGGAAAGCACGTTAAGCCGTTGGTCCCGGCTGTCATTCGTGGATCCTTGACAGTCGTTACGGGTAATCAGAAGCCCGAAAGTCTGACAATCAGTCTTACCTAGTCTTATTGTATTATCCAGTAACTGGTTTATATGGAAGTGAGATAAGTAGTCGCTCCATGTAAAATACTGGTATTCAGCTGCATCCAGTTAGACTGGAAGCCGACCCCAACATAGTTGGGAAAAGGCAGGCAGATAGATAGGTATTTAAGTTTTTTATGGGACACCTGATTATTTCTTCTCATACAGATCCTTCTGGACCGAACATTGATCAGCATGCTTCCTCAGTGCGGGTTGACGCTTTCATACCATTTAAACTATGGGTTTCCTCAAGATGTGTCAAAATTGAAAAGCACAGTACGTTGTTAATTGGTTTGAGAAGCGGCAATCCTCCTAAGAGTCTGTTTCCAAATGACCGAATAAGTATGAAACAAATAAATTGAAAACTGGAACAGAATTTGTAAGATAGATAACTTATCATGTGGTTAAGAAGGCTGTAGTGACACAGTACCTGTCACACATACCTTGAACCAGTTACCTTTACCTCATACCACCAAACCAATTACCATTACCAGATACCACCGAGCCAGTTACCACATACCACCGAACCAGTTACCTTACCACGTTTTTAACACTCTGCACAAGAAACAGTGAAGCAAGGCATCTTGAAAAAGACGAGTACGTAATAACACACTTCGTGATAAAGAAACAAGATCGCAAACACGACGCGGCACGAGCGTCATCACAACGCCGCGCCACACACGTTCGCGGGTCGCTTCGAAAGAAGCGGTTTTGTAAGCGCATGCAGAGCAAGCAGAAGCACCAGCACCCTCCGTGTCGTCACTGCACACTCCGGGACCTCGCAGATGGACACACGACGCTGACGACACACGCGTCCCGCGGATCGGCAGACAGTCTTCACTCGACGACGGCACCTGGGGGAAAAGGACCGCGCTAGGCGCGCGACTCATATTTATACCTTCGCGGCGAATAGTCCCGCGTGCAAAACAACGCCCCGAGCCCCGCGCGCGGCTCGCCCTACGGCGCGTCGCTATTGGTCAAGATAAATGTAAACAATAAGATGCTAGGACTAAGGTACTATTGTTAGTGTATATATAAGTAGGTTGTTTTAGAAAATAAATCAGTTGTTAAATTCCCGCCTGAGAAGTTATTACTTTCACCACGTCTCGTCACGGTGCCCAACACTAAATTGGTGACCCCTCGAACACGACCCTGAAGCCGAAGCCGAGTTCCCGCAACATCGAACTCCTGCAAGATCCCAGTAGAATCTCTGAAGAATCATCACCATGAATGCCGAAGAGTTCAGCGATGCTCAGGGCACCACATCAGTAAAGAGCGACGTGGTAACAATCTCACTTCCGGCACGGCTACCACCATTTTGGCGCCAAAACCCGCGCCTGTGGTTCGCGCAGTTTGAAGCCGCCGTTGCTGCCAGCAAGATAAGTGAGGAGCAAAAGTTCAACCTCGTCGTCCCACTACTCGGCAACAGCGACCTGGAACAAATCGGAGACATCATCCTACATCCTCCGACCACCGGCAAGTACAGCACGCTCAAAGACAGACTCATCTCAACGTACCAAGAGTCAGACCACCGGCAGTTACAGAAGCTACTCAGCGGCCTCGAACTCGGCGATAACAAGCCGAGCCAGCTGCTGCGTAAAATGCGAGACCTCAGTGGCAAGCTACTTTCGGATGAAGCGCTGAAAGTTATGTGGCTCAACCAGCTGCCCGCTCAAGTTCGCGCCGTGCTCTCCGTCAACACCGAGTCATCGCTCGAAGTGCTAGCTGCGATGGCAGACAAAATGATGGAGCATTTTGAACCCGCTACAGTCGCCGTAGTCTCCACAGCAATCCCTTCGTCAACAAGTCCAGCAGTCAATGAGGTACCAATAAACACAATTACAAGCCTACAAATCAATATGCTTACGAAACAAATAGAGAAATTGTCACTCGAAGTCGCCGAACTCCGCAACCATCAATATTCGTCGTATCGCCGTTCCCGCCAAAACTCCGCACGTCGTGGCCGCTCACGCTCACATTCAAGACAGCGTACTGATAACGCCCGCAAGCCCGGCGATCCCGACTGGTTGTGCCGGTACCACTACCGATTCGGCAACGCGGCACGAAAATGTGAATTGCCGTGTTCCTCAGCAAAGCGGGAAAACTAGAACGTACATCGACAGTGGCGGGCGTCGATGTAAACCAAACAAGCCGCCGCCTATGTGTGATCGACATCAACAATAGAGAAAAATTTCTTGTCGACACGGGAGCCGACATATCGGTATTAGCCGCTCGAAACCAGAAATATTCAAAACCGACGGAGAATGCAGGCTACAAACTTTTCGCGGCAAACGGAACAGAGATTCGTACCTACGGAGAGCGCACACTCGAGCTCAACCTAGGCTTACGAAGAAGTTTCAAGTGGACTTTCGTCGTCGCCAATGTGAAAACTTCATTACTGGGTGCCGACTTCCTAGTGCATCATAAACTGTTAGTCGACTTGCACCAAAGAAAACTCATCGACCGTGTAACCGAGCTTAGTGTAAACGCAATCAAAATAAACAGCAAAGAAGAATCGATTTACATCATCAATCGCGACCACACTCATCACGACCTGCTGAAGAAATATCCAGATGTGCTTCGACCAATGACACTCAAAACTCCAGCCAAGCATGACGTCACACATCACATCGAGACAACTGGGCCGCCGATCTACGCACGGCCGCGCCCTCTACCGCCCGACAAATATAAGGCGGCAAAACTCGAATTCGAGCGCATGATCGAGATGGGAATATGCAAGCCGTCAAACAGTCCGTGGGCGAGTCCACTTCACATTGTTAAAAAGAAAGACGGATCACTTCGAGTATGCGGCGATTACAGAAGACTCAACGCCGTCACCGTTCCCGACCGATACCCTATTCCACGAATCCAAGATTTTACATATCAACTCCACGGCAAGAAAATATTCTCAAAACTCGACTTAAAAATGGCATACTTCTGGATACCTATCGCAAAACAAGATGCTCAAAAAACAGCAATAATAACACCGTTCGGACTTTTCGAATTCACCTGCATGACGTTTGGCTTAAGAAACGCTGGTCAAACCTTTCAACGTTTCATGCACGAGGTTCTACGAGGACTAGATGAAAACGTATTCTGTTTCGTCGACGATCTGCTCGTACACTCGAGAAATAAGGAAGAACACCGCCGCCATTTAGAAATAGTACTCCAACGCCTAAATACCTACGGCGTCAGTCTTAACATCGACAAGTGCGAGTTTGACAAGGAAAACATCGAGTTCCTCGGATACCAAGTGACATCAGAAGGAATCAAACCCACTCAGGAACGAATACAAGCCATAGTGAACTATCCGAAACCACAAACAGTTCAAGAACTAAGAAGATTCTTAGGAATGATGAACTTCTACCGTAGTTGTTTACCACATCAAGCAGAGTACCAACATGAATTAAATAAATATCTACACAACAGCAAAAAGAAAGACAAAACTCCGATACAATGGTCTCAAGAAGCAGAACAAGCCTTTGAGAAATGCCGACAAAGCATACTCGAGGCAACGACACTGACTCACCCGATACCTAACGCGCCGCTATGTTTATTTACCGACGCATCGAATACTAGCATCGGCGCCGTTCTACAACAAAAAGTGGACAACTTGTGGAAACCACTGGCATTCTATTCAAAAACTATGAGTGAGACGCAGCGACGCTACAGCGTGTACGATCGCGAATTATTAGCAATGTATACTGCAGTGCAACATCTACGACGACTGATAGAGGGCAGTGACCTAACAATATTCACCGATCACAAACCATTAACTTACGCGCTGACAAGAACACCGAGTAGTAGCGATACACCACGAAGAGAACGCCAGCTACACTACATCAGTCAGTTCTGTTCAAAGATCCAATACATTCACGGTGATAAGAACGAAGCAGCGGACGCCTTATCACGCATTGAAGAAATCGACTTGTCACACTGTACGATCGACTACAACCAACTTGCTCAAGATCAACAAAATGATGAAGAACTGAAGAGCTGCATGTCCAACCCGAATCTAAAGTTTGTGCCTATCACATTGCCCGGAGGTCAACGACCCATCATATGTGAAACGTCAACTGGCAACGTTGTCCATACCTACCAGCGACTTATCGTTTATCAGCATTTAAAGCGCAACACGAACTAAGTCACCCTGGTGTGCGAACAACAAGGAAGATAATGTCTACAAAGTTTTTTTGGCCAAGTATGAACAGAGAAGTTGGTTTATGGGCGAAATCATGCATCGGTTGCCAGCGCGGGAAAGTTCAACGACACGTTATCAGTCCACTCGGCGAGTTCCAAAAATCATCGCGTTTCGAACACATTCACGTCGACATCGTAGGACCACTGCCGCCATCTAACGACTACAGATATCTAGTAACAATGATCGACCGCTGCACTAAATGGCCGGAGGCAATACCTATTCGTGACGTCACCGCCGACACTGTTGCTAAGGCGATTTTCGAGGGATGGATAACGCGATTTGGCTGTCCGTTACGTGTAACAACGGATCAAGGAAGACAATTCGAATCTTCGTTATTCAACGCTCTGATGAAGAAATTTGGCATCACCAGGATTCGAACTACAGCATACCACCCGCAAGCAAATGGTCAAGTAGAACGCTGGCATCGCACGTTGAAGGCCGCGCTCATGGCGAGAGGTGCCGGCATACACTGGAGCGATGAATTACCGACCGTGCTGCTTGGGCTACGTACAGCGCTTCGTGAAGACACAGAAGTCAGCCCGGCTCTGATGACCTACGGATCGACACTGAGAATACCGTCAGATTTCTTCGCGCCTACACAGCCGAAAAATGAAGACGCAGAATTCGTCCGCCAGCTGACCGAAACAATGGCATCACTCGCGCCAAGCAGTAAGTCACGTAACAACAACAGGAGCACGTTTGTATACAAGGACTTAGCGACATGTACTCATGTTTTCGTGCGCAATGATACCGTGCGAAGTCCATTGACCCCTCCTTACGACGGCCCGTTCAAGGTGATTCAACGTGAAAGCAAACATTTCACCATACAGATGCCACTTCGAACTACAGTTGTCTCAATAGACAGACTTAAGCCAGCGCACCTGCTCAACGATGAAGAGTCTACCACTTCTCAACAAGCACCGCGCACTAAAAGCTCAGCAGACTCAACTACGAGCGTTGAGCCGCGGTCATGGACCCCCAGCGCACCGCGCGACACATACGTCACTCGGTCCGGCCGCGCGGTGAAACACAACGTACGCTTCGCTTAGGGGGGAGTGATGTAGTGACACAGTACCTGTCACACATACCTTGAACCAGTTACCTTTACCTCATACCACCAAACCAATTACCATTACCAGATACCACCGAGCCAGTTACCACATACCACCGAACCAGTTACCTTACCACGTTTTTAACACTCTGCACAAGAAACAGTGAAGCAAGGCATCTTGAAAAAGACGAGTACGTAATAACACACTTCGTGATAAAGAAACAAGATCGCAAACACGACGCGGCACGAGCGTCATCACAACGCCGCGCCACACACGTTCGCGGGTCGCTTCGAAAGAAGCGGTTTTGTAAGCGCATGCAGAGCAAGCAGAAGCACCAGCACCCTCCGTGTCGTCACTGCACACTCCGGGACCTCGCAGATGGACACACGACGCTGACGACACACGCGTCCCGCGGATCGGCAGACAGTCTTCACTCGACGACGGCACCTGGGGGAAAAGGACCGCGCTAGGCGCGCGACTCATATTTATACCTTCGCGGCGAATAGTCCCGCGTGCAAAACAACGCCCCGAGCCCCGCGCGCGGCTCGCCCTACGGCGCGTCGCTATTGGTCAAGATAAATGTAAACAATAAGATGCTAGGACTAAGGTACTATTGTTAGTGTATATATAAGTAGGTTGTTTTAGAAAATAAATCAGTTGTTAAATTCCCGCCTGAGAAGTTATTACTTTCACCACGTCTCGTCACGGTGCCCAACACTAAAAGGCCATGAAATACTAATAAGTCTTAAGTCACGACAAAACAAAACACCGATATAACTTATTAGTGATAAATTAAGGGTGAAAATGCAAACACCAATTAGATTAAAAGAGATATATTTCGAACACTTCCGAGCCACGACTTACATAATATATTGCAGTAAAAAAAAAAACATTGACAGATAAGTCATTATTTGTGACCCAATTATTTATTATCTATTTACAAGGTAAGTTACAAGTGAGTATTATGCGAGACCTATTTTCACCTATAAATTCCATCGTTTACTATATGACGTTGCATTTATAAAGACAGCTCTAATAATTAGACCTTAAGCTACGGTATCCTAGAAGAGTGGTAGCTGCCACAAAGCGTTCGCAATTTACCGGCGAATGACATCACTGTAACGTAAATTTATGAAAATAAGTTGATGTGTTCTCCTAGAGAGCGTTTTTTGACACCGTAAATTGAAACCCCGCTGCTATAATTATCATGACAGCCGTCTCGTTGAACTCCTCAAGTTTCGAGTTGAGCTACACTATTACTGATAAATGCTTGCTGGACTAGTGCACTCAAATCTGTGTGATACTTTCCTCAAAATACCATTTCAGACATCAATCTACATGGTCTTCACATGATCTGACTAAGATTATGTCTGGACTTTAAAAGAGACTGTGACCTCTGATTTTCTTTCGGCCTTTCTTCTCAAAGTAGTCAAGCAAGAAACGCCGACCTCGTCTAGCTTATTTTATATATATTTTTTTTTCCAATATGACGTGTAAAGTGATTCTGATATCCTATTTACAGATTAAAAACAATTTTGTTTCTACCGCTTTTCTAGGAAACCGTAATTTTACCTATAAATGGTCCAAACACCTCATCATTAAACCCCTCATCAACTCTAATTGAAATACCTCAAAGGTCATGCCACACCAAACTCGACCTTATTACACACGTTAACCCTAAAATACCTGAGCGCTCCAATCACTTACCAGATGTTCCGATTCCGCGGCGGGAAATGAGCCGTGATGTTACCCGATTACGTGCGAAAAAAAGGGGGTTACATGTTTTTTACAGCTGACGTCGATGTGCGGAGGTGTGCGGAAATTGCTCGGGCGTGGTTATCTGTTTAAGATTGCGGGGTTGTGTCAGGGTAGACTGTTTTTGAAAGGAAGTTTAGTTATGTACAGACGCCAGCACATCAAGCTACCCGAAACTGTCAAATTTTTCCAATCAACTTTGAACCTAATGTTTTA
Source organism: Eremobia ochroleuca (assembly GCA_949629135.1). Lineage (NCBI taxonomy): Eukaryota > Metazoa > Arthropoda > Insecta > Lepidoptera > Noctuidae > Eremobia > Eremobia ochroleuca. The sequence continues at coordinate 7,001,422 of OX451408.1, forward strand.
GTGATAAAGTTGAAAATCTATTAAAGAAATTTGACAGATGGTTGTAGCTTGATGTGCTGGCGTCTGTACAGTCTCCAAAGAGATAAGTAAGCAGGTTCATCGGATATATGTACATGGCCAAACTAAATTAGCTAGAGGAACTTTGCAGACGTGGATATCGATATCTAAACACAATAAAACAAAATAGAAATTAATTTGACGATATTTTTTTGTGGGGTCAACGATCGCTTGTAGTGTTGTTACTTGGTTAGGAAAGAGTAGCAGCCCAGAGTCTGGATTGGTGCCCGGTTGATGGGAATAGACTCGTCCAACTCAACGATCTCACAGTTAAACTGCGTAAGCAGTTTTGTGGGGCAATGTACAGACGCCAGCACATCAAGTTACTACAATCTGTTAGATTTCGTTAATAGATTTTCAACTTTAGCGCTAAAGCTTAAGGTTCAAAGTTGATTGGGAAAATCTGACAGTTTCGGGTAGCTTGATGTGCTGGCGTCTGTACCTAGCGTTAAGAAATTTCAAGTGAATCATTCATTCATTCATTCATTATTCAATAGTGTCAATCCCTAGCGTAAGGTGGATTAACGATTCTATCAAGCTTACTGCATCTATGTTTTAATAGTAAGATTTATAGAAAATAGAGAGGTTGATATTGTCTTTAAAACTGGAAAGTCTATTTGTTACCAGCGGGTTGATTGCGTAACAAACAATATCTTTCATTTTGACAGTTCAACAAGATTCATTGCGTTATCTACGTTGTTGAGAAGACAAATGTTTCGAACATATGAAGCAATGGTTTAGCAATATCCTTCAAAATGATTCATATTGTGACCGATAGTGGGTGACTCAATCAGGGTGCAGGTTTTCAAGACCAGCTAGTCATCAGAGTGCTCACGAAATTAGCCTGGGTTGCTGTCGCCGGATATGATGAAGAGGACTATGCCTGGGACTTGAACATTCATCATCTGCCAAGCCTTTTCCCAACTACGTTGCGGTCGGCTTCCAGTCTAACTGGATGCAGCTGAATACCAGTATTTTACATGGAGCGACTGCCTATCTGACCTTCACAACCCAGTTACTGTGTAATACGATATCCCTTGATAAGACTGGTGGTCAGACTTTCGGGCTTCTGACTACCCGTAACGACTGTCAAAGATCCACGAATGACAGCGGGGACCCGAGGCACGGAGGGGTCTCGGTATGTAAAGATGGTCATTCATCCACAGACTAACCGCGGTAAACGTAGCTTAACCTGATCGATCGACTTGAACATTACTGGTGAAAAATTGATGTGCTGTTCACCTCTAACCCCTATAGGGAAGTCATGGTCTTATCCGAAGCAATAAAAATATGTCCGTCCTCCTCACAGTGTCACTAGAATATGAATTCCCTGCACTATCCCTGCACACTTCAAAGCAACATTTAACACAGAGAGTGTAATTCTAAATTCACAGTCACGCTCGCACAGGGATGGTCAAAACGTGCTTTTAGTGCCGAGTGGACGCTTTGGCGGGCTCCATTAGTAACGCATGTTGATGTATGAGTGCATTTGAGTGCTATGTTTTAAGTATTTCGGTGTTTTTAGATGTGCAAGATAGGTGAGGGAGTGAATATGTAGTTGTGCTATTGTAGAAAATATCACTAGAAAACATGAAATTCTCGATTATTTATTTATTTATTCTTATACACACAAAGCAGCCGGTCGATTCTGAAAAATCTCACCGTGATAAATAAGGTGAAGTGAACTTAGAGTGAGCTGTGTCATGCCGATCCTAGCGATTGACACTATTGACGATTCACTCCACGCTCACTTCACCCAAGTTTTCACGGTGAAATGGTTACAGAATCGCACGGCTGTTATAATACCAGTCTATTACTGTCCCACTGCTGGGCAAAGGATCCTTCTAATACAGAGAAAACACGAGCCAAAACTCGTTAACAGAGAAAACATATATAAACATAGAAGAGCACAATCATCTGCCTAGCCTTTTTCCCAACTACGTTGTGGTCGGCTTCCAGTCTAACGGATGCAGCTGAATACCAGTATTTTACGTGGAGCGACTGCCTATCTGACCTCCATAACCCAGTTACTGGGAAATACGATACCCCTTGGTAAGACTGGTTGTCAGACTTTCGGGCTTCTGACGACCCGTAACGACTGTCAAAAGATAGAAGAGCACAAAGGTACTGCTTATTTCAACAGAAATTTCTTCTAGCAAGACACAGAACTTTCTGCAACAGCAGAGTTGGATACGTGTTCAAAAAGATAATACTGGAAAACTTAATTTAGAATATTGTAACCGCAACTTAAAACATATTAATAATAATAATATTTCACAACTTTCACACAACGCCATCTAGTCCCAAACTAAGCAGGGCTTGTGCTATATATTTCTAAACACATACATATTATAGATAAATTACACCCAGACAAAGAACAAACGATAGTGCTCATCACACAAACATTTGTCCTGGGTGGGAATTAAAGCTACGACCTTGCGTATAGTAGTCAGGGCCACTGACCATTAGACCGAACCAAACCGACCGACCTAAACTGATTTATAATACAAAATATTATATATATTACACTATATTATAATATTACTATCGACCCGCCCCGGCTTCGCACGGGTGTAATGGAGAAACACTGATAATTTTAGAGCCATTATTTCTCGTAAAAAATATAGGATAAAAAATGGTTATTGTGGGTTATCGCTAAGAGATAGACATATACCATCGCGGGCTTTTTTGTAGACCTTTTTAAGGTGTACAATACTGTAGTACATTATTTTGATCTATCTCGACGGGTTCAGCCAGCGTTTACAATGTAAGCGCAAAAAAATGTGTTTATTTACGACATCACATTAGAAACCTCTAAAATTATCAGTGTTTCTCTACTATATTATGCATGTATTATACATATAAACCTTCCTCTTGAATCACTCTATCTATTAAAAAAACCGCATCAAAATCCGTTGCGAAGTTTTAAAGATCTAAGCATATATAGGGACAGACAGACAGGGAAGCGACTTTGTTTTATACTATGTAGTGATACATATGCCTAATATTATCATATTAGGTATATGTATAATATTATAATATAGTGTGAGACAGGGGTAACACAGGGGGTGACCACCGAGATGACGACTAATAGAGAAGTATGGAAGAAAAAGACATCTTGCGCCGATAGTGGCAAGTGAATTATTATTGGCCTATAATATATACAGTGTGTCCGGACATGGACTAGCGATATTCTAAATACTTAAATATAAGCTATTTTAAAGTACAATTACACTATAGGCTTAGGTCCAATATACTTCCCCGCTATGTGGCAGCCATTTTGTTTTTTTTGTTGAAGTATGCTCTATGCGAGTACAAAAAAAATCATATATCTCAAAGTTTTAGTCATACTGAGATAAAAATAGGCTTATTCGAAAGGCAATAATATTGTCTACCGTCTGCACTACAAAGCAATATGTTCACAATTCCATAACTTTTGAAAAAAAATGTGAAAGTCGAAAAAAAAAACAAAAAATTATGCAATTCAACCAATAATTGTTAATTACTACAAAAACAACCCCGAGAGCTTTTTTATTTTTTATACTAGATCGACAGTTTTTGAGCTAAGCTACAATACAACATAAAATTCACAACTGTATGTCTAATACTTTAAGAGTTATTGTTGTATGAACATAGCGTATGCGCAAGCACAAAAGGCCTTTGTCGGAACCCTAAACAGGAAATCATTAAAAAAACATAACATTCATATTGAATTTTATTTAATGTTTTTTCCAATATTAAATGAAGATTAAAATATCTAAAGCAGTTGCTCAAAGTGGCCACCTCCAGCTTGTAGACACACTACGGCTCTCTGTGCCACCTGGGTTGATGAGCGCCTAATTAAATCCAAATCGGATCTAATTTCTTCGGCGGCTGCCATAATTTTTGCGACGAGTTCTTCCCTGGTATTTGGAACTGTAGCGTATACTTTTTGTTTCATATGACCCCACAAAAAATAATCCAAGGGTGTCAAATCGGGTGAGCGAGGCGGCCACGCTACTACACCACCACGACCGATCCACGGCTGTAGATTATTATTTAAATATTCTCTCACTGCTCGAGAAAAATGCGCGGGTGCACCATCGAGCTGGAACCACATACGCCGACGGTATGATAGAGGTAGGTCCATGAGGCTGTCCGCAAACTGTGTCTGTAAGAATTCTAAAAATCTAGCGCCGTTTAATGTAGGTGGCAATTCCAATGGCCCTATCAGCCTATCGTTGATTATGCCGGCCCACACATTTACTGAGAATTCATGTTGAAATGAGCTTGGGCGCACCGCCCTTGGATTTGCGGAGCACCAGAGATGGTCGTTTCTGTGGTTTGTAATCCCAGCTCTTGTAAATTTGGCTTCATCAGTCCACAGTATTCTTTGTAAAAAATTACGGTTCTGTCTCAAATTTCTATTTATCCACGAACAAAACACAGATCTCGCAGCAAAATCTGGTTCGATCACGTCTTGAACCCGTCGAAAATGATAAGGGTGTAACCCTTCTCTTTTCAAAATTCTCCATACATGCCACTTAGACATTCGAAGTTGCACTGAAATCCGTCTAACGCTTAGTCTAGGATCATTGGTTATTAGTCTAAGCACTTCTTCTTCATCTTCGGGCGATACCAAGCGATTGCGTTCATTAACAGCTCTTTGAATACCTCTTTCCGCTAATCTTGAATGCACGTCGATAAAAGTTTGGCGACTCGGTGTAGGCCTGTTAGGGTACCTTCGTCGATATTCTTGTACAGCCAAATTTGCACTTCCATTGCAAAAGCCATACACAAAGTGTATGTCAGCAATATGTTGCGATGAATATTGACGCTGTGCCATACTTTATCACACTTTTAAATACAAAACACTAACGCAGCACGTAAACAGCACGGACGGTAAGTGAAAGTAGCGATAGCGATCACAACGCAGGGCGAGGGACAACTAAACTAACCCAACTAATAATTTGTCCTTAAAACTGATTTTGTTTCAGGTAGTGGACTAATACGTTCTATCTCGCTTACTCACGGTAGTAACGAACAGTATTTCTCGCCTGCTCTCAGATGGAATACAGTGAATGCCATAAATGACACTCTGGCGGTTAACAAAGACGTTTTGTGCTTGCGCATACGCTATGTTCAAACAACAATAACTCTTAAAGTATTAAACATACAGTTGTGAATTTTATGTTGCATTGTAGCGTAGCTCAAAAACTGTCGATCTAGTATAAAAAATAAAAAAGTTCTCGGGGTTGTTTTTGTAGTAATTAACCATTATTGGTTGAATTGCATAATTTTTTGATTTTTTTTTCGACTTTCACATTTTTTTTCAAAAGTTATGGAATTGTGAACACATTGCTTTGTAATGCAGACGGTAGACAATATTATTGCCTTCCGAATAAGCCTATTTTTATCTCAGTATGACTAAAACTTTGAGATATATGATTTTTTTTGTACTCGCATAGAGCATATTTCAACAAAAAAAACAAAATGGCTGCCACATAGCGGGGAAGTGTATTGGACCCAAGCCTATAGTGTAATAGTACTTTAAAATAGCTTATATTTAAGTATTTAGAATATCGCTAGTCCATGTCCGGACACACTGTATATTTATCTACAGAAGATATAGTAGAGAGTATGAGGGAGGTAATGAGACTGTTTGACTTAACCCTCAACCACTAATGTACGTCTGAGAGACGTAGACGCGAAAAAAAAATTACAATATCTTTTCACAGCGTACACGCACGTACTTGTCCTTTCCTGTACCTTCCTAAGATCCAGTGACGTTTACATTACAGTTTTTTTTTATTTTTCTATTTCGTAAAATAAATGCTTAAATAAAGTTGCTATGCCGTCTTTTTTATTAAATATTTCCCACGTATGGCAAAGTTATAATATATAATAAAATAACCATAGTATCATACCTAATTACTGAATAAAGCCCGTTTAAAAAAAGCGAACGTCCATGAGACGTACGTCAGCGTTAATGCTAGTAAATACACGTCAGTGGTTAAGGGTTAAGTACTTTTAGGGCCGGTTGTTTAAAAGGGTAGCGGCCATAACTAGTACACACTCCATGAAAAATTAAAGTGTCTATCTATTACGGTTCGAAACATACAACCCCGTGATAGACGGACGGACAGCGGAGCTTTAGTAATAGTGTCCCGTTGGCAGTATTTAGGTATGTAACCTAAAAATACAAATGCACAAAACAAACGGCCTCTTCACCACAAAACATCTCTAGAGACAGTAATAATCTTCAAAGGCCCTTGGGCATTAAAATTTTACTGTCGGAAATGTCTCAAGTTATATTGGGTGGCAATAAAGACGGAGTTACGACCTTCAAATTGAGAGCCTCGGCGCTGTCGTTTGGGGTTGATACTTTTGTCGTATGTTGGAGTTATCTTTCGAAGACTGTTGGTCGTATTTGCATACGGTGCTGGCAGATATACCAAGAAGCCTGAAATGCTAAGTAAAGTTTGTTTTTGGTTCGTTTTTGACTTTTTATGTTTTTGGCACGAGTCGATTAAAGGTTAATTTCGTGAATGGTTGACCATCGATTATATATCGAGACCTCTCCGTGTCTCGGAAAGCACGTTAAGCTGATTCGACTGTCATTCGTAGATCTTTAAATGATAAATGATTTATTTTCTGTAAGTAGGTTTGTACGACCACTTTTACATGTCAATTAAAACTTTGATAGTAGTTACAGGTAGTCAAAAACCCAAAACTCTGAGAACCAGTCTTATCAAGAGGTATTGTGTTACCTAGTAACTGGACATGCCTACAGCCGGTTAGTCTGGAAGCTGACGCTAAAGTAGTCGGGAAAAGGCCAGGCCAACTGATTTGTTTTCGTGATATTCAAATATGCCAAGAGGCCTGTGAGTACCTAAGGTATACCAGCAGGCTTATGTCATTGGGTGTCAATCAAGCAGGCCTGATAATATGGTAATTGACGGGAATCAGTTACCATATATCTTTAACCCCTTTAAAGGCACTTTTGAGCTGTCAAGGTGTCTTCCTTGACAGATCAAAAGTGCCTTTAAATGGATTAACAAAATTAACAACAAAAAAAATACCTATATTAAAAGTTACTGAAATCGATTCAATAGTCAATTATGCATAAACTACTTTCAGGACAAGTGTGTTCATTCTGTTACACCTTACGTACAGACACCGGCACATCAAGCTACTACAATCTGTCAAATTTCTTTAATAGATTTTGAACTCTATCGCTATAGCGTTAGGTTCAAAGTTGATTGGAAAAACTTTACAGTTTCGGGTAGCTTGATGTGCTGGCGTCTGTACATACCTGCAGGTTAATTGCGTAACACACTATCAGTAGCAATGGGTTCCATTCTGACAGTTCAACAACATTCATTGCGTTACTTACGTTGTTGAGCAGACACATTTTTCGAACATATGGAGCAATGGATTAGCAATATTCTTCAAAATGATTCAAATTGATAGTATAATAGTGTGTTGCGCAATTAAGTTGCTGTATTAAAATGGATTCTGTGTGTTTGTACTCTTGTGTCAGTACTCATGACTTACTTAAAATTTAGGTTCCCTTATCGTATTAGATAAATTTCTAATTTTATCTTCAATTTCTCCTACAAATTCTTCATTATCCATCCAAAACCAAAAGCAATCAATTCTAATTCGGCCTCTCCGCTGCAGACTTCGCGAAAACCAACTAAAACAATTGAAGAGCACCTGTTCTATAGTTTTAAAAAACTTAGTTGCGCTGTCTTACGGTAGGTTTGCCAAGAAAATAGGGAAAGTGGAGATTTTCCTGTATTTTCGTTGCTTTTAAATGATATTGTGAGAAATTGCAGATATAGGTGCACTGTTGAAAATACGTGTCTCTATCTTTACATGCATAGAAATGAAAGTCCCTTTTCGTGTCTATTTGTGTGACCGCGTTGTTCGTCTAAACTACGCAACACATTTTGATGCGATTTTCACTATCATATAGAAAATTTATAACAGAAGGTTTGTGTGTATAAAACATTAATTTAAAACAACGGTTTTAAGACTTGTCGTCACAAATATTGAAGTATTTTTCCATAATTTCCGCCTAATAAAATAATGGCTAGTTTTTTTGTCATAAAACGATGTCTTCACCATTTATTGAACTACTGATGCAATACAATGCACCCTAATTGCGTAACACATATTGCTAATCCATTACAGCATATGTTCGAAAAAATGTTTTTTTAATAACGTAAATAACGCAATGAATGTTGTTGAACTGTCAAAATGACAGCCATTCCTACTGTTAGTGTGTTACCCCACTGTACATAAGTTCATAGTTTATTTTAAACAGAAAATAAATACATTTCTACCACATTTTCCGGACAGCAAGCGTGCGTACACATCGAATAAGGGGACTCAAATAAATAGGTTACAGTAGTGGCTCATTACTTACTATAAAATGAGGGCAGACCCCTCGAACTACCCTCCATCAAGTTAAATATAGCACTGGCCCCGATACACACCAACAAATCTTATACTATTGCTATTTTTTTGTGAAGATAATTATAATAAAAAAAAAACTTTTTATAGCACAGAACTGGTGCCCTGAGACAGTGAGGCAGGGTCGCGGCAGATCACAGAGGAGACGGCGGGACGAGTTGGATTGGTTCCGTCAAAACTGGAAGGAGGCTCGCGAAAGATGGAAGGAGTGGAGGGACACCTTTGCCCAGGAGTGGGACAGCGTAGGATATTAGAAAAAAAAAATTGTAAATCGTATGTTTATTTTAAATACAAGACTTTTACAGTACAAGAGGTTTACAGTGTTGATAGGTATGCGAGGACAGTGTAGGCCTGTCAACAAGTATAATCAGACTATAATGTTCCCACTGTTGGGACCCAGGCTGAGAGGGAGTGGGCCGTAATCCACCACGCGGGCCCAGTGCGGGTTGTTAGATGTCACATGTCTTCAATTTTTGATTATAGGACATGGCGGTTTCCTCACAATGTTTTCATTTATCGTCTTGAGAGCAATGGTGAAGAAATTATTCACACAAAGTAAATCGCCTGCCTAAGGTCTAACCCACGACCTACAACTCGTAAGGTGCGTTTCCACAGAAGCGGAGCTGGGCGAAGCGGAGCAGAGACGTGCAGGAATCGACTAATCACAATGGTTGAAATCCTCATCGCGTCACTCGTCTCGTCTGTGATTGGACGATTCCTACACGTCTCCGCTCCGCTCCGCCCAGCTCCGCTTCAGTGGAAACGCACCCTAAGTCGGGGCCGTTCTCATTGGGCCACCACTTCTCTTGTCAAGAAGCACCAGGTCCTTAATAAAATGGTCAACAAATGGAAGCGTTCACATCTGTGAGTGGACATTGTGGGCCTGTCCTTCCTGTAGGAGCAAAGTTTGTCCTTCCATATTCGTCTTCGTCTGCAAAGAGGTGCCCGTGACTTCGTTCGCGTGCATGTCGAAAAACATAGGGGATTTCAAGGATTTTATTTTTTTGCGCGGAACCCTAATTCTTTTTAGGGTTCCGTACCTCAAAAGGAAAAATGGAACTCTTATAAGATCACTTTGCTGTCCGTCTGTCAAGACCCTTTCTCTCCGGAACGCGTGGAGTTATAAAGTTGAAATCAATATCAAATACTCAAGGCTACAACACCTTGAAGGAGTGAAAAAATCAAACTTCTAATTCAACGCAATCAAAAGGTACGGGCATTTATGTTCCGTTTGACACTTGCAAGGGAATCAAAACCTATAGGGTACTTCCCGTTGACCTAGAATCATGAAATTTAGCACAAATAAAAGAAAAAATCCAGAAACGTAAATTTGTAGTTACCTACATACCTACAAATTTGTACGGAACCCTCAGTGCGCGAGTCCGACTCGCACTTGACCGGTTTCTTAAATAAAAACTACATTTTATGATATCAGTTATCTGCCAGTGAAAGTCCCGTCAAAATCGGTCTAGCCGCTTCGTAGATTAGCCGAAACAAAAAAAAACTTTTTTTTTTTAAGTCTATTAAAAAGCATTTAGTAAAAAAGCTGTTATTTTGATACTAACTTCTTATTCGTTATTACACTTCGATTTTATTTATTTGTATAGTATAGATTTAAACTTAACTTTCCTTTAAAAGGCTAGGCAGGTGATGATGTATAGATTTAAACTTCTCGCACACAATAAGCTACAAAAGCGGACTTAATGCCTTAGGCATTCTTTACCAGTTAACCAAGGGGGGAACCCTTGGTTAACTTGAATACTACCATCTTTCTTACCGTGAGTTTCGTAAAGAGACAATAGGATTCCTTCAACAGGATAGTATAAATACATATATTATGTATTATGCAGCAGCGTCCTACATAAATGAATGTTGTAACTGTCTCACTGCAAAACTTGCCTCCGTAAAGAGAGAGAAAGGGAATTGCTGCACATTTTGGCGTTTTTGGGTTATGTATGACTGGGCCCGCGTGGTGGATTACGGCCCACTCCCTCTCACAGAGAAGAGGTCTGTGTCCCAGCAGTGGGAACATTTTAGGTGGGTGGTGGGAAGATTATGCGTATGCAACCAAGGTTGGTGTAGAGATAAGATGGCAGGTGCTCTGATTGAGCGGTGTTGGATATTTAGTTTCAGTACCAACAAGTAACCGTGGCTAAATAATAACAGCCGCACAGGTCGACCGATCAGGTTAAGCTACGCTTGCCGCGGTTGGTCTGTGGATGGGTGACCATCTTTACATACCGAGACCCCTCCGTGCCTCGGAAAGCACGTTAAGCCGTTGGTCCCGGCTGTCATTCGTAGATCTTTGACAGTCGTTACGGGTAATCAGAAGCCCGAGTCTGACAACCAGTCTTACCTAGAGGTATCGTATTACCCAGTAACTGGGTTGTGGAGGTCAGATAGGCAGTCGCTCCATGTAAAATACTGGTATTCATCTGCATCCGGTTAGACTGGAAGCCGACCCCAACATAGTTGGGAAAAGGCTCGGCAGATGATGACCAACAAGTAACTGTTTCAATACCACCCTGAAACAAAAATAAAATCCAAGAAAACGCAGAATTTTGGGTCACAAACGGGAATGGAGCACTCGAAAAAAATCCTCGCAGAATTTCTAGGAGTCGGCGCTTCAATTAAGTTTCCACCGCTGTGCACCATTGTACCAGCGCTTAAAGTTGAGACTTGCGTTACCGAGTGTACTTCACTGTTGCTTATACAGCAAAACTTTTTGCAGCTTTATTTTTTTTTTATTTATCTTCTATTTTTCATGACGAGAAGAGATAAGCATAGAGAAATAGGAAAAGTTTTATTGCGTTTTTAATAACGGTATAAGCTTTTTTTTTTTTAATAGGATTGCTCTCGCGGAATAGTACGATAGTAAATCCTTTTTCCGTTTCTAATTAAAAATACGATGTTACGCTTATGTTAAGGGTGGTTGCTCACGGCAACTTTTTGCAGCGATTTAGTAGCGCGTTTCGTTACACGTCTGTATTGCTACTTTTCACCGTTGGTTGCATTTGCAACACGCGACAGAAGCGACTAAAAAAAAAAAAAAGCATAAAAATATTATTAAAATCTCGATTAAGATTGTAAATGTATGCTTGGTCAATCCCTAGTACCAGGTGGGATGACACTGACAGCTCACTCGACGCTCACTTCACCTAAGTTTTCACGGTGAGATGGTTACAGAATCGCACTGCAGGTGCATGAACGTCAACGAAGCAAAAGAAGTATAAGGATCGCAGCACTTGGCGTTCTGTAGTTTCTTCCTACACATGGGCAGAACCCGTAAGTGTAAAATGTGGTGGGAGTCATAATTTGTTCTGTTGCATTTCCCCCAGCAGTGAAACAGTACAGGTTCATAAAACACCCAGATACCTATTGTCCTAAAAAAGATTCCTCTAAATCCCAAAAGGAACAAGACCTCCTCGCCCCCAGAAACAAGCTAGCAACAGACTCGACTTCACTTAACCACTAAGTAACTACTTTAATTAAAATTTTAAAATTATACCGAATTTTATTTTCTGCATAAATACCACCGAGTGTTGAGTGAATGGAGGATTAAGGCAAGGGGTGCGATTGCTGGCAAGCTAACCAATCAGGAACACGAGATATAGCGCGAATGATTTATCGACAGCCAATCGAAACAGTTTACGCGCGCTTGACAATTTATCACATTTATTTGCGATAATTTTCGTTCGAGAAACTGGTCCAAAATTCGATCATCCAATGACGAACGTTTTGCCAACTTATAAAATTAATTTATAAGGGCTTAAGCAGTAGGAATAATTATGGTGTAAAATATTTTAAAGAGTGAGGGGCCCGTGGCTAAATAATAACAGCCGCACAGGTCGATCGATCAGGTTAAGCTACGCTTGCCGCGGTTGGTCTGTGGATGGGTGACCATCTTTACATACCAAGATCCCTCCGTGCCCCGGAAAACACGTTAAGCTGTTGATCCCGGCTGTCATTCGTAGATCTTTGACAGTCGTTACGGGTAGTCAGAAGGCCGAAAGTCTGACAACCAGTCTCACCTAGGGGTATCGTATTACCCAGTAACTGGTTTGTGGAGGTCAGATAGGCAGTCGCTCCATGTAAAATACTGGTATTCAGTTGCATCCGATTAGACTGGAAGCCGACCCCAACATAGTTGCGAAAAGGCTAGGCAGGTGAAAATATTTTAAAGAGTGAATAAAGTTTTTCATATTTCTGGTAACTATACAAAAAAACTAAGCAGGTATGGGCCCAACCTTGAAATTTCTGAAAACAAAACTGCTGTTCCATAAACAATGCAAGACCATTGCGAACAAAATTAATTAAACAGTTGTTATTTTTCCAAAAGTAGTTCTGTAGAGCCCTGAAGGCTTCACCGATTACATGAGACTTGAACAGAACTGACGAAATATGTGTGAACTATCCACCTTTGTGGAAAATAAAGTGTATTCTACGCTGCCGTGCTAAGCGTAAAAGCGGTATCTCAGGAAAAGTTTTGAGAAAATTGAAGTTTTGCTCTTATTCTCTCAGTGCTTTGAGGTAAAACTGTGATAGGGAAAACTTTTTTAAGATTTTTTTTATATGCTTTAAATAAGATACCGCTATTTGGCTTAGCTCATTAGATGCATATTTCTTTAAGCTATCCGATGCCATAAAAATCAAAGTCACGATTTTTTTGAGATACCGCTTTTGAGCTTAGCACGGCAGTACGAGTAATGTTAGTTCTCTATTTCCTACTTCTCCATGTTTCCCTCCACAGCCGTATATTTAGCGTGGGGACACAAGTTTCTAGATCCTTGTTTTTCTGCCTCAATCTGTTTAATGGCAGCGGGAATGAAATGCGGGCGCAGGCCACTATTCTAGAAATTTCGAGCATTATTATTGCGAGTGCAAAAAATTGCACTCGCAATAAAAATGCTCGAAATTTTTTGAACTACTCAATTTTGGCTGTGCACTTTTGTCCATTACCCCGCGTCCTAACCAAAAAGATTGTTTACACGAAAACGCGATCGTCGCGTTCATAATTATGTCACTCATTTGTTCGGAAAACTGGAATGCGCCCTCTGTCGACGAGACTAAGCGTTCAGGTTCGCCAAAGAAAATGAACGCGACGATTGCATTGGTCTGGACGTGGGTTTATGCTTTGGTTTTGGTAGAATCTGAGAGGCAATTCTCGTAATTTTAAGAACGTGTGACAGAAGAACTGACACCAGACTGACACCTGGTGTGAGTCTCAGTCTGCCAAAAATACCTCGAATTTCCCTAAATTTTTACAAGTTTTGATATTTGTTTGTCTCCGAGATGAGACTACCACTATATTTTGAACGTTTGAAATTACGAGAATTGGCCTTCCGGTCACGGCAATAATCTTAATATCACGCCAGTATTCATCTGAGTGGTAGGTAACAGTGTATAGAGCATATGTGATAGGGAGCAAGTCACAGATCCAGCAACCGGACTGCTGCGAAAAAAATTCTAAAGGTAAACCTGACCTCCACAAACCAGTTACTGGATAATACGATACCCCTTGGTAAGACTGGTTGTCAGACTTTCGGGATCCTGACTACCCGTAACAACTGTCAAAGATCTACGAATGACAGCCGGGATCAACAGCTTAACGTGTTTTCCGGGGCACGGAGGGATCTTGGTACACGAATGACAACCAAAGGCTTAAAGTGCTATCCAAGGCACGGTGAGTCTCGGTATGTAAAGATTGTCACCCATCCGTAGACCAACCGCGGTAAGCGTAGGATACAAAAAAAAATTATGATACCAAAACGATAGGTACCTAAATAAACCGTCTAATTTTCTAAAAGCGCAATCACGTTAATGGTCCCTTGTGAGTTACAAAGCCCGGCTGTCTTTCTCGAAGAAGCGAGAGGACAAACGGCCACAAAAAATTGTAAGCCACAAATTGTAATGTGGAAAAGTTGAAAATGTATTTAAAAAAATTGACAGATTGTAGTAGCTTGATGTGCTGGCGTCTGTACTGTCGCTGATTCAAAGCTTAAGTACGTATTGTGTAATGTTATGTGTAATTACTTGAGAGAACCAATGGGGGAAAAGCGTAATCTTTTTTATTGCAATTTACGCTTAATTAATTAAATATTATTTACATTATGCAATACTGATATGTGATAGATAACAAACAACGTTGTTCTGTACTTAATTACCAAATAGGCAAAATCAAAATCAAAAGTCATTTATTCAAACTAGGCTGAGAATCAGCACTTTTCGAACGTCAAAATTACAAAAGACAGTCCCCCAAAACGCCCGCCCTTCACCACTTCTTAGTGCTTTCGCTGGGGAGAAGAAGTGGCGCAACAAACTCCCCAGCAGCACAGCTGTCTGTTCAGTTAGAAAATACTTGACTGAATACAATACAAATAAGACTATGTGGTCATTTCTTTTTTCTTTTTTCCTTCTTAGTTAGTTTTAATCATGGTCTGGCAGTTTGAGTAATTTATGCGGCCTACCCAAATGTCCTTTCATTGGTATTGTTCGTCGAATCGTAAGGCTCCTCAAGTTCTGAGTTGAGCTACACAATTTTTGACAAATGCGTGCACTGACTGGACAGGTCCGCTCAATCTGTGTGGTTCTTTACTCAAAAGACCATTTCAGACACCAATCTGCATGGTCTTCACATGATCTGACCAAGATTATGTCTGGACTTTAAAAGAGACTGTGACTTCTGAGTTTGTTTCGGCCTTTCTTCTCAGAGTAGTCAGATAGGAAACGCCGACCTCATCTAGTTTAAAAAATATGATTGACATGTAAAAGTGTTTGTACAAACCTACTTACAGAAAATAAATCATTTATCATTTATCATTATCATTTATAGCTATGCAAAGTAATTAACATTAAAAGACAAAGGTCACAAAATTAAATTATTTGCCATATGTCAGCTAGCAACGCCAATATACCAAGAAATACAATAAAAAAATATACGTACTTAAGCAAAAATTAATAAAAGGCGCCCATAAATAAAGGTGTGAATGAGTGCGAATGAGATAGATAATCAAAACTAATTTTTACTGAATATACAAGCTGTGATTGCCAAAGATGGTTTAGTTTCAATGTGTGTTGCAAATGCTGTGATTGTTATTGTGCTGTTGTTGTTTGTTGTGATTGGCATCGTCTGAGCACGCTCGTTCCATCATAGACCTTATCCATCGCTTTCCATCAGGCGTAATCGAGGTCAAGAGCGGGCCCATTCTGCAGTAAAAATTTTTTTGAGAAGCTACTGATTTTATTAAGAAGAAGGTACTGATTTTATTTTATTCATACACTTTTGGACACGTCAGTACAAGGAGAGGTGAAATTGGCATCCACAGACAAGTATTCGGATATATTGAAGCGTGTGAGTTAACATTAACTAATTTTAATGAGATAAATAAGAACACCAACTCACTAAACACTTTCAATAATAATTTATTTTAGGTCGTAGGTACGAAAGGCCCGTCATAATTTTTTCGTCCTAAGGAGGTAGGCGCGTCAAGTAGGTACTGTCCTGGCTTTACGCGTAGCTGTAGATGACGCAGAAGCCGAGGAGTTGACCCTGGGTGGCAGAGAACTCGCAGAGTTGATTGGAGAGGATCTGAAGTCAGCCTTCCGTGTTGACCGCCAGATGTCACGGCAGTACGGCGGCGGTATTCTTGGGCAAATTTACCCGGTACTTGAAACCCTGGAATTTATGTCCAGGAAATAAATAATTGTGCCCTCTGCTAATCCTTTCCTGACGGTGACCACACGGCGGCGTAAACATAAGCGTAAAGCGGATGAAGTACTACTGCGCTTAAGGCGAATGTGTGTCAAGGTCACCTTCAGAATCGGAGTTTACAAAGCTTAAAGAAAAAAGGGTGTGAAGCACTTTTACATTAGTATGAACACAAATAATGATGTAAGCTAAGGTTTATGGTTAGAAGAAATTATTGAAATGAATAGAAATGGGTGTCAAGAAAAAAAGATGATGAAACACAATTTTGCAAATCATTGACCACCATGACAAATGAGAAAGCAATGCGTAACTTGTTCAACACTTACCCAATACGGGGATTACACAATTTATAGGAAAACTTTTTAACTTTAATATTAAAATAGTTTAAACAAAATCTGAGCTTTAGAATGCTTAGTGAGACGGCACGTGTGACGTCACGCACAAGTGTAGTGTATGCGTGAACGCGCGACTCAACTGACCGTCCTCTCGCCCGCTCCTCGGTCGCGGCTCGCGACGCGCATAGGCCGTATGGAGTGGGAAGTAAATTTGTTCCTAAGATGTGAGCGAGTGAGACAAAACAAAGGCGCATTAAGTGATGTGAACGAGTTGGAACTATATCACAATGACTTGACGTTTTGGTATGCTTACCTACATATTTACTAAAATAATAGACTACAACGTTACAATACCCCCCGCGCGCAGCAAGGATTTTTGTCATATCTGAAAAATGAAAGAAAATCCGCACTATGAACTAAAGTTTAACTATTAGTTTACCTTTTTTTAAAAAAAATCATCTTTCATACTTCTCGCAAACATGAACTAGCAGCAGTTATTGCATATATCCTACACAAATATAACTGACGCACAATAACATAAAAAATATAGGTATCATGTTTTCTATAACCCGATACCTTACCAATAGACGTTCCAATAGTAGGTGGAATATGCGAGAGGGATTGTAAGTCATGAATCGAAAATGAATAAATAAAACAAAGTGTGCGTCTTTAAATACATATAAAATTTTTGTACCAATATGATTTTTTTTTTAGTGCTATTTAATTTTTCCTACTAATTTTAAATCTTTAATGTGCCAAGAACCTAAATTTTTGCCAGACATGTCTTGTAACACGTAGACTAACGGGGACTTTTTCTCAATTATCTTGGCTTTTATAAATTTTGGAGCCAGCTTCTTTGAGAATCTGCTCTCTTTATCACTTAAAAAGTACGCTCGTTTCATGACTACGTCTCCAATTTCAAATTCGGCAAACTTGCGTCTCAAATTATAATGTGAAGTATTCTTAACATGGGCTTGCCATAACTTCGCTTGTACGTTGTCAAAGATAGAAGACAAAACACCTAAGTTTTCTGCATATACGTCTCGTGGCAGGAATAATATTTCGTCACCGAGGTCATTATCAGTATAATGTGACCCACATGTAACTAGCTCACGGCCGAAAACTAAAAATGAAGGTGAAAATCCTGTAGCCTCGTTCACAGAGTTATTAATGGCAAACTGCACCTTAGGAATGTATATGTCCCATGATCTATGATCATTATCCACGTAGGTAGAAATGCAAGTGATAATGGTTCTGTTATACCGCTCTACTAAGTTTACCTGAGGGGTATATTTTGGTGTATAATAAATATTTGGGATATTATATTTCTTGAATAATGCCTCTGTCACCTTGCCAGTAAACTGAGTACCGTTATCCATTAACACGGTTTGAGGTATGCCGTGAGTTAAGAATACAGAATCTTCTAAAATTTTTGTAATTATATCAGCAGTAGCCCTTTTAATTGGAAAAATTAAACAAAATTTAGAGAAACAGCAAGTTACGACTAATATATAATTATTTTGTTTTTTCGAAGTAGGAAGAGGTCCCATGAGATCAATTGAGATCATTTGGAATGGTCGCGAACAATGTTTAGGACGACCCATTTCTCCTAAAATTTGATGATTTTGGGACTTGTAAGCTAAACATTTTTCGCAGGAACCAATAAATTTTACGACATCTTGGTACATACCTGGCCAGTAGTAGCGTAAAGCAAGACGTCGGTACGTTTTGAAAATACCCATATGTCCAGCTGTAGGCTCTGAATGATTTTCAGTCATTATGGTCTCACGGTATTCAGTAGGTACGACCTCTTTCCACGAGAATTCTGAAGTTAGTTCGTGTTTATTTTTAGATAACCTAAATAATGAATTATTTTTAATAATAAAATTTGTGAATTTGGAAGGATCATTTAAACAACCGTTATATATATTTTTGTACCAGCAGTCTTTAGAAATTGAATGGGAGTTTGCAATATTTATGGCACTAACCGGAACTATTCGGGACAGCGCGTCAGGAACAACATTATCTACGCCTCTTCGGTGTTTTATTACGAAATTAAAGGCTGAAAGACGTACGCCCCATCGAGCTAGTCGACCAGTAGGGTTACTTAAGGACAAAAACCACTTAAGGGCGCTGTGATCCGTGTACACAGTAAACTGTTGACCGTTTTCAATGTAGCAACGCCAATGTTCGAGGGCGGTAATAACGGCTAAGGTTTCGCGTTCGGTTATGCTGTAATTCTTCTCAGCAGCGGTTAACGACTTACTCATGTATGCAATTGGGTGTTCTTTTCCATCTATCGACTGAGTAAGCATTGCACCGACACCGTAACTGCTAGCATCCGTATGCACTTCGAAGGGCCTGGTATAGTCTGGACAGGCTAAAACTGGTGCAGAGATTAGGCATTCTTTTAAATTTTGAAACGCAGCGTCCGCTTCAGGGGTCCATTTAAAAGAAGGGGTACCTTTCTTGGATGAAGTCAACTTATTTAGGGGACCAGCGATAGAGCTAAACTTAGGAACAAAACGTCTGTACCACGTCGCAGTTCCTAAAAAACGTTTGAGGTCCTTACGACATTTAGGTGTCGGATAATTAAGTATTGCCTCAACCTTGGCGGGGTCTGTACGTAAGCCAGAGCCATCAACGACATACCCTAGATATTTAAGCTGAGAGCTGAAGAATTTGGACTTTTCAAGGTTTATTGTTAGGTTAGCTTGTTTCAACTTGTCGAGTACACGTAAAAGTAGTGTCACGTGACTATTAAAGTCTTCAGATATGATGATGATGTCATCCAAATAAGCAAAAACCTTGAGATCAAATTTAGAAAATAGTAAGTCAACCAATCGCTGCTGAGTAGCTGGTGCATTGGTAAGGCCAAAAGCAGTCCGTTTGAAACGAAATGTGCCTCTACCGGGAACGTAGAACGCAGTCTTATCGCGATCCTCAGACGCAATCGGAATCTGCCAAAATGCTTTGGATAGATCGATACTGGTCAAATAGCGTGCATCTCGTAAATTATCTAAGATCTCGGAAATGTAAGGAAGATTGTAAGCATCTCGTTTAGTTACGGAATTGAGTTTTCGACTGTCCAGGCAAAAACGAGGTTGGCCGTTCTTCTTGGTCACGATCAGAACAGGAGATGACCACGCACTCTCGCAAGGCTCCACCACGTCAAGTGAAAGCATCTCGTCAACCTGTTCCACCAAGATACGCTGCTTCTCCGGTGACAAACGATAGTACCGCTGGCGTATTGGTTCCGAGTCACCTGTGTCAATACGATGCGTGATAAGACTTGTTACGCCCAAACCCTTGTTCTGATACGAAATGTCCTCAAACTGCTTAATAACATTATCAGCTAGTTGTTTTTGTGACTGATCAAGGTTATCATAACCTTGTATGAAGGTTGAATGAGAAGTGACCAAAGAACAATTATTAGTCTTGGCCATAGCAATGCTGCCAATAAACTTTGGGCATAGTTTAAACCTACGCCAAAAATCTATACCTAAAATAAGATTTCGTTTAATCTCTGGAACAACAAAAGCTTTTAAAATATGAAATTGATTTTCGAAATTAATTGGAATATTGATATAACCTAAACTTTTTATATTCTGACCTCCCGCAGCTGTCACTATTATACGATCAGATTCGACAAGTGGCAAGCCATAAGCACCTAGCACTGAATGAGCACCGTTACCCAAAATAGTGACAGCAGAGCCAGAATCTAGAAGTCCCGAAACAGTGAGATCGTTAATCTTAACAGATACGTAAGGTCTATCATCGAGATCGTCTTTATCATCGAGAATTGAGTAGATGTTATACGATTTGAAAAATAGTTTGATAGTTTGTAACCAGTTTTTCCAGTCGTCGCTATCAAATTTGTTATTTGCACAATTCTCATTCATTAGTTTTTTGGGTTGGTTTGTTTGGTTTTACCACAATTAGGACAGTCTGGTGCTTTTACACCTTTATGGCCACATCTGAAACATACCACCTCATCTTTGCTAGCAGTACACTGCCTCAGATTATGTGTATTATTACGACAACGGGGGCAGTAACGCTGTTTCTTATTAGACTTAGAGCTATCAACTGTATCTACCAAAGTAGGTTCCGTATTGTTATAAGAATTAAGTTTATTTTGGTTATTATTATGTTTAGAGTAGTTTTTATTAAAAGAGTTAAAGTTATTATTATACTTAGAGTAGGTTTTATTATTAGACTGTCCTGAATATGCAAATTCAGGAGCTAGTGTATTCGAGCAAGGTTTTGGAGGTTCCCTAAACTGAGAAAATCGTGATTGAATAGCCTCATAATTTCGGCACAAAGTTCGCAATTCATCAATAGATTTGATGTCTGATACAGAAGAGAGGGTGTTCGCGTAAATAGGACGAATGTTGTGGAGTAAGATTTCCAATTTATCTTCCTCTGATAATTTTTTCGTCAGACGTGAAAAAAGTCCAGACATAATGGAAAGGTAAATAATAATATTTTCAGTTTCTCCCTGTGTGCGAGACCGAATTTCTGCAAGCAATCTGTAATCGTAATCAGACTGATCGAAATCACGTCTCAAAGACACTGTAAGATCGTTCCAACTCGTTACCGTATCCCTAATACTCCTGTACCAGTGTAGTGCATCACCGGTAAATATGTCGGTAGCGTTTGTCACAATTTTATCGTGTGAGATATTTTTAGCGACACAAATTTCCTCACAACGTTGAATGAATGCCCGGACACAGGACTTGCCATCGAATTTTAATTTTGAGAACTTGTTATTGTTACCATCACAAGTAACGGTGACGTTAACCGGTGTCGAAAGAGCAGCCGATAAGCAATCACTATTAGAAGCAGCTAGGGGATCTAAGGCTGAATCACCAAGTGACGTAAGTCTTATTGTGGCCTTCTTGAAAAGGCTAACACATTGTTCATAGTCTTCCCTTAATTTGGCATCACATGTAATGCGGTTTAGCCGGTGGTATAAATGATTAAGTAAATTTTGGGTTCGCAGCAATGTGTTCTTATCTAATGACGTAGATTCCAAAGTGACGTTAACCTTTTCAAGAACATCTAGCACACCATTTAAGTCGTCTGTTGGTTCGAAAGGGCTGGTGAGAATATCCTCTGAAGGAAATAATGGTCCACACTTAGCTATCTGTTTGCGCAGCTCCTGCACTGTGGCAGCTGGTGATTCACCCCTAATGGCAACTTCATACTCAAGCTCAGACTTTTGAAGCGACATGAACTTAACGGGATAAGCCATTATAACAATATTTTTTTTTTTTTTAATGATAGAAAAGGAAAAAAGAGAAAAAAAATATGTGAAAGGAAAAAAAAATGTTGGGTAAGTGTTGAATAATTTCGGAAAGTGAAAAAAACCAAAAAAATAAAAAAAAATATACTAAGTACTCCGTCTGTTACAATTTTAACTTTAAAATTAGTAACGTCTTGGTTGTTCTTCCACTAAAAAAAAAAAAATAACACACAAAAATAAAAAAAAATATTTTTTTTTTACTATCTACTATAAAATAAAAAGCTCTAAATAAAAAATAAAAAAATGCAACTAATGTGTACGCACAATAAAACAAAAACTCGATAAAAGTTGAAAATATTTAACAAAAAAAAACAAAACGATATTTAGAAGTTTATGTTGCTGAGTGTACTTAAGAATTAAATAACGTCCATAAGTAACTTTAAAAAATATTGAGACAGGGAATAAAAAAAATTTGCAACTTATATCATGCGCTGACTGTACATCATAATTGTTACAACTTTTTGAACATGACTGTACTTTACTAACTTAGTTTTCTATAACGTACACCTTAGTTACTAAGCAACCAAAAAAAAAAAAACGTTTCACAAAAATAAAAAAAAAACATCACGAAACACACAAACACCAAAAAAAAAAAAACAACTACCTCCATAGAAACGGAAAAAAAATGACCATTAAAATACCACGATAAGGGCGCCAATGAAGCGTGTGAGTTAACATTAACTAATTTTAATGAGATAAATAAGAACACCAACTCACTAAACACTTTCAATAATAATTTATTTTAGGTCGTAGGTACGAAAGGCCCGTCATAATTTTTTCGTCCTAAGGAGGTAGGCGCGTCAAGTAGGTACTGTCCTGGCTTTACGCGTAGCTGTAGATGACGCAGAAGCCGAGGAGTTGACCCTGGGTGGCAGAGAACTCGCAGAGTTGATTGGAGAGGATCTGAAGTCAGCCTTCCGTGTTGACCGCCAGATGTCACGGCAGTACGGCGGCGGTATTCTTGGGCAAATTTACCCGGTACTTGAAACCCTGGAATTTATGTCCAGGAAATAAATAATTGTGCCCTCTGCTAATCCTTTCCTGACGGTGACCACACGGCGGCGTAAACATAAGCGTAAAGCGGATGAAGTACTACTGCGCTTAAGGCGAATGTGTGTCAAGGTCACCTTCAGAATCGGAGTTTACAAAGCTTAAAGAAAAAAGGGTGTGAAGCACTTTTACATTAGTATGAACACAAATAATGATGTAAGCTAAGGTTTATGGTTAGAAGAAATTATTGAAATGAATAGAAATGGGTGTCAAGAAAAAAAGATGATGAAACACAATTTTGCAAATCATTGACCACCATGACAAATGAGAAAGCAATGCGTAACTTGTTCAACACTTACCCAATACGGGGATTACACAATTTATAGGAAAACTTTTTAACTTTAATATTAAAATAGTTTAAACAAAATCTGAGCTTTAGAATGCTTAGTGAGACGGCACGTGTGACGTCACGCACAAGTGTAGTGTATGCGTGAACGCGCGACTCAACTGACCGTCCTCTCGCCCGCTCCTCGGTCGCGGCTCGCGACGCGCATAGGCCGTATGGAGTGGGAAGTAAATTTGTTCCTAAGATGTGAGCGAGTGAGACAAAACAAAGGCGCATTAAGTGATGTGAACGAGTTGGAACTATATCACAATGACTTGACGTTTTGGTATGCTTACCTACATATTTACTAAAATAATAGACTACAACGTTACAATATTTGTTAACATTTTTTAAAGGAATACTTTTGTAACAGACCAAATATAGGTACACATAGATCACAATCCAAGTCCCCTAAAAATATCGTATGACAATCTCACCATATTGTCGAACGCTCACTAGAATAGTCCCCAAACTTTTTTCCATCTCACAGCGCTAAATCAGGGCGTGCTGACTTTAATGTAGTATCGACAGTAATAATATTTTCGAAACAGTCATATTTTTAAACTACCCGCGGAAAATGTGGCTTTAAAAATACGAGTTTTCTCGACCACGGTATACTGTGTTCCGTTTCGATGATTCCCGTTTTTAATTCGACCAAAAGATTTCAGTAAAGCTGTTTGGATTTTGTTTCATGTGTGATTTTGGTTATGTTTAAGAGGTTATAAACCCAGTTTCTGGAACGAAAATTATCTTTGGCATCATCTGTCTAGCCTTTTCCCAATTATGTCGGCGTCGGCTTCCAGTCTAACCGGATGTAGCTGAGTATCAGTATTTTACATGGAGCGACTGCCTATCTGACCTCCACAACCCATTTAGTAGGTAAAATAAATAAATAAATACTATACTCCTTGCTGGTAGTCAGATCCACGAATGACAGCTAGAAACGGCTGCACGTACTTACCAAGGCACGGAAGGGTCTAGGTATGTATAGATGGTCACCCATATGGACCAACCGCAGCAAGCATAGCTTAACCTGTTCGATCGACTCGTGCGGCTGTTATTACTTATCCACAAGCCTCCAAGATCGAAAATGATCTACAGGTCAGAATTAAACGCAAGACGAAGTGATGCGATTGGCTGTTGATATATCATTCAAACAATCTCAGCAGTTTACGCGCGCTTGACAATTTGTCTCATAAAGGAGTTTCGTATTAGGAGTAGAAGTCGGTGATTTTACGAGTAGTTTCATCCTATATCAATCCAGTCTATGCTTACAGTATTAATTTCATTTTCATATCTCGTTTTGACCATGTCACTATTTTCTAGTTCCTAGCTTCCAGATGTATTTTTTATTTTGAGTAGGTATGTAAGTACCTATATTTTGCCAGAGAGACTGATACAGAAACACGATGGTAGTGTTGGTAAATATGTATTTCTATTCTGTTTGATCACCTTTTTGAAACTACATAATACATAAACAAGATATTGTATTATATTATTAAATAAGCACTATTAGATTCGTTTTAGGTTATAATCTTTTACATTGCATATCTTTTTTCTCCCAGCCTCTACGACTTACTGCCCATTTGCTTTTTTGCTAGTTTTATATAGTACTACAACTAGTTATAAGTTTCCGTACTGCACGATACTCCTAACAGTGGGTCCCATTGTACATGCAACCTCGCCATCCTCCTTTCCGATCTTTTTCGTTCGAAAAACTGGCCCTAAGTCTTTTAGTGGTAAAGGAAAGTTGATTGAAGGCAAGATACTTATATCGCTGACACAAGATGGCTGCCGTTTTTTTTCGTTCTCTGTTAGTTTTGATGTTGGTCTGGCAGTTTTGAGTACTGACAAATGCTTGCACTGGCTGGAATGGTGCACTCAAATCTTTGTGGTACTTTCTTCAAAAGACCATTTCAGACATCAGTCTGAATGGATTATGTCTCGACTTTAAAAGAGATTATGACCTCTAAGTTTGTTTCGGCCTTTCTTCTCAGAGTAGTCAGATAGGAAACGCCGACCACATCTAGTTTATATGACGTGTCAAAGTGATATCGATGTCCTATTTAGAGAATAAACAATCTCATTTCATTTCTTTTGTCCATTTGTGCGAAGCGCGGCCTAGGCCATAGTACGCATTATATGATTTCAGCTAGCTACCAGTTAAATCAATACAGCCTTGTGACAGACAGATGGACGGACAGACTGAAAGATGGCGCACCGTAGTTTTATTAATAGTCCCGTTTTCACTCTTTGGGAAGAACATTAAAAATACATCCCTAGACAGACAGATTGATGGAGAGACAGGCAGACGGCGCGCGGCGTGACGTAGACTTACAATTAGTAATAGAGTCCCGTTTTCATTCTTTGGGCAGAATACTAAAAATACATCCCTTGTGAAAATTAATAAATGATTCAGTGGATGCTTATAAAAATAAAGAAAATAAACTCGCTCTAATGTAACCCGCAACGTTCAAGTTTTCTTGCATTTTTTTGCAATCAGCAGCTCTGTGATTATAAAAACTATACGCGCCAGTAACAAATCTGTATTTCGCCTTAAATAAAAAAATACACTTCAAAAATTGACATATTTAAATTGCGAATTAACACTCTCAGCGCCATGATTTTTTTTAGAAGCGGGCTTTGTGGGCGGCCGGCGGACCACATGGCGCTGAGAGTGTTAATTTCCTTTTTAATTAAGCTATTTCGTATAGACAAGCTGTACTGGTAAGCCATGATGATGGCCGTGCATGGGCCATGATGATGGTTGTGTATGGGCCATGGTGATGGTTGTGTATGGGCCATGACGATGGCTGTGCATGGACTAGAATGATCACTCTATAACAGTGTGTAGAAAGTTAGGTTCCCAGTTACTCCTCGTATATGGAGTGGCGATAATCTTGAATTTGACATTATTTTCTACCAAGGAGGTAGGACTACGAAAGAGGTTTCTTTCTCTGAAGTAATTCTTACTGCCGAGTAACGGATTTCTGATGCTCAGGGAGGCACCGACCTTTTTGCTGAAATTAAGAAAGATTTAGTAAGAATCAATATAATTATAATAGGTAGGGTACAGTCCGTTAACAGTTATTTGACCTCTGATAGCACCAACCTAACAGCAACCTTATGGGAATGAAAATAAAGATTACAATCATTTTGACAGGTTTAGGGGCTGCTCATTTATTACGTAATGTAATTTTGACCATTTTCTGACTCCCCTCCCCCCACGTAAGAAAAAATAAGACTTGCAAGAACCCACCTACAATATCTGCCAGAATTGCAAAGAAAAAGTAGCAAAAAATATAAAAAGTTATAACTTTTGCTTACTTTTGTGATCGTTACGTAAGAAAAATCTAGACCCCTCCCTTTTTTCTTACATAGGGGGACCACGTAAGACGAAAAATAATGCTTGGGGTATCGTGGACTGAGTTTCGCACCAACATCGAAACAACTCAACTCAACATCGAAAAGCGTGCATCTGTTCTGTTCCAAACGTGAATCCTCAAATACTTCGGACATGTCTCGAGGCGAGAGGGAGACTATAGAGCGCTTTGGCGTGCAGGGTAAATTGGAGGTCACTAGACCACGCGGACGCTCACCAATGAGATGGACTGACCAAATTAAATCCGCAGTGGGCGATCCCTTGTATGAGTGCACAAAAAATACCAGAAATCAGATTAGGTGTCGAGAAATCGTGAGGTGAATCACTTCAGCCCCTAGACGAGAAACTACATGAGGACCACGACCCCTCTGACAAGAGTGCTACGAAGAAGAAGATCCACGTAAAAAAATAAGGCTTGTTTGGACCCCCTCCCCCCCCCCCCCCCCCCAATCGTCTAACGTAATAAATGAACAAATAATAATGTCTGGTAGGCAACTGCATGACGATAGAGGTCCGGACGTGCTTGTCATGCGTCGAACTTTGCTTGCGCGATGCAGGATTTTTCGTGACGTCTGTCAGTGTGATGCGTAGTTTGTATATGGCGTTCTAGATGGCGCAGCAATACCATGTAACTCTCGCTATAATAAAGACCAATCTGACGACAGTTTCAAGTCGCTTAGGCAGCATAGCGTGCCAGAGAAATAGACAAACGAGTACACACAATTATCGTCATCTGCCTAGCCTATACCCAATCATGTTGCGGTAGGTTTTCAGTCTAACTGAATGCAGCTGAATACCAGTTTTTATCGTGGAGCAACTGCCTAAGTGACGTCCATGGGTAAGACTTGTTATCATAAGAAATATATATTATTATATAGAGTTTATCAGAACTGTGTAGCCATATTTAAGGGTGTGGTTGGGATTAAACTGAACAACTTTTTCCATGGGGCCAACATCGTAATAGCGAAAATTATCAACTGTCCTATACAACACTTCATTAACTACTCGATCCAACTGTATGGGACAGCTGACTATTTTTTCTCGATTACGGTGTTAGTCCTATGGCGAAAGTTGTTCATCTTGATGGTCTGTAGCCAGTAGCCACACTCTTAAATACGAGTATCACCACAGATTTGTAATACATACTGTATACAGTCATACCTACATACACCCAAAAACATAATCTCCTTCTGATGAAGTAGGGTAACAATACTCACAGATTTTGAAGCACCAACCCTTGTGACACTTTATTGTTGACTTCATCAAATCCAGCATTTAGGGAATTTCTCTCATTTTGAATCATCGGTACCCCCGTGTTCAAGCCTTTAGCATCATCAGAATTTGAAGACAAGCCTCGTATTTATGGTAAACAATAGTTGAGCAATTTTGAGCAACAGTTTTGTGGGGTTCCGTACCTATAGGGTGCCAACGGGACCCTATTACTAAGACTCCGCTGTTCGTCCGTCAGACAGACGGACTGGTCAGCGGGCTTTATCTCATGAACCGTAGCAGGTAGACAGTTGAAATTTTCACATAGTATGTATTTCTATTCCCACCATAACAACAAATAATACGAATAAAATAAAGTGAAAAATTATTATTATTTTTTTCATAAAAGAAACGGCTTCCGTACCACAAGGCAATAAACTCTGAAAAAATGCGTTTTTTGCCTTGTGTTACCGAAGCCTTCGTGTGTGAGTCCGAGTTGCACTTGGCCGGTTTTTTTTATGGCAAACCTAATGTTTGTGCTCTTTTTTTTTTGTTTTGGGATGGAAAATCCTCATGGATGTCCGCCGCCCTGGGGAGGGCGGCGGGGTCTGTCAGACTCTTACTGACTAAAAACCACCCAACCCAACCAGCTGCATAGAAACATGTTGCAAACACTGCAACTTGCTCCCGCAACACAAAAACATATTGCTCAACTTTTTTTTACCATGAATATGATGCTTGAGAGTGCCATCTACTTTTCTGGGCAGACGTTTCAACTCCATCGGGCTCATCGTTTCGTACTGGCCCTCAGTTTCAACAATAGGATCCACTTCGTCAAAATCAGGTAAAGGTTTGACCCCATACACATAGGAACCTATGTCGTTTGAACATGTTACATGGATAAGCCCCAAAAGCGTTAAAACTAACAATTTGACTTTTCTAACTTCTTTCATTCTAACAAGAGCTTAACTTCTTGGTAATTTATATTCCTGAAGCTAGATGGGCCACTGAAAGTAGCCGGTTCATATGATTAATGATCACTGATAATATTAGTCACATGTCCGAGATGCTGAAAACAAAATAAGAAAAAAGTATATAATCAAAATTAAAAAAAAAGACAAAAGTCATTTATATTATCTGCCTAGCCTTTTCCCGACTATGTTGGGGTCAGCTTCCAGTCTAACCGGGTGCAGCTGAATACCAGTATTTTACATGGAGCGAGTGCCTATCTGACCTCCACAACCCAGTCACTGGGTAATACGATAGCCCTTGGTAAGACTGGTTGCCAGACTTTCGGGCTACTGACGACCCTTAACGACTGTCAAAGATCCACGAATGACAGCCGGGACCAATGGCTTAACGTGCTTTCCGAGGCACAGAGGGGTCTTGGTCAATTGACGTGTAAATGTGTCTTAAAAGATCTACTTATAGAAAAAAAAATCATATCATCATTGCAATAACATTTCACTTCAACGGAGTATCCTTATTGCAATAACAATAAAGATCACTGTGATTTTGACAGACTTGACAGTTGCAGCAACCCAACAGCAATCTTATTACAATAACAATAAAGTTCACTGTGATTTTGACAGTGATGCAAAATCGTAGGTAAAATAACTGTGAATGGTGTGTACAGATGCCAGCACATCAAGCTACTGCAATCTGTCAATTTTCTTTAATAGATTTTCAACTTTATCGCTTAAGCATTAGGTTCAAGGTTGATTGAGAAAATTTGACAGTTTCGTAGTAGCTTGATCTGCTGGCGTCTGTACAAAAAACTTTTGGCGATCGAATGATGTTGACAAGGGGGCGCTGTTGGTAAACATTTGAGTAATTGTTTTGTGAAGTGTATTAAAAAAACAAGATGGCGGCGTTAGTACCGACTATGGCCACGCGCCAAAAGATCCTTGTACAGCCTTGTGGTCTTAGTTATGTGTCGAAAGTATTAATCATCATTATAAATTCAAATGAACACAGTACAATAATAGACGATCATAAAAAGGTGGATGGGGCAGACTGGACAGGTCCGCTCAATCTGTGTGGTTCTTTACTCAAAAGACCATTTCAGACACCAATCTGCATGGTCTTCACATTATCTGACCAAGATTATGTCTGGACTTTAAAAGAGACTGTGACCTCTGAGTTTGTTTCGGCCTTTCTTCTCAGAGTAGTCAGATAGGAAACGCCGACCTCATCTAGTTTAAAAAAAAATATGATTGACATGTAAAAGTGTTTGTACAAACCTACTTACAGAAAATAAATCATTTATCATTTATCATTTATCATTTGGATGCGGAGGGCGGAGGACAGGGTGTTATGGCGCAGCATGGGAGAGGCCTAAGCCCAGCACTGGACTGCAAAAGGCTGACACGGCCTTCTCTCTGTGAGAGGGAGTGGGCCGTAATCTACCAAGCGAGCCCAGTGCAGGTAGGTAGATGTCACACGTCTTCGAAGTTTTAGTTCTAGGACATGCCGGTTTCCTCACCATGTTTTCTTTCACCATATTGAGAGCAGTGGTGATGAAATAAATAACACAACGTAAAGCGCTTGTCTGGGTTCGAACCCACGACCTGTAACTCATAAGACGGGGGCGCTACCGCTGGGTCGCAACTGCTCTCTGACAATAACAGACAGTTTGCCAAAATCCTTTGTTTTGACAACAATATTACTGTCGTCAAACATACTACTATAATATCTAAGCCACTATTTCAAAGTTATCATCTTGTGCATCATCAGAATTGCTCCAAACTGAAGGAATTTTCACGACAATTTTCCGACGTTGAAAGCTCTTGATGAATGTCTCGAAAACTCCGCTCCGTTTCCGTCCACAAAGATGCTTAATGGAACAAGAAGAGAAAATGTACAGAAATGTAAAAAAAAAATATCTTTCTAACTGAAAGTCAGCAGTAAGATAT
Organism: Eremobia ochroleuca; assembly: GCA_949629135.1. Taxonomy (NCBI): domain Eukaryota; kingdom Metazoa; phylum Arthropoda; class Insecta; order Lepidoptera; family Noctuidae; genus Eremobia; species Eremobia ochroleuca. Next base: position 7,032,168 of record OX451408.1, read on the forward strand.
TTTTTCTGTCGGCCCTTGTCCTATATTATTTGCACAAGGCTTTTAATTTTGTTCCCCTATTTGACCGACTTTAAGAGGTTCTCGATTTATCTACAAGGTGTGTATTAATTAAGAGAGTTTTGTCAGTTATTTTCATTAGTTTTTTTAATGTAAAAGGCCAGCTATTGAAACGGTTCTACAGCGAAATTATAATGGTTCCAGGAGGAATCGGAAAGGTAGCCCGCGAACTCCAAATTTTCTTACGTATTTTGCATTTTGTAAATATAATCTGCGACAGTAACAAGTATGTATTTCCAGAACTATAATCATAAAAATCATCAATACAACCCTCTTAGTATATATAACCCTATTGCTTGATATTTCAGAGGGGCCCGTGGCTAAATAATAACAGCCGCACAGGTCGATCGATCAGGTTAAGCTACGCTTCCCGCGGTTGGCCTGTGGATGGGTGACTATCTTTACATACCGAGACTCCTCCGTGCCTCGGCAAGCACGTTAATACGTTGGTTCCAGCTGTCATTCGTGGATCTTTGACAGACGTTACGGGTAGTCAGAAGCACGAAAGACTGACAACCAGTCTCACCAAGCGGTACCCATTTACTGTGTTGTGGAGGTCATATAGGCAGTCGCTCCATGTAAAATACTGGTATTCAGCTGCATCCGGTTAGACTGGAAGCCGACCCCAACATAGTTGGGAAAAGGCTAGGCAGCTGATGATGATTGATACTTTAAAAAAAAATAGTAATCCAACAGGATTATATGAACTTAGAAGGCTACCCTAGAACTTCCTCCTTTAGCACTTCTAGCTTGAATACGTCTTTGGAAATTGTCACCAGTCTGTTATGATTGTAAGTTGCGGCCCATTGAGTTCGAAACAAAGGATTTATTCAACAAATATTGAGAAGAAACATTGTTTATTTAAGAGATATTTAAGGAGGGACACATCAATGAAATGGTTAATATAATATTATTTTCTACAATTCTAAGGCCTGTATTACAGAATCTTACTCAAGACTCAACCATTACTTAAAACTAGTTTCAATCAATCGAGACAAGCTCGACTTAGAGTGGAGTCCACAGGTTAAAATATAAAAATTATGTTTCCCTTGTAATAATAGCTTTAGGAGTAGTCCCTAAAAATAGGTACAAATAAACTACCTCTGATTTTGCAGCACTGTCAAAATCACAGTGATCTTTATTGTTATTGTAATAAGATTGCTGTTGGGTTGCTGCAACTGTCAAGTCTGTCAAAATCACAGTGATCTTTATTGTTATTGCAATAAGGATACTCCGTTGAAGTGAAATGTTATTGCAATGATGATATGATTTTTTTTTTCTATAAGTAGATCTTTTAAGACACATTTACACGTCAATTGACCAAGACCCCTCTGTGCCTTGGAAAGCACGTTAAGCCATTGGTCCCGGCTGTCATTCGTGGATCATTGACAGTCGTTAAGGGTCGTCAGTAGCCCGAAAGTCTGGCAACCAGTCTTACCAAGGGCTATCGTATTACCCAGTGACTGGGTTGTGGAGGTCAGATAGGCACTCGCTCCATGTAAAATACTGGTATTCAGCTGCAAAATGTAAAGATATTATTTGGTTAATAAACAATTTATTATATTATTATTATTATATTTTGTCTTTGACATACCTCGGGACCCTGGAGTCCCGGACCTTTGGAAGGCGTACCAGGGGCCGAAGACAACCTCGAGGGGCCCCTTAGACAATTTTAAATGAGACGTGTAACGTTAAATGCGCAAAACCTGAAAATAGTTTGATCAGAATAACGAGCAGAATTAATTGAACCACTTTTTAATATAGGTCACATTTTTCAAAAAATCTTCATTAAAAACGTTGCCGTGTCTATTTATTAATAGGTCAAGCAAGCCAATGTCAGCGCGGCGCAGCGGCCCGGTGACGACTCCTCCCTCGGTAAAGCGTCGTCGCAGACGCAAGAAACAATCAGAATGGCCAGTAAAAGTAAAACAGCAAATAAAACCTTTAAAAAAAAATAATTACTTATTTTCTCTGTGAAATAGGTAAATTGAATTAAAAATCAGTTGGCGTGTCTGAGGTTTTGCGCATTTAACGTTACACGTTGTATGTGTGTACCTCTCTTACTAACACGGGACTTACAATCTTGTGTACGTTTCTTAAGCGAGAAAATCGTTGGTAGCTAGTTACTTTCTCGTCTGCGGTGGGACAGGTGACACAATGCCAATATTCATTTTTATTGGTAACTTTTATGGCAAGCTTATTTATACATAAAAGAGTGATATAAAAGTATTGACGACTCAACATACACACAACATTGTCCAAAAGTAGGTGCAACTTGGAAGCTAGCTGACAATGACTAACTTATTCACGTGACCCGAGGGCTGGCCTATTTTTAGGTCAGAGAATAAGCTTTGGTAAATAATTCTGTTTCTACGCTTGCCGCGGTTGGTCCGTGGATGGGTGACCATCTTCACATACCAAGACCCCTCCGTGCCTCGGAAAGCGCGTTAAGAACGGCTTAACGCGGTCCCGGCTGTCATTCGTGGATCTTTGACAGTCGTTACGGGTCGTCAGTAGCCCGAAAGTCTGACAAGCAGTCTTACTTGCTGCGGTTGGTCCGTGGATGGGTGACCATCTTCACATACAAAGACCCCTCCGTGGCCGGGAAAGCGCGTTAATCCGTTGGTCCCGGCTGTCATTCGTGGATCTTTGACAGTCGTTACGGGTCGTCAGTAGCCCGAAAGTCTGACAACCAGTCTTACCAAGGGGTATCGTATTTCCCAGTAACTGGGTTGTGGAGGTCAGGTAGGCAGTCGCTCCATGTAAAATACTGATATTCAGCTGTATCCGGTTAGACTGGAAGCCGACCCCAACATAGTTGGGAAAGGTTAGGCAGATGATGAAATAATTCTGTTTCTGTAAGCAGATCTGTACAAACACTTTTACAAGTCAACTCGTGACGCTAGTATATAACCTTAAAAAATAAAACTGGCTTTAACTATTACGTCCCAAGTTCTAAAAATCTAAGAATTTATAAAGGTCTTGTCTATCATATTAACTACCAATTAAAACAAAAAAATATCCCAAAACACGAAATGTTATTAGCTGCAAAGATAATCCACTTGGGGGTGGATTATCTTTGTTAGCTGTAAGAAATTCCCACACATGAATGCCGTTCGCGTTTTCGTATATCAAGGACGTTCCCAGTCCGCATACGCAAATTCAATCAAATATATCCAATAGTTTATTCACTACCTAGTCAAAAACACTTTTTTATGTCGATGTTAGGATTCATTTGATAGTTCCAAAATATTAGTATTGTCAGTGTTTTCATTGAATGTCATAAATTGTTGTCTCCCATTGTATACTTACTTTAAATCTTCAAATATCAATCATTATATTTTTTATCAAAAAGTCACTTCAATTTCTAATTAATCACAATTATATTCATACTCGCAAGCAGTCACAACACTACTGGGAAATCGTACTGGCATCAAGTAACTATACACTTAAATACTATCTTGAGACAATACTACTCGTACTACACACTATCTTGAGACGATAGAAGAAGAAGAATATCTATACAAACGTGCCACACAACACCGCATCGACGGATATACGTTTGAACCGTACAGTCAAACGCACAAAAGTGGTAAAATTTGAACTGCAAAAATCGCCCTTAAGCGTGGCTCACGAAACTATCACTTAAGGGTTTTTCGTTTCACGCGTCAAAAATGATTACTTCCACTTAAACAAACAGCAACTTTACCTTAGTGTAAGCAAAGTTAATTTTGTTTTTGGCTGCTCGATGCTGACTTTTGAAACGATGAGCAAAAACCCTACACGAAACGAAGGCCTGGTTTCTTGGCCCTCAGGTTACTGCTTTAACCGAGACATAAAGACGGTGTCAATTTCGATTAACTAGATTCTGCCTACGACGTGAAATTTCTTGTTTTAACATATAATTTCTTCTGAAACTCGGCAATACTCTGAATATTATAAAGAGAAAATATTTGATTTCTTGTATGTTTGTTTGTTACGCTTTCACGCCAAAACAGCTGCTGATTTAGATAAAATGGCGCACATGGGTAGACCACGACCTGCATTAGAATATAGGCTACTTTTAATCCCGATATTCTCACGTGATCGAGACTTTTGCGGTTGAAACCGCGGGGTGCAGCTAGTATTATAATATTTTAACCTTCCAGAATAAATTCTCTAAATTATGGTGAAATCAAAACCTATTGCGTTCACAACAGTCACACAGACAGACACGAAAAGCGACGTAAACTCATAATATGTATGTATACAACGTGTAACGTTAAATGCGCAAAACCTCAGACACCCTAACTGATTTTTAATTCAATTGACCTATTTCAGAGAGAAAATAAGTCATTAAAAATATTGTATAGGTTTTATGTGCTGTTTTAGTTTTACTGGCCATTCTGATCGTTTTTTGCGTCTGCGACGACGCTTTATCGAGGGAGGAGTCGTCGCCGGGCCGCTGCGCTGTGCTGACATTGGGTTGCTTGACCTATTAATAAATAGACACGACAACATTTTTAATGAAGATTTTTTGAAAAATATGACCTGTATTAAAAAGTGTTTCAATTAATTCTGCTCGTTATTCTGATCAAACTATTTTCAGGTTTTGCGCATTTAACGTTACACGTTGTATATGATATGCGGTTGCATGTACTAAGAAATGAAACTAGAGCACCAACCTCACGGATACAAGACACTAATTTGATATTGTTGCAACTGACAATGGAATGACGGCCGCCTCACGAAACAGGCTCTTCTAACTAAACCACAGCTGCGTACACTTATAGCAGCCATAACTGGCCACGGGTCATTTAATAAACACCTCTGTGTCATAGGAGTCACAGACAGTCCGCTCTGCAGGGCCTGCATGGAGAACTCACACAGCAGCACATGTGCTTCTAAACTGCCCGGTGGTTGGTGGGCCAGAAACTCCAAGAACATTCTTTTGAATCAGTACTTATATTGCAAAATAATAATAATATTCCACAACTTTCACACAACTCCATCTAGTCCCAAACTAAGCAGAGCTTGTGCTATGAGTACTAGACAACTGATAAACATACATATATATTTCTAAATCCACACATATTATTATAAATAAATTACACCCAGATAAAGAACAAATGATCGTGCTCATCACACAAACATTTGTCCTGGGTAGGAATCGAACCCACGTCCTTGCGCATAGTAGTCAGGGCCACTGACCACTCGACTAACAGGCCTGTCAAAAACAAAATCCTGAGTATATTATTCTTGTATTACAGTTTGTTTGACTGTTTTGACACATGTTCAACTTTTGAACGTGTTTAAAAATATTCGCAGACACCGCAGTTCCTCCCGCTTCTTCCTACAGTAAGCTGAAGCAGGCGCAGTGGAAAGGACTTCCAATTTTCAAAAGTTTCAAAATCTCAGTTGGCGCGTGACCGCAACGATGCAATGCAATTACTGCGACTCTGACTTCTTTGCGCGTCCACTCCGTTTTAGAAAATTAACAAAATTCCAGAAACACTTTGTTTTTATTTTCTTTAAATATTTAAACGAATAATATTTTCCTCGGCTTGCATTCTATATTCGAAATTTTACCAATGTGACAGAACCTATGGCCCGACTACGTATGTATCCACAGAACAGATAAACGCCGGTCGATTGTGTAAAAATCTCACCGTGAAATCATAAGTGAAGTGAGCACTTAATAGTGTCAATCCCTACCATTAGGGAATGACAGAGCTCACTTCCCACTCATTTCACCTAAGTTCTCACGGTGACATATTTACAGAATAGCACTGCAGCCGGTCGATTCTGAAAAAATCTCACCCTGAAATCATAAGTGAAGTGAGCACTTAATAGTGTTAATCCCTTAATGTTAATGGCAGCTCACTCCACGCTCACTTCACCCAAGCTTTCACGGTGAGATGGTTACTAAGTAATATATGTTCTGCTTTTACTAAGAGGCCGATTTATAAAGCTCCAGTTATATGAAATTTCCATAATTATATTTGATACAGGGTGGCAGCATCGATGCGCAAACTGTAACCACGAATTTAGAACACGATTCTAGACCCCTAACGCAGAAATTCTTCGTCAGTTATCAAAACAAAATCTACTGCTTCATGGAAAAGTGTAAAACGTAGGTTTTGCACGTTTCTTCTACCGCGTCAAAATGTATGGGTCAGCATTTTTTTTTAAACGTTGTGGGTTTCGGAATCATGTACTGAATCCATGGTATTTATAACAGAAGACCAATTCTCGTAATTTAAAACATTAAAAATCTAGTCGCAATCTCATCTCGGCGACAAACAAATGTCAAAAACTTGTCAAAAATGTTGGGAAATTAGTGAAATTTTGACAAATTCAGTATGAGATCAGACTTCTCAGTCTGATCTTAAAATTACGAGAATTACCCCGGCTGATGAATGGAAAAAAATTACCTAGGTAGGTAATAAAAATTATAGAACCAACTTATCTAAAACATTTTTTATTTACAGACAAATGCAATTCAATACAAAATGTGTACCTTACATTTAAATTAATGCTTACAACACAAACTTTTGAGTGTATTTTGAAAATATTTACACTTATTTCTTAACTCAGATATGAAATAATACTTTGGCAATATAAATCACTGATCTGATGTTTTTCGTAGCTTACATACTAATATGTTATTGTAAAGGAATGAATCAAGAAAAATGTAGAAATGATGATTAACCATCTAATCTGACACTTTTTTATATAGGTATAAAATATTACAAGTGAATTCACTTACTTAAGGGTCCCGCAGAGGCGCGACGCGACGGTGCGCCATGATTCTGGTAGAACCATTTTCATCGAGTTTTCATAAAACACAAAAAAAACACAAAAAAGGAAAAACAACCGTAATGAATCGATCGAAACTACAATACGGCTGATGAATTATGACATGTCCGAACTTAGCGCAAAAGGCTGCGCAATAACATTTTTACAAGCTATTATTTGACTTGCCTTGTTAATTAGTATGTATGGGCCAAATCTTGCAACTGAATTTTATAACAGTTATTACCCACTGATTGAGCTGAAATTTTGCATACGCTTTTGGTTTGGATGACAATGCACGGTTAACTAAGTCACATCATTCTAAATCCAATAAAAAGGACTCTGCAATAGCAGTGTTCATAATCTCAGATAATTTACAGTCCGTCGCCACTTAATCGTTATCTACTTTAGTGAAATGTATTCTAAGTTGATTTTTGAGTGACCATTTGTAACAAAAGGTTCCTAATAAGTTTTTGATTGCAATGGAATTTGGACTTTGTTAATTATGACATTAAGTTTGTTGCTCCATAACTTGAAAATGATCTCAAATTCTTAATCCAAATATGGGCACTATATTTTATGAGTAAAGTTAAAAGAATTTCCTAAAAGTAAAACCAGTCGAGGGTTCCCAGGATGAGCTCCTCATGAAGGGTGATACAGACTTGCTCAAACCTGCGTTGAAGTCCAGAGAACTGGATTTATCTCTGAAGAGGTTCAAGTTTCCGTTGGCGGAGTAATCAGTTCGTTGCAGGAACGGAGTTTGAGCTACACCTAATGAGGCTCCGACTCTGTTTCTGTAATAGATGAAAATAATTAGAAAACTATACACGCAAGTTTTCACGGTGAGATTTTTACAGAATCGACATGCTGATGATTTGTATACCTACCTATGCTTATGCCGTAAAACAGCGTTACTGCGTTCCAGATTGAAGAGTAGGTGCTGGTGTAATTAAAAGCACATAAGACCAAAATTTCAACTTTGCCTTTAGTTTGGTGACGTATTTACAACGCCTCTGGTATTGCTGATCGGTGGTGACAACATATCTTCAGATGAACCGTCGTCTTGTAACATCGATCACTAATAATTAGTGATCGATGTCTTGTAACCCTATTTTCTACCTAGCCTTTTCCCAACGGACCGCTTCAAGTTTACCAGATGCTAAACTTCATGTAAACTTGAAGCGGCAGTCGCCTATCTGATCTCCACAACCCAGATACTACTGCCCATAAACGGGTACCTCACTTAGAACGTTTAGCCGTTGATCCTCGGCCTGATCTCTCTCCGGGCGTGTCGGATTGCAGTCCCACCGTGGTTAACACGATACGCTTCGGTAGCCTTATAACCTTAATAGTTTGATAAAATACTCACTTGTACATATAATCAACTCCGCCTCCATAAGTGTTGAAGTTTGGAACTTGAGGAATGGAAGGCATACTCCTGGTCACGAAGGCATTAGCTCCAACGTTGTGATTCGGGTTTTGGAAAAGGGTCGCGTGACCTGCAAGTGTGGCCCGGTCGCCGAAGTTAGGGATGCGCGTATTGGTGAGGGATAGCCCGTGGCCGTTACTGAAATTAGGGAAGGATCAAATGTGAAATCATATTTCAAAGGGATTATGAATAATAAAAGCTTTATTAGGAACAATTTAGGCATAAATTGAACAAAAGACTCGAAGATAGCAACAAAAGTAAAATACTGTGGCGTGGATCAACGCTCCATACAAAATACAAGGAAGAGATATGTTCCAGAATTTCACATCTTTAAGGGAATCAGTCTAGATTTCCTTAAAGATTTGAAAGTCTGGAGTGGTTATGCAAGAATTAATGCCATAATGAAGAGATTGCATACTCAAAACAAGGTTAGCGTGGCAAACTGATTAGATACTTTTGGAGGTTCAATTAAAGAATTATATATCTAAGAATTGACTACCAAGTTAAATTGTTCGTATATTCGAATCACAAATGTCATTCTTTGAAAATTCGTTTCTTTTTGTTGTATGAAATGACTATAACACCGCAAATTGTCGAAGTGTGTCAGTTTTATTTCTCTGACTGTACCTATGGATAAATCTCTCTTTTCAAAATCGATATAAAATTCTATCCAAAATCTGCCCTATCACTAGTACATGCAAAAGCAATTTATAGTAGTTTCCACAAGTTGTGATTTTCAAATGTTAAACAGTCAACCGCATGACCATAGTAGCCGTATGACTTTGAATTTTTAACTTTATTACTTAGCAGTAAGGTGGACTTTGTAGTCGAAGAGTTACTTCTGACATGCGATTGACCGTACATTCAGCTCTTTCTGGACAGTCAGCTCCGCAACCACCTTGCTGCATAATTGTTCCCACTGCTGGGACCTAGTGAGGGGGCGGACCGTAATCCACCACGTGGTCCCAGTGCGGGTTGGTAGATGTCATATGTCTTCGTTTTCTTTGTAGTTCTAGGACATGTCGGTTTCCTCACGATGTTTTTCTTCACCGTTTTGAGAGCAGTAGTGATGAAATGTAATAATTTACACAAAATAAAGTGCACTGCGCACACAAAGCACTGGGCCAAACAACCACTTGCTGGCTAACTACATATTTTTATAACGACATTAGCTATTCTCAATTTCTCACAGAGTTCACATCAACACGAAAGAAGCAAATAATGAATATAAAAACACTTACACATTATCTAAAGCCACTCCAGCGGTTGCTGACTGCAAGTGCTTGTTAGCATCGAAGTTAGCTCCACCAATAGCACTGAGGACATTCTTATCGTTACCAGCAAATGGCAGCTTGGCGTTAAAACCTGGGAAAGAAGAACAAACAAATGAACGATATTTTATACTATCGGAAGCAGTTAACTGCCTCCTTGGTACTGCTGAGCATGGAGTTACTGCATTTGATTCTTAGGTCGGACGAAGTGATATTGGGCTTTCTGTCAGGACAATCTCAGTAGCACCTCTAAGCCTGGATTTCTGTATGGTTATAGGCATTGGACTCGCCCCCCACTTCATAAGACTTGAAACATAACTGGCAAAATGTGTTAAACATCTCTGCCTATACCAACGAGGAATACAAACGTGAAGAGATGTTAAGAACCTTTCAAAGAGTCCCAGCTATCGATAGCATACTCATTTTAAAAACTTCTAATTTTTTTGCTCGGAAATTCTAACTAAGCCCCGTTGTTTCACCCGCATTAAAATTCCTAATTTTATTTAATTCTCTTTTATTTTTTTATTTTTTTCATTTTCCTATTCCTCTGACATAAAAAGTATCCTATGTTATTCGGTAATATTGTATCGATCCATCGTGAAGTATTTTTTGTAATCGCATCAATATTTCCAGAGGTTACAAACAAACAAGAACAACAAAGACAATGAGCAATCAAACTACCTAGCCTTTTCCTATCTTGGGATCGGCTTCCAGTCTAACCAGATGCCGCTGAATAACAGTATATTACATGGAGCGACTGCCTATCTGAGCTCCACAACCCACTTACGGGGTAGCACAATACCCCTTGATAAGAGTGGTTGTCCGACTTGTAAGCTTCCGACTACCCGTAAATAATGTAAAAAAAAATCTTACCACTAGTGCTGTCCGAATTCACAAAAGCACTTCCATGTAGCTGACGGGTTTGTCTTCTATGTTCCTCTTGGTGCAAATACCGGTAGAAATCATCGTTCAGATCCTGCTCTTGAGGGCTCAAATCCAGCTGATACCCTTCAGAGACAGTCTCCCAAGCAGTCACACTCACTACGAAGACAGTAAAGAGAATTGGAGAGAACATATTTGCTTCGTTCTGGATTCACGAATGATATCTCTCAATGGCTCCCTATGTTTATATAGGGAAGTTTGTGTTTAGAGATAATTTTGTTCAGGCATCGGGACTTTACCAGCGCCCGTTTGAACTTGCGGTCTGATTTTTATCAATGTTTCTGTATGATTTATGTGTGACATTTTTTTGATTGATGTTTGTGAATGTGTGTGTTGTTAGTAAAAGCTTTGAAAGCTAGTTTGATAAATACATAGAATACTCATTTACCGTAAAAATTGCAGAACGAATTTGCATGTGATTACCATGTGTGTTGATTTGTCGGTCTCGCTTTAAAAGTAAACGACTATAGTAAGTTGGTGTATAACTTGACGAGTCCTGCTGATGTTACGAACAATTCTGCTACATAGACATATATATATGGACTGGAAATACCTACGAAAAAAGGGTGCCTACCTACAACTCATATTGTCTCAAAAAATGGCTGCCATTGCTAGGGTTGTATCAATCAAGGAACATTGGTGTTACTATAACGAGTATCGATACTAAATACGAGTCGTACTAGTTATCACGTTTGGATCATAATATAGTATACTAACTTATAGTCCGTTCTAACTAAGGTTGCCTACTTTATAGTAACGTATCCTAGTTTATTTTCGATAAACATACTTTATAACTTTGCATAAAAATACAGTATGCAAAAATACTTTATTTTTAATCTTTTGTTATGCGTAAAAGACTCATATGAACTATTTATCGATAGGTACAGACGCCAGCACATCAAGCTACCCGAAACTGTCAAATTATCGCAATCAACTTTCTTCCCTGAAAATAAAATTAATGCCAAGTGTTTTTTTGGCACAGAATTAAAAAACACTTTTTAATTGCATCACGTTTACGTATTAAAGTGAAGGAAAACAGCGTGAAGAGATATGTATCCATATGCCCAAAAACAGGTGCTTTCGCATATTATACCTTTATTATTATACCTATTATACCTTATAATATTATGTATGTATTTAGAAATATATATGTATGTTTATCAGCTGTCTTAGTACTCATAGCACAAGCTCTGCTTAGTTTGGGACTAGATGGCGTTGTGTGAAAGTTGTGGAATATGATTTATTTATTTATTACTATTTTTATATATGTAATTAATATATATCTATTTATTTATTTCAGGCCAAACGGCCAGGCTATTATTAATCAATCATTTTAATACACATTTACCAAAAATGCTGTGGGAACAGAGTTATCATGTAATCTCATTACATCAAGTGTTCTATTGAAACAGCTTTCTTCAAAGTGAAGTGAACAGAGGTACCATTCTTTATGTCCGGGATTAATATTTTCTTCACCAATAGCCTCTAACCACTTTTTCTTTAGTCCTTCCTTTTTAGGAAACCTATAAAAAGTACAAGTATTTTTATCAATAAATAATTTTGGTTACAGCTATATTATATTACCATATGAAACTAAAATCAATAGGAAACGTCAGAAGCTATGTGCACGGTTCCAATTGGTGGTTTCTATGGAGAAGAGTCGGCAAGAAACTCCACGGTTACTCAAAATAATTGGCTTTTACAATGTTAATAGGTAGGGGAGGACAGTGTAGGCCTGTCAACAGGTACCAGGTACTTAAAAAAATAGAAAACATTGTAAAAGGCAATTGTTTTTAAAAGAGTAACCGTGGAGTTTCTCGCTGGTTCTTCTGCATAGGAAACCACCATTTGGAACCGTGCATCTAGCTTCTGACGTTTCATAAGTGCCCATGTAGGTTTATGTGAAAGAAAATATTTTGATTTTGGTGCTGTGAACCACGGGCCGGACCTAGCAAGGTCAATCGGAGCTAATAAGACGCAGGACTATTTATGTTAACATAGCAGAATATATCGATATCGTTCCAGCGGAGGAACTAGTTCCGGAAACTATTAGGCAACGGTACAACACTATTCTATTATGACATATTATTGTAAACAAACGAATGAATTAACAAAATAATAAAAAGGTCTGTTATACGGAAATTCACCCAAATATCAATACTTTAGCCATGAATTCATGATCGCGTTACAATTATATCATCGAATGTCTATTATTGTATGTGTTATTGCATGAAAACCGGCTACTAACCTGTGCAAAGAAAGTTGAGGTTGATTTTCATTCTTCCTTGCACCACACTTCACAATACAACACACAAGCATGTTGAATTGCTGTTTTTCAACATTTACATGCAGTTTTAAAGGTAAAGTCCTCGTAATTTTCTCGCAAATCTCAATAATACAAAAAATAAACAACCATTTGACAGCTGAACTACCACGAAACTTGGCGACAAAGATGGCTGCTCTGGCACCTACCTACAACCGTGTATAGAATAACAGGGCATCTCCTGTTATATCCCATCTCAATGTTCTGCTAGCTCTAATTTCCCTACATTCTTGACAAGTTTTTGACATTGATTGTCGCTGAGATAAGACTGCGACTAGATATTTAACGTTTTTAATTACGGGAATTGACCTTCTGGTGGAGTGTTGATAGTGGGGGTTTTCATTACAAATCTCTCATACAAGAAACTCATCATAACACACACAATATATGTACATAGATAGAAGAAAAAAATGTCTTTATTATTGCACACTACAAATAGAAAAGCTTAAGGCCTGGAGTCTCGATTTGTGCTCGATTGACGGCAGTATCACCGATATTTCACGTTCCAGGTGAAATGTCGTGTTACTATTCTCTTCCTCTTAGAGAATCGATGACAAAAAGTTCAAACATCTTTGGCCCAAAATTCAGCTGCGCGAACTCTGCTCACTGACGCTGTAATAAGATCATCAAGTGCAAAGGTGACAGGGCATCCGGCGCAGGATCGAAGGTGGGCCATTGTCTGTGGGGAGGTGACGCATATGAACTTGAGATCTGAGCCGTCCGTGAACCCCCATCTGTGGAGATTGTCTTTGCTTTTTGAAGTCTATTTAGATAAATATCTACATATACTTCGAACCCGCGACACTGTAGGTAGGGTAGGGCGGTAGGTAGAGATGTAGGTTTGTATTGTAGATGTATGTAAGTGTAGTACTTACTATACACACATCACGCTAGTATGTGTGTATAGTAAGTACTACACATAGTAAGTACTAGCCTGATGTCACATTATTAACACGACTTTACCAGTTCAAGATAAGGGGAGAGAACCGACTGTGTTTATAAGTGTAAGTAATTAGATGCTATTCTTGTTTAAGGTCAAATGCGGTCAGCTTGTGATACCGCACGGGACAGGGGATTCCTTTGGTTGTGATAATACTGAGAAGTAAGAATGTAGTTCGCTGAATGAACTTGAGTGAAAGAAAAGAATTTATTAACATTGGCCCATGGTTATTATAATAGAATAGGAATTGTTTAAAATATGTTTACATATAGGTAAACAAAACGGCTTTAAAATGAATTTTAATCAGTGGAACGAGTACAAAAAAAAAAGAACAGTTTCGAGTGTCTTGCTGTTGTTGGGTCCTTATTGGATTAATACTCATGATAGGCAGTGTTTATTTATTTAATCTTTTCGCACACAAAAAGGTACAAAGGCGGACTTAATGCCTTAGGCATTCTCTACCAGTCAACCAAGGGTGGTGAAGAGATGGCAGGTGCTTTGATTGAGCAGCAAACAATAATTTTAAAAAAAAATATTGCAATTATTGAAATATTAATAAAAGTAAAAATATAAACAAATACATAAATAGGTTAAAAACCTATAATACACATACATACTAATTACAATAATATATACATACAATATAAAATAAATAATAAAAGAATCAATGTTTTATATTGGGTTGGCTAAAAAGTTTTGTCCAACTTTATTAAAAACTCCAGAAAATTCTAACGAAGTAAGATGTCGTGTATTGGTTATGACAGGCATATAGGAAATTCCCGAAACTTCTACGGTAGAAGTATATTATAAGGCAACGCGCGTGCTTTATTCCAGAATATTAGGTAAAATGGACAGACATCGTATCCGAACGTTCATCTATTACGAGTGGCTACAGGGCAATAGAGCAAGCATAGCAGCAGCTAACATCAACCATGCATGTAAAGAGAACGTAGTTTCTCAGCGCACAGTTAAACGCTGGTTTGATCGCTTTGAAGGTGGAGATTCGAGCCTCGAAGAAGAAGAGAGATCCGGACGTCCACCGACCATCGATGATAACGGTTTGCTCGCCTGTCTCAAAGAGAATCCCGAAGCTAGTAGCCACAATTTAGTGACGAAGCTCGGTGGCAATCATCAGACTATCCTAAATCATCTGGACTCACTTGGTTATCACAAAGTTCTCAGCCGATGGATTCCGCTTCGTCTTACCGAATACAGCAAGCAGTGTCGTGTAACCATTTGTCAGTCACTCCTTTTTCGTCCACATCGTAAATCATTTTTCGAGAATTTGGTAACGGGAGACGAAAGTTGGATCCTTTACAAAAACATTTCCCGTCGTGCAGTCTGTATTCCTCGTGGAGAAGAACCACCAACTCAGCCAAAAGCGAATCAGAAGGGGCAAAAAATCATATTGTGTTGCTGGTGGGATGCGAAGGGGATGTTATATTTTGAGTTGCTCCCACAAGGCAACACAGTCACTGCTTCGACGTATGCGGAACAACTCCAAAAATTAGGCGAAGTTATCTCAGTAAAACGGCGGAAACGAGTCTCGGTTTATTTGTTACATGACAATGCACGCCCTCACGTAGCAAACGAAACTCGACAAAAATTAAAATCTCTTGGCTGGGAAACAGTTCCACATCCTCCATATTCACCGGAAATCGCCCCTTCAGATTACCACCCTTTTCGGCATTTGAAACACTATTTGAGCGGAAAATCATTCAAACACTATGAAGACTTCAAAATCGCTCTTGCTACGTTTTTTGAGATGCAGCCACCAGAGTTTTGGGCCAAAGGCATCAAAGACCTATCCGATAGATGGGCTAGTGTCGTTGCTAATTGTGACAGTTATATTTCTAATTGAAATTGTTTATTAAAGATATTATTTCAAATATACACTTTTTTAAATTATTGGACAAAACTTTTTAGCCAACCTAATAATTCAAGGGAGAGAGGTGTTGAGATGACTCTACACTATTCGTTTTGAAAATTGTTACTAATTTTTTCTGAGTTTAAATATATATATTCTGCAGCTAGTCCGCTATAAAAATAAGATCTTATAGGAGTTTACTAATGATCGACAATACAACACATAATTTTCCGACGCTCTTCGTTCCAGGGCGAACAATGTATGGGCGCAGAGCAATGTCCTTTCTTGTTCTCCCGACCCATCCCGTCGCATCGCGTCGCCGGCGCTATTACTTCGTTGTCACTAGCTGTTCTTTCTGATTTTTTTTATTTTTGCTCGGATCCTAAGGGTCTTAGCGTGATGTTAAATATTCTAGAGCATTCCTCAAGAGTTGGGCTACAAAACGCAAAAAGATTTTTTCAAATCCGACTCGTTCCGGAGATTACTGCGTTCAAACTAATTCTGCAGCCCATTCAGAGGGCAGCACTTTACCAATAAATAAATTCTCTTGTTGATATAATAATTCAAATTCAATTTCATTCGATAAGTAAATTTTATCTTGGAAAGAACAATGCCCATTAGCGGCCCACGCGTGGACAGCATAGTAAAATTTGATTAAGTCATGTAATCAATTATATTTAAAACAACATAATATTTTTAAACAAATGTTAAAAGTACTCCAATAATCGTTATTATTTTATTAGAATATTTAATGAATTGTTATTTTTATTTATTGTAAGATTACTCTACTTTTACTGATATTTTCAGTGATACTAGTAACGTGCTGGACTTTTTTTTAGATTTTTTTTTTTATTTTAGTAGACATTTATCTAACTAATACAAATAATATTAGTGTAATATTGAACTGTCCATTTCTGGGCCTATCGATGTATGACAAATGGGCATTGTTATTTAAATTAACAATTTCATATTATTGTTAATAACTGTTTTCTCCTACACAATACACCAAACACGAAGCAAATACCCATAAATCAGCTTTTAGCATTTTCCTGCCTCCCAAAGAGTATTTAAAACCTCTTTTCCGCACCCTCTTTCTTTATCGAACCATTAATACCCCCTCCTAACATTCGCCGTTATGAGGAAGTTTCTTTATAAAGTCCATTTTGCAACAAATTAATGGCAGCATCTTTCTATCACACCATCTCCGCACATTATCTCAAAAAGAAACATTTAAGCCTTTTTCTTTGACTAAAAGCTTGTATAAAAATATCGTCGATAAAACCATTCGAAGCTGACCTTTGGAAAAATGCTATACGACTTTATTTCTATTACGATAAAGTTCATGTTTGCTTGTTTATGCAACAAACGCGTTCGCACATACGCTGGAAAATTCAATATCACACTAAATAAAAAAAAACCTTAACGTCACGATAAAAATCCTCAACAAAGCCAAAAAGGTCTGCGATTTCACGAACGTTTACGTTGCGAATATGGCCTTTATGGGGAACGATATAAGGGTCATGTAAAAATGTTATGTAAGCTAAAATAAGTGAATAGTGCAGGAGATGGATCGGATTTTAATAAACGAATAGGATTTTCCTTGTATTTGTTTTGAGAGTTAAAGGTTTTGATTTTGGCATTAATTTTGGCATTTTTGGCTATAAAGTTTACTGGTCTGCTTCTAAAGCAACAGGTTTCAGGTTTAAAACCGGACAAGTCCTACCAATGTAACAGATAGTGCCATCCACGAAGTGTGTGGCATCCATAGTGGATGGCACTATCTGTAGGTAAGTATCTATATCTATAAGTTCAAAAAACATCTTGAGCACTTCCTCTCTCCTTAAACAGCATCATTATATTTTCTTTACTCCTGTTTCATGTCTATTGTTATATGTATACAACGTGTAACGTTAAATGCGCAAAACCTCAGACACTCCAACTGATTTTTAATTCAATTGACCTATTTCAGAGAGAAAATATAAGTCATTAAAAAAATTGTAAAGGTTTTATTTGCTGTTTTAGTTTTAGTGGCCATTCTGATCATTTCTTGCGTCTGCGACGACGCTTTATCGAGGGAGGAGTCGTCACCGGGCCGCTGCGCCGCGCTGACATTGGGTTGCTTGACCTATTAATAAATAGACACGGCAATGTTTTTAATGAAGATTTTTTGAAAAATGTGACCTATATTAAAAAGTGGTTCAATTAATTCTGCTCGTTATTCTGATCAAACTGTTTTCAGGTTTTGCGCATTCAACGTTACACGTTGTATATTTATTTAGATTAGTATAATATACTTTATGTATGTATTCATTGTATCGTGTAAATGGTACACAACAGACTACCAGTATTTACCTGTATTTGTCTCTCGTTCCCTTTTCAATCCATCCAAAGGTTGTCTGTAAAAGACCGCTCTTGCGATAAGACCGCCCATTGTGTCACTCTTTGTAAAATTTTTATTTTTATGTCTGTAATTTAAATGGAGTACATAATAAGGAGTATTCTATTCTGTTCTATAATCGATCAATTAGGCGTTGTGGTTAATGGCCGATATTTTTTGTTTTGATAAAACTGGTTTTGACCTTAAGTGGGAAAATACAGATGCGTGTATGTACTCATTAGATTTAAAAAAAAAAGTGCATAATAATTAACAAGCGCTTCTCGCAATCAACAAAACAATATTATGTTACTAATTAAATAAAAAAACTTTTTTCAAAACTAATATTTTTATTGCGTAAATTTCTATAAATGTAAGATTTTTTGAAATTGTGGGGTTATTGCGTAACACATTGACAGTAGCAATGGCTGCCATATTGACAGTTCAACAATATTTATTGCGTTATTTACGTTGATGAGCAGACATATTTTTCGATCATATGAAGCAGTGGATTAGCAAAATCCTTTAAAATTATTGAGATTCTGATTGATATTGTGTTACGCAGTAAGGGTGCTGATCAAGTAGTTCCGAAGATTACCTCTACATAGAAACTCATAAATTTTGTGGTTTTATAATAATAGGTATAGATAAATCTAGAATACAAGTCTGTAGCAACACCAAAAAAAATATATTTATAACCAACTTGCAAGTCACAAAGAATAGTAAAGAAAGTTTATAATTATATGTCAAGTCAACGAGACTCTATGACAGTACTTTATTAAGTTCAAGACAAAGTTCGGTAAGTGGATTCCTTGCGGATTCCACGGATTTAAACTTTTGACTTTAAGCTGTATAATCCGGATTTAAGTTAGATGAGCAAAAATACGTTTTAAATAGGGAAATTGATAAAGAGATAATTTTGTATAATTGATTATTAAAATACTATTTATTACTAGTCTTTTGCAGATATATATTTATTCTAATCAGCCTAAATTGCTTCCACTGCCCAGAAAAAAAAAATCAGCTGTTCCCTACAGTTATGTTTGCATAACTCGTCAAAATGTTGGGAACAGTTGATTTTTTTCGGGACCGATTTCATTCATTATTTTGTATATCGTCAGAAAAGGCGATAACAAGCAAGTGAACCACATACTTATTGCAAATAATTATGCTGTATATTATTATATTCATAATTAAATTGAAGTGTCTGTTCTTGATATCAACATAACAGATTTTTACTAAATGCATATGAAAGTATATAGGCACGCTACTTATAACCTAAAATCATTTTTGTTTTATTTTGTCTGTCCGTCTGTTTTTTCCAGCTAATCTCCGAAACGGATGGACCGATTTTGACGGGAATTTCACTGACAGATAGCTAATGTTATGGGGTAATGTATAGGCTTTTGTCCCGGTAGCATGTTCCCGTGGGATTGATATTCACGTAGGTGAAGCCGCGCGCAAAGCTAGTTTTAAACAAAAAAGTAAATACTTTAAATGATTTCTGACGCGTCAAGGGCAGTCTCGCTAACAACTTTTCTGACGCCACGACGTTGTTTGTGAAAAAAATAAGTGAACCTAAGAAAAAGAAATAGCAAGTTACAACCTTGAAATTGGAGTTTAGTAGCTATTTGGATGGTAAGATAAGGCATAAAAACATTTAACTATGCTACTTATAAATCCTCTATAATCCCGATAAATAATAACGGCCCGTGGCTAAATAATAATAGCCGCACAGGTCGATCGATCAGGTTAAGCTACGCTTGCCGCAGTTGGTCTGTGGATGGGTGACCATCTACACATACCGAAACCCCCTTCCGTGCCTCGGAAAGCATGTTAAGCCGTTGGTCCCGGCTGTCATTCGTGGATCTTTGACAGTCGTTACGGGTCGTCAATAGCCCGAAAGTCTGACAACCAGTCTTACCAAGGGTAAGACTGGTTGAGAATCGTATTACCCAGTAACTGGGTTGTGGAGGTCAGATAGGCAGTCGCTCCATGTAAAATACTGGTATTCAGCTGCATCCGGTTAGACTGGAAGCCGACCCCAACATAGTTGGGAAAAGGTTAGGCAGATGATTATATATATCCCCTATAAAAGTTTGTGAAGCAGCTTATTGCCAACATTAAAACAACCAGTGTCATAATAATATTAAAAATAATATAAATAAAAATAATATAATAACAACAATGTTGTACTAAATTTCATTATGCAACACCTTTGCTATTTCGATCCCTTCCTTAGTCATTAAACAGCCACATTCTGTACTCAATTCATGGTATCTTTATGAATTTCAAAACAGAACATTGTCATGCACGCGCGTTTCACTATCACAGCGCCGTAATTTAAAAAAACACATATAGGTTATTCGAATTCACGTCGTATCCCGCCATTTTTGGTCGGTATTACTATTGCAAAAAATTCATACACACTTTGTTGGTATTAGATACTCAGCAATTAACCTTTCCATGAATTTACATAGAGTTTTTAAAACACTATACAACACCCTATGGTTTTAGAACCTGTTATAGAGGCACGGAACGGCACGGGTACGGGATGGGTTTTGTATTAGTGGCACGGAATAGAAAAAACAGATTAGTGGCATGTTTTTAATTAAATTTGATCAGAATAATGAATTTCTACACAAGAATGCCATATTTTATAAACAGAAACAAAAGTAAAACGAATAGTTTCAAAGTTGTTAAAATTTTAAAAATGGTCTTTTTTTTTTTATTTATTGTTTTTAATACAATCACCAAAAGAAATAAAAGGTTTACTTCTTCCTATATTTTTGATAGAATAAACTTTAATTTAATTTTTATTTTAAAAGGATTGCTCAAATATTTTAAAAGTTGTCGCATTTTTTAAAACCGACTCGCTTTCTTTGCGGCCCACAGTACAGTTGTACTGTGTTACAGTGTATATGTAAATAGTAGGATACTTTTCATGTTAGAAATTAAAATGCAAACATAGATCCCTCTGGAGCACCAACTTCAAATTCAACTTCAAATTCTTTATTGCATTCATGTGTACATTTAGTTGTTACAATAATAGATAAGTTCCAAAATGAAACATGAAACTTTAAAATGATTAACGTGCATTCCATGGCAGTACCAAATAAACACCCTAGCTCCCTGTCTAAAACCATGTACACTGCCTCTATTGAAATCAGGAAAAGGGCCGAAAGGTCCCAAAGTATATGGCTATTTATTTTGATCTCAAGTGACATTCCCTAAATCGTTCGCGGAATGTGAAAATTTTTAGCCCTTCGCAGTCGAGGATATAAATTGTTTCCTAAATCGGATAAGGGTCCACAGATTTGGAACAATTCTGAGTCCAACACCTTT
This sequence comes from Eremobia ochroleuca, assembly GCA_949629135.1. NCBI lineage: Eukaryota > Metazoa > Arthropoda > Insecta > Lepidoptera > Noctuidae > Eremobia > Eremobia ochroleuca. The sequence continues at coordinate 7,053,490 of OX451408.1, forward strand.
TTGGTGTAAGATTGATTAATTTAGGGAAATTAATTTGGTTTTAATGATGGTGTCGAATTTAAGGAATTATATAAGGGATATTTGAATAGAATATTAGTTCAAGTTTTTTTGTTTTTTTTTTTGTTTGTCAAGTTGATATGTTTCTTGTTGTTTTAACTGTGAATGTGGATGGCTGTAGAAAAGTGGCAGACCACAAGTAGTCCGGCCGTCGAAAGAATGCTTTCCTGACACCTGTCAGTGCAACAATTCTAGTAGCTAATAAAGATCAAATTCGCAAAACACGTCTTTATAAAACTAACAGGTGCCAAGAACGCACTCTCGTCGGCCGCACTGTAGAGAAAATAATGTGGCTTTTTTAATCTTTATTTAGAAAAAAAGGCTTTAATCGCGAAGAGATTATGCCGGCCTCGTAGTTTTACAAAATAAATAGAAAGTATTTAACAACTAGGATCTTAACTTAGTTAATTTAATTTAATTTAAGTAATATAACTTAATAGCTAATTTGGATGGAGGTTTAGACAAGATCAAATTACACATGACAACATCCCCGCTTCTGATTCCAAAGTTCTCCGATCTGTCCCAACCCGAGCACACTCCACCAAAGCGTGGTAGGTGTCCTCCCTCGTATTACAAATCAAACAGTTTGGGGTATCAACAACTGATGGAATAAAAAAAAAGGGAATGTGTCTGGATCGCAGACGCATGCTTGTTACCAACGATCTTCTATTCATCTGTACTTCAGAGAACCAAGGAATCCTTGGTGTTTCAGACAGAATTGTTCTCTACCATATACCCTTCTCCACAGACCTTTTGTCAAAGTATTATTTCCACATGTTATTGCAAATTGTTTTAACTTCTCTTAATATATCTGTGAAGAAGGGTAAATGATTGACAGATATTCCTTCATAGGTTCCCGTTTTTGCCAACTTATCTACTTGTTCGTTTCTCATCAGACTAACATGTGATGGAATCCATTGGAATTTAACTATTTTCCAACTTTCCCTCAGTCTTAGAATAATGTGGGTGTAAAGTTTTAAAAAAATCTTTTATTTCAGACTCATAACCTCCATTTGTTTAGTATACACAAGCCTTAGAAACTATTGTTACAGTACTTAAATCTACCAGTGAAATATCACAAACTATTTATTATTACGTCGCAGGGGCATGAAGGCATACACCACCAAAAAAAAAAAAAAAAAATTAAAAAAATCAAAAATATTATGAATATTATGTTAAAGACCAACCCGCAGTGGGCCTGCATGGTGGATTACGGCCCACTCGCTCTCACCGAGAGGCCGATTATGCTGTGTAAAAGATGGCATTTCCGGCACTTCGCTTTTCTTTAGAATTATAATAATTGTTTCATTTAATATTCCTAAAATGAGGTACAGACGCCAGCATATCAAGCTACTACAATCTGTCAAATTTCTTTAATAGATTTTCAACTTTATCGCTAAAGTATAAGATTCAAAGTTGATTGGGAAAATTTGTCCCTTTCGGGTAGCTTGATGTGCTGGCGTCTGTACCTACAGATATAAATGGCAGACTAAAGATAAAGTTGAGTATATTTTTCACGAGTAAAAAAGCGCGTAAGCAGAACGCACTAATTAGCGAAGCAGCCGCCATTTTTAATCTTCATCATTCACGGCTGTTGACTCCTCAAAATACAGACGCATCCTGTTTTAAAGTAGATAAACTTAAGCTGCTTGTTTATAAAAAAATACACTAATTTTCATGACTATTTGGCAAAAACTATTTTTGGCATAATCAACCTACAATGTTCCCACTGCTAGGACACAGGCCTCCTCTCCATGAGAGGGAGTGTCACATAATCCACCACGAGGGCCCAGTGCTGGTTAGGTTAGGGTAGGTAGATGTCACATTCCACCGGAAGGAAGGCGAAGGAGGCTGCGGAAAGGGAGAGGGAGATCTCGTCCCCTCACCCGGCCCGCAGCAGGCGCACCGGGCGTCCGCGGAGGGCGGACAACGCCCTCTTCCAGCCCCCCTAAATGGGCCCCCCTAAATGGGCGACGGACGTCCCCAAGTCCGTCGCCCCCCACACATCAGGACCCGAGGCGGCGGTGCGTAGTGTTCCACGCGCGCCCCTCTTAGACGTCGCGGGGGAGTTTAACACCTCACTTCCCCCCCTGACACAAGGAGTCCCGCAGGTGCGGGCCAGCACCAGCCGGGGGTTGCGGAAGTATCGTTCGTTCCCGCGACCCCCGGTGTAGGTGAGAGAGGGAACAACGGGGTGGTTTTTAGTCAGTAAGAGTCTGACAGACCCCGCCGCCCCCCCCCCCGCCGCGGCGGACATCCAGGAGGATTTTCCACACAGCAACAAAAAAAAAAAAAGGTAGATGTCACATGTCTTCGAATTTTTGGTTATAGGACATACCGGCTTCCTCACGATGTTTTCCTTCACCGTTTTGAGAGCAGTGGTGATGAAATTATTTACACAATGTAAAGTGCCTGTCTGGGTTGTAACCCACGACCTACAACTCATAAGTTGAGGATTTGGATAAAATTTGGCACACATCTATACAGCGTGTAACGGAAGGGGGGTATCAACCCTGAAGGAGGTGAATGTGCTCATGAAACTCAACAACTTTCCCCAAAGAACATGGGTCGAAATATGAAAAAAAAATTTGGCCCTCCCATAGTAAATCAATCAGCTGGTAGTCAGTTTTGTAAGGGAGGGCCAAATTTTTTTTTCACATTTCACTTTTTTTAGTTATACCTACCCCAAACAAATTCATATGACACTACTTGCTACATAAATATCAGTGACAGGAAGCTGCATCTGCGTTTATGGGGTACAGACGTGATGTTATGTTGTGCGATTGCGTAAGCAATGCATTTGAGAGGACAATTGAAATAGCCTGTATAGAATTGGAGCAGTTCATTATATTAAGTGTGTACAGACCTCCTTCAGGATTGTATGATTGTTTTGAAAAGGTTATGGATGAAGTGTTGCACAAAATCTGTAATACAAACAAGTCCATCATCACTTGTGGTGATTTCAATGTTAATTTGTTAGAAAATTCTGGGTTAAGTACTAAAATCATAAGTTTGTTTCAGTCATACAATCTTGCTAACCTATTTTTGGAGCCCACTAGAATAACTCCTACTAGTGCCACATGCCTAGATAACATTTATACAGATATTATACCAAACCACAAAGAAATGATTAATTTAATAGACTCAGATCATTGCGGACAGCTGATCACTATTCCAAATCAAAACAAAAAAGTTATTAAAAAAGATATCACTGTTAACCCAAAAACAACTAAACGCTTAGAAACATTTAAAACTAAACTCCTAAGTAAATTACCACCTCTGTTGACTAATGATGACCCTAACAAACAATATAATGATTTTTTTAATATGTATTGCACACAATTTGATAAAACATTCATTCCAAAGACATTATCAGTCAATAGTAACGCTTCCTTCAGTGACTGGGCCACCATTGGTATACATAAAAGTAGAAAACGACTTTATGAATTATATGATGAACGGATTTGTATAAACACTACTGAATTTAATTTATATGTTAAAAATTACTCTAAAATATTTAAAACAGTCTGTAGTATAGCCAAGTCACGTTATTTGAGTTCAAAAATTAAAAATAGTAGTAACATTATTAAAATGACTTGGAATGTCATTAATAGCGAAACAGGAAGGTCTTGCAACCGAAGTAGTGACTACAGCCTTGCTATTGATGACAATGTAATTAGATCAGATTCTCAAGTCGCCGCGGCCTTTGAAAATTTCTTTTCAGAGATTCCCGTGTCAACAACTAAATCTCTAAGCTCGTCACCCACTGCTGCAGAGTCTTTACTTAAAGAAAACGTTCCAGTTGGTGATTCTGAATTTCACTTTCAATATGTCACCTGTACAGATGTAATTAAAACTTTTCACATGTTAAATGTTAAAAAGACTGCAGATCTATGGGGTAATTCTGTGGATGTTGCTAAGTCAATTATAAACATTGTAGCACCTACTTTAGCTGTTATATTTAATAATTGTATTGATCGTGGTGAGTTTCCTGATCTTATGAAACATAGTAAAATCATACCATTGTTTAAATCGGGTAGTACATCAGACCCTACTAATTATAGACCTATTTCAGTACTACCTACCTTTAGTAAAATTTTTGAAAAGCTTATTTTAAACCAAATGCAAAGATTTTTTAACAAAAATAAATTACTGCATAACAAACAGTTCGGTTTTACAAGGGGTCGTTCAACTACTGATGCCGGAGTTGAACTTTTAGGACATATTTATAATGCATGGGAGGACAAATGCGATGCTTTGGGCATCTTTTGCGATTTGTCCAAGGCATTCGATTGTGTTCTTCATGAAACCTTAATCAGGAAACTTCACTACTACGGAATTCGGAACGCCTCTCTGGATCTTCTTACTTCTTACTTGAGTGATAGGATTCAGAGAGTTGATGTTAACGGAAAAAGGTCACCCGGATCTGTAGTAAAAATGGGGGTCCCCCAGGGCTCAATTCTTGGCCCATTTTTATTTCTTATTTATATAAATGACTTGCCTTACCTCATAAGGGACGAACATGATATAGTGTTGTTTGCAGATGACACTTCACTTTTATTTAAACTCAAACGTCAGCAGCTGGTTACTGACAATATAAATAGTGCCCTCGCAAAAGTAGTTAATTGGTTTAATGTTAATAACCTACTTCTTAACGAAAAAAAAACGAAATGTATTAAGTTTACGATACCAAATGTTAGACAAGTAGAAACTAGTGTTCTTATAAAGGGTGATGAGTTAAAACCCGAAAATACCACAGTATTCTTAGGCATAACTTTGGATGCCAAGCTTCAATGGGGCCCCCATATAGATAAATTGTCAAAAAAGCTTAGCTCTGCAGCATACGCCGTTAGGAAAATTCGTGACTTAACTGATTTAGAGACAGCCCGTTTAGTTTACTTTAGTTATTTTCATAGTGTGATGTCATACGGTATTCTGTTGTGGGGAAATGCCGCCGATATTCAGACAATTTTTATTTTACAAAAAAGGGCAATTCGTTCGATTTATAAATTAAGTCCCAGACACTCCCTCAGAGACAAATTTAAAGGGATTAATATAATGACTGTGCCTTCTCAGTACATTTATGATAATCTTTTGTATGCACATAAAAATATTAATCTGTTTAAAAAATACAGTGATATCCATAATATTAATACTAGGAACAAACACAAATATGTTGTTCCTACAACAAGGCTTAAGAAAATAGGTGGCTCGTTTAGATGCCAATGTATACATTTTTATAATAAACTTCCTAGCCACATTCAAGAACTAAGCATTAATAAATTCAAATCTTTCATAAAGCTAAAACTATGCCAGAAAGCCTATTATACTGTAAAAGACTATATTGAGGACAAAAAAGCTTAGGATTGAGCTGCTCCAATAGGTCTAGACAGTGAATGTTGTTTATTTTTTATTTTGCTGATTTACACTTTTGTTTTTTTTTATTTATTTTTTTTTTCTTTCTAAATATCTATTTATATACAGAATGACATGAACATTTACTGTTTAAAGTCTTATATTATTTTAATTATTGTGAATGTGAGGACTATGTGGGTCATTGTTTCCATTTTAATCATGGTCTGGCAGTTTGAGTGGTGTATGCGGTCTACACAAATGTCCTGTCCCTGGTATTGCTCGTCGAATCGTTGAGCTCCTTAAGTTCTGAGTTGAGCTGCACGGTTACTGACGAATGCGTGCACTGACTGCACAGGTCCACTCAGTGTGGTTCTTTCCTCAAAAGACCACTTCAGACACCAATCTACATGGTCCTCAAAGATTATATCCGGATTTTTATATACACATTGACATTGATGAATTTTATATAAACAATGACATGGATATTTACTTTGTAAAGTATCTTATTTTTATTATTATTACTGTGAGTGTGAAGACTATGTGGGTCATTTCTTTTTTTCGGTTTTCCTTCTTAGTTAGTTTTAATCATGATCTGGCAGTTTGAGTCATTTATGCGGCCTACCCAAATGTCCTTTCATTGGTATTGTTCGTCGAATCGTAAGGCTCCTCAAGTTCTGAGTTGAGCTGCACGATTTTTGACAAATGCGTGCACTGACTGGACAGGTCCGCTCAATCTGTGTGGTTCTTTACTCAAAAGACCATTTCAGACACTAATCTACATGGTCTTCACATTATTTGACCAAGATTATGTCTGGACTTTAAAAGAGACTGTGACCTCTGAGTTTGTTTCGGCCTTTCTTCTCAGAGTAGTCAGATAGGAAACGCCGACCTCATCTAGTTTAAAAAAATATGATTGACATGTAAAAGTGTTTGTACAAACCTACTTACAGAAAATAAATCATTTATCATTTATTTATCATTTATCATACATATGCGATAGCAGCAATCGCGGTTGTTTTACTGGTATTTATTGAAGAGTTCCGTTATCTGTCTCCGAAACTCATCACCAGATCTTTACGGAATTTAAATGGGACCATTTCGTAATAAACCTCAATCGAACAAAAAAAGAATTTTGCAAATCCATCCATATAATATGACGGAGTTATTCCCGAACATAATATATATAAAAAAAAATAGAAACATCCGAATTGACAACCTTCTTCTTTTTGAGGAGGATTTTTACAATGCGTTGCGATGCGACGCGGCCCGCCCATATCGCCCCGTGTCTATAAGAGATTAACCGACCATGGACAAGCCTCAACTACTACAGCTTATCCTCTCACGTACACAAAAGTGAGGCTTTTAAAAAGCCACGAGTCTATCATAAATTACATAGCATATAGTCTAAATAGCAAAAGTTCAGAGTAACAGTTTCAAACAATCCTTCCGGAATTTTATTGAGAGAAACAATTCAAATTGGAACGTAAATTACAGCCGCTTTCAATTTAAATGACCTTTTAGACGATTAACTGAAGCCGTTAGGGGTGTGCCAAATGTGGTCATGTTTTATGACGAGGATTTTTCATTTTAGGGTCATATGGAGATGGGGTTATAAGTTGAGTTAAAAGGGTTATTTATCAGAAAATATGCAAATGGACGTCTGTGTATTATGTTTTGAGGATGACGATCGTGCGAGAGAATTGGATAGTCTGGCATGTGTTTCATTGAAGTTAATAATGTTTCATCATCTGCCTAGCCTTTTCCCAACTATGTTGGGATCGGCTTCTAGTCTAACCGGATGCAGCTGAATACCAGTATTTTACTTAATGTCAGCCATACAACGGACAAGTGAGAACATACTGCATTATAAGTGTTCTAATATTTGTAGGAGTATGTATTGTTTTTTCTATGGGCCCTAGCTGCTTGAAATAAAGGAATAAAAATTAAAATTAAAATTACAAAAAAATCGAGCACTTACATTTTTCTTTAACTTTGGAGACAACTTGCATTTCTTTGTTTTTGTGTTATGTTGGTGGTACGAGTATCTCTAATGGGTTCTCTTGGCATTTAAAGTAGCACATTCAGGATCAAATTGGCATGATCCGGTTTGACGCATAACCAACCGGCTAAAATCAAAGACAAGAAGATAAAAAAAAGAGAAATTGAAATAAATAAAGAAATCCGTTCTTTTTTATCTTTTTGTTTATAAAAATATTTAAAAATGTAATTTATACGTATTTAAATTGAATAAAGGAGAAATAAATTTTAAAAATTTTGCTGCCATAAATCGTGTCCTTGAATTCCTAAATTGTTCAAATCTTTGGCATAATATAAAGACCATACCGTACAACTAGACTAGCCCCTTTTTGCTGAGCTATTCAGTCTTAGCAACGGTTGCCTGTTACCTACCTCCTTAAGGCTGCGTTTCCACCAGAGATGTGCGAGGATGCGTAGCGAGGGATGTGTTTGTAAAGAACCAATAGAATCGCTTCATTTACCTCGCCTCGGTCAGCACAGCTCTGGTGGAAAAGGCTCAGCGGAGCTAGATTTTTGCGCATACAAAACAAGCGAGGGATGTGTGCGAGGGATGTATTGCGAGGGATGTGTACGAGGGACGTGTGAGTGGGATGTGTTGCGAGGAATGTGTGTTGAGAAGGATGTGTTGCGAGGTTTGCGCATACTGTACCAGCCAGTCCATAGACATTCACACACACATAAACATCCATAGACATTTCACAGCTTCGCAACGCATCCTCGCACCACACATCAATGCGCATTTTCACAGCTCCGCTACACATCCTCGTAGGCACATTTTCATCGCAGAGGTTTGGTGGAAACCCCCACACATTTTCACAGCGCAGCTAGACATCCTCACACGACACATTTCCATCGCACATCTCTGGTGGATCAGAGATGTGCGAAGTTGCTGGGTGGCGCCAGGATGCGTAGCGAGGCTGTGAAACGGTCTGAGTGTTTCCACGAGAAATGTGCTAGCGGTGAACGGTGTGCGAATGTGTAGTGCGAGGTTGCGTTACTAAGCTGGAAACTGTGTGCAAATGTGTGGCGCGAGGATGTGTAGTGTGTCAAAATAGCTGTAATAAATTCTGTATCTTCTGCCTCCATTTCTTTATCGCAAATTGATAAATATAAAAGTGTTTTTTTTCCACTGATCCGTGTTTTCTGTTCACTATACATCTACCTCTGACAAACATCGTCTAGTGACTGATATTTTTTCGCTCGCGTCCGTCCATAGTGCACATCCCTCGCACACATCCCTCGCAACACATCCCTAGCACACATTCTTCTATATTCAAAACCTCGCTCCGTCGAGCCGCTTCCACTAGAACTGCGCCGAGCGAGGCTAGGTAAATGAAGTGATTCTATTGGTTCTTAATAAACACATCCCTCGCTACGCATCCTCGCACATCCCTAGTGGAAAAGCAGCCTAAAAGTTTTATATCACACTAGCATCCACCCGCAACTTCATTTGCGTAGAATTCGGAATTCCCGCCGTTTAAATCCTATTACCCGTTTTCCCGTAGGAATGAAGCATTTTCCCGCGGTAAAAAGTAGCCTATGTTCATCAGGGATAATTTCGGCTTCTAATGGTAAAACAATTTTTCAAATCGGTCCAGTAGTTTTGGAGCCTATTCAATACAAACAAACAATCAAATCTGTCCTCTTTATAATATTAGTGTAGAAGAACCGCCTCGATTTATTTGTAACGCAGTGTATATCTTTTATTTCTTGCCGACTCCGGGCAGCCCTACACAAAGCATATCTAGAAGATTAGTGAAACCTTCACTTCACGTAATGGACCGCCGCCATTTAAAAAGCTACCATACGAGTACCTACCTACCGTAACTACCTACTGGTACCTACCACCGTCACTTTCGGACAGATTAATGGATCTGGTGCCGCCTGAGAATCACTAAGTGGTTTATGAAGTCTGTACACTTATAAGAGTGTTTGTTGAGAATAAATGGTGTTGGCGACGGCTTTAGAAAGCGTGCAGTAAAAATGAAATAGGTACACTGATGTTGGCAGGTTTGTACCGTGAAACTACGTCATTAAGATCGATGGACAAAATTATAAAAAGGTCAATATAAATCAACTATTGAAACTCCACACACGTGATAGGTATCGATATTACCTATAAAGAAAATGAAAAAAAAAAACAAGTTTTTTGGGTCAACGGCCATAATTTCTGAAACACAAAAAACTAATGCTTTTGAACGAACACAGTTCAAAAACATCAGTTTTTTTTTTTTTGTGTAAAATTTACAGACGTAATGGGTAACGGTATCTAAACAAGCTTAAAATAAACTGAATTTCTCAACACAAACTTCAAGTAACTACAACACAGGCGCACGCTCACCGCTGCACCGATTGGTCGACACTTATAATAAAAAGTTTGGATCAATTGATATTATATTTCTGAACAAGAATAGGTTTAAAAATCAAGTTATTTCTACTTTAAAGGAACGGCCATAAGTGTTGACTTACTTGATTTTGATTCCTACACTTCATGTGTTTTTTTATTATTATTATTATTATTTTTGTTTTTTTGTCTCTCTCTTTTTTCTCTTGTTCTTGCATGCCGATTTTATCTGATTAATACTCCTTTAATTTGTCCCTAGTGTTAAGACGCAGATATTATTAGATTTTTTCACTTTATTTTATTCTCTCCGAGATACATTTTAATAACAAACCGAGTAATAATTTTAACTTTCTAATCAGTACCTTTAAGTTTGCCCTTATTGTTATTATTAACAGTACCTACGCTAATTATTTGATATGGTAATCTGTGGTTAACGTCGTGAGTAGTGTATTTGTTAATTCTATTAGTTTAGTACTCCAATCATGTGTAATATTTAATATACTGCTGTTTGTTGTCCCTAATAAATAAAATAAAATAAAATAAAATAAAATAAAACACCAGCGGTCGTTGACCCCAAGAAGAATATCATGTAACGTCGATACTCATCACATCACCTCTGGGGAGTTTTGTTAGCTAATTTAATTTGACCCTGTATAGTTGGAGTTAGGCCCACTTGGTTTTAATAAAATATAGGCAGGCCATCTAGACAATGACATCGATAAGAGAATCAGCAGAATTTTCCTCCTTTTGGTTAATTTCTACCTATCTGACTTAAACAAAAATAAATTAAAAAAGTGGGTAACAAACTGGGTAACACGATGATTCTCGGTTGTCAGACTTTTGGGCTTTTACCTACCAATATGGCTGTCGTTTGACAGCCAGACAGATGATTTATCTACAAATGGTTTCCGGGACCAACGGCTTGACGTGCTTTCCGAGCTTTCACGAAGGGGGTCTCGACTCTCGATATGTAAGAGATGGTCACCCACCCACCCTCGATCGACCCGTGCGGCTACCGTACCGAGTAAACAGCTTAGAGTTGGTACATCATTTCTATCTTACATAAATCTAAATTAGTTTTCCTTTCCACCAGGTAGCCTAGCCGACCACAATAATAAAGGAATAAGATACAAAGTTTCTTCAGACGAAAAAGGAAAAAATACAGCCATTAATAAGTTGGAGTTTCGTTCATTTGTCTGTCTGCCTCCGAATTGAGTTTTTCTGTAGGACTAGCTACCTAAAGCGAACCACACAGTACAACGCGCCACGCGACGGGGCGCGGGAAACGGACCCAAATTCCGGCGCTGAAACGCGTTTTTATTGAATCTGTATGTTAAAGACTCAGGCTCAGTTTTTCTCTAAGACCAGCTACCTAAAACGAACCACACACTACAACGCACCACGCGACATTCAAATTCAATAAAAACGCGTTTCCGCCGGAATTTAGGGCTCTGCCCTACACGCGCGTTATATCGGTCGATAATATCGGTTGCGTTATTTCTATAGATAATGCATCCCGATTCCTTGCCACACAGCAGCGTTTTTATCGTCCGATATTTCTAACGTGTGCGGGTAACCAACACTAAGGCCTCCGCTCGCGCTACACGTTACTACGTTATAAACACAGGTGTAAGATCGGATGCGTCCTAATACAAAATGTTCTAAAAACTCATATCGCAATATCGCATAACGGAGAAACGCAAGCATCCTACTTCTATTGCGTCGTTATTTTCGCAGCAGTGTGTGACTTAGGGCCGGGCCGTATCTAAATAAAGTAATATGAATTCTAAACTCATTGAAATAAGGATAAAAAGAACTTGATCAGAAATAAAATCCTTTACCGTGCCGTGCGGTGCCGCGACGTCAGTCAGTGTCATTAGTTTCCGTCCTAATACAAAATGTACGGAAAACAGATATCGAAATAACGCATCCGATATTATCGACCGATAATAACGCGTCTGTGGGGCACAGCCTAAAGTCTGGCGCAAACGCGTTTGCGCCAGTTGCATATCGCAATATCGCATAACGGAGAAACGCAAGCATCCTACTTCTATTGCGTCGTTATTTTCGCAGCAGTGTGTGACTTAGGGCCGGGCCGTATCGAAATAAAGTAATATGAATTCTAAACTCATTGAAATAAGGATAAAAAGAACTTGATCAGAAATAAAATCCTTTACCGTGCCGTGCGGTGCCGCGACGTCAGTCAGTGTCATTAGTTTCCGTCCTAATACAAAATGTACGGAAAACAGATATCGAAATAACGCATCCGATATTATCGACCGATAATAACGCGTCTGTGGGGCACAGCCTAAAGTCTGGCGCAAACGCGTTTCCATTGAATTCGTATGTCGCGTGGTGCGTTGTGTGTGATCCGCCTTATGTAGGTAATCAAGGTAGAAAAAGTGTCGCTATTTTCGTACAAAATTGACTTTGGTATAGTGATTGTAGTAAAGGACTACTCCTTTACTATAATCACTATACCAAAGTCAATTTGCACACCCATTTTTCGAGTAGGATCGTCACGTCTGTAATACCCGTAGTACAGACGCCAGCACGTCAAGCTACCCCAAACTGTCAAATTTTCCCAATCAACTTTGAACCTTATGCTTTAGCGATAAAGATGAAAATCTATTAAAGAAATTTGACAGATTGTAGTAGCTTGATGTGCTAGCGTCTGAACATCCACATTTTGCCAATTATGTGAAAGTCCCATTTATATGGGACTTTCACATAATTAATACGTTCGTCCCCTATTATTAGGGGGCGAACGTTTTGCCATCAACCGGGCACGAATCTAAGCTCCGGGCTGCTAGTAAGAAATTCCTGACAGAAAAACCCAATAACAATTTTCTCGGCCTGGACGAATCAAATCCAGGACGTCACGCTCAGCGATAGCGCTTGGGACCATTCGACCAAAGTGGCAAGATTTTAATGTTGTTAAATTATAGAAAAAAAAAACGTGTGCAGTTCACACGCGATAAAAGTGAAACCTTCAAAAATGTTATTAGGCACCCAGAGCAGTACCGACAATCTACGAAGACTTACGAATATTCCCGAACGTATGAAGATGGGAGAGGGTACGGACAGCGCACAAAGAGGAGATCACAAATATAAGAAACACTGTATAATGCCTTCTATCTCATTCTCTCGCACGTTAAATCCTATAGATGTATGTGTTTATCTCTTTTTACTGTCGCTTTTTCGTTTCATTGAGTTTCAAATCACAACGATGCTGAAGAAGTTTTCACTTCAGAAATGTACCCAACCCTTAAAGATGAGGCATATGCACCTGTCGTACTGGACCATAATCTAAAATGGTAGTAATAAAAATATACATTTGGGATTTTCTCTCCTCGAGTGCGGGTCGGTAGATGTCACATGTCTTCCAATTTTTAATTTTTTTATACGCCGGTTTCCTAACGATGTTTTTCTTCACCGCTTTGAGAGCAATGATGAAATACATAATTTACACAAACTAAAGCACCTGTCTGGGTTTAGAGTCCGGGGCTGTTGCCACTGGAACAGACATTATGTCTATGTAGGTGCATAGACATAAACCACAGCATTATTCAGGAAGTAGTCTGCCCCTGGCAGTCTCAAGAGCAGAGAAAACACTAAAGACGAACTCAGGAAAACTCATCCAAGCTGATCTTCCAGTACTTGATACTATTACATCTTCGAAACTTCATAACAAACTTCTCGAGAGTTCCCAACTAAAATGCGATGGGAAATAATTTGAAAAACAATTTTATACTTTAAGCAGAGTAGCGCAGTTCGCCAAGTCGTGAGACGTACTCTTTTTGTCTGAAGACAGACTGCTGTAACAAGTTGCTCGTCCCATTTCGCGCTTCAACGAAACGCGACGCTCTGCTCTTTAAGAAGAAGATGCAATGAGAGTTTTTGATTTAGATGACATTTTTGTTCTACAGGAATAAATGAAATTAGCTAGAGAAATTCCGCAGTCGTGATGGGTATCGATATCTAACCGTGATAAAACAAAAAATAAATTAATAATAAAAAAAAAAAAATGTTTTTTTTTTTTTTGTTTTAAGTTGTCAACCGCAGGTAGTCACCATCATCATCTTCATCCACAGCCCGACTTCACCCATTGGCATAGGCCTCTTTTTTCTTGTGCCAATCCCCACGCTACTGTGTCCGCCTCATCCAGGTTTTGCCGGCGATGGCAACAATGTCGTCTACCCATCTCGCCGCCGGACAACCGACATCTCGTCTTCCAGTCCTTGGACGCCACTTCAGAGATTACCTCTTAGAAACAAACAAACAATTTAACCTCTTTATAACATGGATTACAGCCCAACCCTCTCGAAGAGATACGGCCTGGCGAAATGTATTCGCCAATTATGTTTAAATCCCATATTTACAATAATAATGTTATGATTACTCACCCAATACTTATTTTTAATTCAAAATGAAAGTCAAAATTAATTTATTCAAACTAGGCTAAGAATCAGCACTTTTCGAACGTCAAGATTACAAAAAATAGTCCCCCAAAACGCCCGCCCTTTAGCGCTTCCTAGTCTTTACGCTGGGGAGAAGAAGTGAGTGCTGGGGAGAAAGCTGGGGAGTTGGTTGCCCAACTCCCCAGCAGCACAGCTGTCAGTTCAGTTAGAAAATACTTTGTTGTGTACAATACTAGTTATGCAAAGAAATTAAAATTACAAGACACAGAACATCAAATTAAATTATTTGTCATATTATGTCAATTAGCCACGCGACTATACCAACTAATACAATAAAAAATATACGTGCACTCAAGCAAAAAAATAATAAATCAAAATTTAAAATGTATACACAAAACTTACTGCCTAAATAAAGCCTCCAGGTATAAAGGGCGTGCCCGCTTATACACGGTGTAATTGACAGGTTGGCAAAAACTGAAACAGTAGCTTCAGACCATGATTTATGACTGAAAAACGTTGGAATTTTCTTCAGGAAAATTGTCGAATTTTCCGACCGTTTTTCAACTAGATTTGTGTTCTATTCATTTGTTACAACAAAATCCAGCCCTAAAAACATAATTTTAGTGAAAAAAAGCAAAAAACTTAAACTCGGCAATGTAAATAATAATGATTTAAAAAGAAAATTCATACATACCGCGCGGAATCAGCTGTTAGCTCTAAAAGTTTACTGGCCTCCGACAGTACCTACGACAGACAGAGAAAGCATACCGCTCGCTCGCTCGCTCCCTTTGTGTGATGCGCGCCGGCGCCTTTGCTTACGCGCCGACACTGCTAGGGTTGTACCACGTATGGAATTTAATACTTGTCATTTTATTTTTATTTATGTAAAATGCTTTATTAATAATTAAATACTCAGGAGTATGATTACTTATTTATTCTTTCTTAATTCCGAAAACCTTATTTTAAATCGTTAACCTTTCGAGTATCGTAATAAGAGACACAATAGAAAGACAACAGGTGTGAGGACGCCGGCGTCCTCGCGGTGCTTAACAGTTTGATCTACAGTATCAATTACGAAGCCACCCGAACTGTACACACGCGTTGCATTACAGTAATGTAAATTGGTTTAGATAAGTGGGACATAAAACATAAAAACATCGCGTCAATATTGCCAGATTCACATTCCTTACCCTGTCAATCCCGGAGCGAAAGCTGGCGTTCAAAAAGGTTTGCTTATTTTCGTTATTTACAGACTATTTATAAGAAAAACTTCTTGTTTACGTTCTTGAACAAAGACCCTATAAAAAAAAACGCTTATTTTATAATCTATGCGAATGCCGGCGTTTGCTTAGTGTTTAGAAAATGGCGCAAAATCGCGCGCGTGCCGCTTGGGGATTGACAGGTACTAGGTTTAAACTTAGAAGCAGAACCATGAGTAGAAGTAACAAGAGATAGCGGTTAATAACAATCTTTATCATACGATTACGATACGATTCTTTTTCAATACCTAGTTCTACATCTTTATCTCAATGGCAGGCCGAACACGGTAACTACTGTGCCATGGGCTCCTCGACTAACGTATCTAGTAATATTACCGAAATAAAATGTTTCATTTCATATCATGTGGGCAGCCCTATGCTACACGTGTCACAAACACTCTCAAAGATTTGCCGACAAACGAAACCGTCAGCACTCACTCAGCCGTTAGTTCAGTTTGCCGCGATTGCTGGTGCGTTCTGGACGTCTATTTCGTTTTCTTTCAACTGTCGGGAGTTCGGGACTGTGTTGTGCGTTGAGTTGAGTTGTGTGTTTTTGTGTTTTTGTGTTGTGTGGTATCATCATGAATCGGCGTAATGAAACGTTTAGTGCTCGCGAATATGGCCAGATGTTAATGTGCTTGGGTGAAGCTAGAGGAAACGCGTCGTTGGCATTAAGGCTCTATGTTCAAAGTCACCCAAATGAACGACATCCAGCTAATAGTCGTACTATCACACGGGCATATCAACGTGTTTTAGAAAATTTACCTATTGTGCCGCGGCAGGAAGGTGCTGGAAGGACAATCAGTGCTCGTTCTGAGCAGGCGATTTTAGATGTTGTCCGTCGAAATCCGCGTTTGGGAACCCGTACTGCTGCAAAACTTGTAAGGCGTAATAACGGACCCCGGGTTTCACATTGGGCTGTGCACAAAGTCCTTCGAAAGGACAAGCAACGTCCATATCGGATCCATAAAGTGCAGGACCTGGACCGTACTTTTCCAAACCGATGGATTGGGAGATTCGGGCCACATGCATGGCCACCTCGCTCGCCTGACCTAACCCCATTGGACTTTTTCCTGTGGGGTTATATATCAAAGAACGGGTGTATGTGACGGAGTGTGATACCGCGGCCGAAATGGAGCAGCGCATAAGAGACGCTTTCGCATCGTTAAACCAACAAATCAATGAGGATGTGACAATGATGCCTCGTCTCCATGCCGAAACCCTGCGTCGAGCACAACTGTGCGTGCAGCTCGGAGGCAACCACTTCGAGCCATGCCTTATACGACCCGAGAGACTTTAATTTAGGTAAGTGACTAATATTTTAATTTTTGATAGGTATTGAATTTGTGTTTAAATTTTTTGATAGGTGTGTTTGTGTGTGTATTGTATTATGTATTTATTCCAAACGTCCCGAAGTACCTATTAGTATGAATGAACAACGCGCGGACATTGCAATACGCGCGCAATATAGGGTCGCGCGCGTATCGCAATGTTCGTTATACATTGCGTAGCCGAAATAAAATTGAAAATTGAAAAACGTTCACCTATCATTTCCGGGAAAATATTTCACTATCAAAATGTTAACAATACCAGTCTGAATTCATACTTTTCGTTTTTGCCAACCTGTCAATTACACGGTGTATATTTATGCAATGCTGGGTTCTTTTCACATCACAAATGATAAACTAGGACTATCGAAGTAAAATAAATAAACATATTATTACTAATAACAACAATAAAACCATGGTCAGCAAGACGACCAGTCACCACAAGCAGCACCCGTTCACGAGCATAACGCAAAGGTCAGCCATTACCCCATCGCCATACTTGATGGAAAGAGGCAACCCGACCCCCGACGCTACCGCAAGCAGTGACATCTAAGGGAGCATTTACTACGAGTATTTACTGTAACAATTGTGTTACTTTGAACAACACAACATCTACTTCAAAAACCTATTGCCATCAAGCGCGCACAGATCCAGACCCCGGGCTGCTACTGAGAAATCTCTGATGGAATAACCAAATTACACTTGGCCCGACCTAGGAATCGAACCCAGGACCTCATGCTCAAAAGCAGCGCCGAAATTCATATTTAAATTATGTTAATTAGTTTCTGAAAACCAGCTACATAAAGTGCCCAGTGTACCTCTCGCCTGTTTCCACTTATTTTCATAAACTTAGCTAGCTCTGTCTTTAACGAAGTCTCGTAGAGCGGTAGGACCGACTATTTCATTATAAACTTTACCAATAAATAATTTACACCTGGACTCCTCTGTTTTATTATGACAATTTCATTTTTTATGTACACACAGTAAAATACATATGTATGTGACACAATTATAATTTGAGTACGAAGAGTATTCTTTGTGTTTGTTATTTATATAAGTCTGTATAATTTGTGTCTATATATGTCCGACTGACTTACGATTACTTAGTAGCCCGCAAGTCTGACAACCAGTATAAGGGGTATCGTATTGCCCAGTATCTAACTGGGTTCCATATTTGGATAATCTTAACCTCCAAAACCCAGTTACTGGGCAATATGACGGCAGCCGCTCTATTTTAATGCTAGTATTAAGCTGTTTTCAGTTAGGCCGACCCCAAAAATAGTTGGGTAAAGTTACCAAGAAACTCCAGATAGAAAAATTACCAACCTATTATAACTACATACACTTCTCCTTACCCCTTCAGGGAATTGAGGACCAAATCAAATTGGTTGCTGATACATTTGTACGTATATTTTTAATTTTTATGACATTGATTTTTACATTCTGCGACAATTGTAACTCACACACTTGTAAAATTCTAGAAAAATCATCTACTTTTACAATATTTGTAAATATGTGAGCACCATGTATTTATTACATAATTGATTTACTTACCTGTCATTGCTTTATTTTTAATTCTTTTTACCTTTTGTGGTAGAATAACTGTATTATAGGTGCATCGTCTTCACATATAATTATATAATGAATGTATATAAAACCTTGTAAAACATTTTAAAAGAGTAACGTGGGAGTTACCTACCCATTCTTCTCCATACGAAAACTAGCTTTTGGAAGGGGCGACTACAATCAATTCTATTTTGCTGTCATTTTTAACCGACTTGAAAAAGGAGGAGGTTATCAATTCGGATGTTTCTTTTTTTTATATATGTGCATAACTCCGTCATATATGGACGGATTTGCATAATTCTTTTAGTTTATCCCGAAATGGTCCCATTTAAATTTCGTAAAGATCTGGCGATGAGTTTCTGAGACAGACAACGGAACTCTTCAATAAATATCAGTAAAACAACCACGATTGGTGCTATCGCATAATTATGTATGCATTGTTCACGCAATCGCACAACATAACATCTAGTATGTACCCTATAAACGCAGATATATTCATTATAGCACCGTATACCCTCATTTCTCTCAAAGTTGTTATTGGGGTGCCTCTAATCTTGCAAGTAAATTCTGGTATAACTAAAAAGTAAAAAATAAAAACTTTAATTTCGGAAGTCGGTTTCAAAAACCGAAAATGCGGAACCAACGACACCGACTTCCCAAATTAAAGTTATTTTTCACTTTTTAGTGTTTTATTGGAAGTCGGTTGTTTTTTTTTTTATAAAAAAAGTTTTTATTGACGTTACAAGTCCCTTTTATGTGCCTATTTGAAATAAATGACTGACTTTGAAATGAATGACTGACTTTGAAATGAATAACTGACTTTGAGGCGTGTTGTTTTTGTTATGGCAGGACATAAGTAAGTACTAGCTTAAATCTCCAGTCTGTCACTAGAACATCTAAACCAACAAAGTCCCGTATCCGTACCGGAAAGACAAACATACACTTGATATTAACTTAGTAATAATCTCAAACAAGGAGTTCGCTTCCCCATATTTGTATTAAGTCCAAGGCTTTTCAGAGCTTATTAAATAACTTTCTTATTGTAAGGAGTTTTGGGTTTTAATCAAAATTGTTGGGGTATAAAAGTTTGGATTTGTTTCTGGTCCTCAGGTTTTTATGGTTATGTTAAGATCAAAAGAGGTGAACGTCTTGTTTATGAGTGTGTTACGCAATAAAGTGTTATCTAAAGTTATGGTTTTCTAGGAAAGCAGTGGCCACCACATAACTGCCGCAGTGACGCTGTCGTGAAAATGATGTCAGTGGGTTTGACTTTACCTTCTCTAAAAACGCTTGCAAGGAAAACACACAACTTACTTTCATAAATAAAGTTTCAATGACGTCATTCGCCGGTAAGTTGCAGACGCTATTTTATTTTATTTTTTGTAAGGGAAAACCAACAATGATATATTAAAAATAAACAGTATTTTCTACAGACTACAAACTGATGGCAAAGTTGACTGAAGTCAGGGCCACATTAATTATATAACAAAAGAAACTAAAAATAACAAAACAGGGCTCTTGTTTGTGTATTGTATCCTATAGATCATATAATGATAATAATCATTTGCTACAGCATACGGAACCTGCCGCTGATTCTTCAGAACTTTAGCTATATTAGGTACCAACTTTTTAACACTCTCAGCGCCATGTGGTCCGCCGGCCGCCCACATGGCCCGCTTCTAAAAAAATCATGGCGCTGAGTGTTAAAATTTTAACAGATTTTTGACAAAATGCGTGCACTGACTGGACAGGTCCGGTCAATCTGTGTGGTTGTTTACTCAAAAGACCATTTCAGACGGGTGTCTCAATGCCGTCGGTAAGGAAATGTCCCAGATATTTCAAGTTTACGACATGCTTTACGATATTAGTACGAAGCAAGGATATTTATTCCCAAATAATTGTCACTCTAAATTCAACAGTCTGTTGGTGTACAGAGAACACATTAATTGACTAGTTAAAATAGGAGCTGGGTAAACGGAATATTGCAGGCTCAATCAAGCTCGACGACTCAACTGTTTACCGAGTCATAGTACCTATATAATAGCATACTTACCAACTGTATATACAGCGTGTATTAGCACCCTAATTGCGTAACACAATCTGAATCATTTTGAAGGATATTGCTAAACCGTTGATTCATATGTTCGAAAAATTTGTCTGCTCAACGACGTAAATAACGCAATGAATGTTGCTGAAATGTCAAAATGAAAGCCATTCCTACTGTTAATGTGTTCCGCAATTACGCCGAAGAATAGTGTGGTAATACGTAAAGGTGTGGTACAGACCATCACACTAAACAACTTTCTCCATGGGACCAACATCGCCAATCACGAAAAACTTGTCAACTATCCCATACAAAACTTCAATACCTACTCCACCTAAATTTATGGGACGGCTGATAATTTTTACGCGATTACGATGGTAAAAGTTGTTCAGTTTGATGTACAGACGCCAGCACATCAAGCACTACAATCTGTCAAATTTCTTTAATAGGTTTTCAACTTTATCACCAAAGCATAAGGTTCAAAGTTGATTGGGAAAATTTGACAGTTTCGGGTAGCTTGATGTGCTGGCGTCTGTACCTCACGCTTAAATATGACCACTCATTTCAAAATTAGTGTTTACTGAGTGTTCACGCATGATGTTGTCAATCTGCGTGTTGCTATCACAGAAACTTTGTGCGCTCTTTTCTTTGGGGTACCTACTTACGCACCGAGAATCAAAATTTATCACGTCATCCTCAAACAGCCAATGAGGGGTCCTCAAGGAGGTCATCAAAGAAGCACCAATAGAAGCAGTTGACGAAGAGTTCCGAGTGCTCCTTCGCGAAACGTTAAAAACCACTCGGTTTTTCTTCGTTACTAACACTTTTAAATCGACCTTGCTCTGTATAGCTTCATTCTAAAACTTTAAGTTCTGACAAGCCCCATTGTAGCCATTCACTAACTCTTAATGCAATTAAATCATTTTATGTTCTGGAGAAACCAAGAAGTTATCATTTACTCTCTACCGCAACCACAACTTGAAGAGGAAGACGCATAACGCATTAACACTGAGTACCTATGTTTAATGCCGTTCAATGTTTTCAAGTAAGACATTTTTAATACACGCTGTATAATAGAATCATTATTGAGTACATAATATAATTATTTGCTAGTTTATGAGGCTGGCAGTTGCGTTAATTAGGAAACGCGTGTGACTGAGTGGCTGTTCGTGAATAAATAATTAGGAATGGAGAACTCTAGGAATGGGTAATGCTAAACAAATTCGGCTGTGCTTATTTAAATAGGTTTTTGTTTTTATTAATTTACTCGTTGTTCTAATGACGGGCTAATTATGTTCGGGTGTTACAATAAAGTCTGATTTACAATGGTGCGATTTAATTGCTTGTGGTATACCTGAGTTGAAGCAACTATAAACGTTACACAGACTATGCTATCTGCCTCACTTGTCTAGTGCATAGGTTCTCAACGTAGACGATAACGCTACCTCGTGGGCGTTTGAGACTTTCACAGGGGCAGTAGAAGGCTCGAAAAAATTTTAGGTATCCTATCTTACGACTATATAACGTGTAAGGTTAAATGCGCAAAACCTCAGATACCCCAACTGATTTTTAATTCAATTGACCTATTTCAGAGAGAAAACAAGTCATTAAAAAAATTGTAAAGGTTTTATGTGCTGTTTTAATTTTACTGGCCATTCTGATCGTTTATTGCGTCTGTGACGACGCTTTATCAAGGGAGGAGTCGTCACCGAGCCGCTGCGCCGCGCTGACTTGGGCTTGCTTGACCTATTAATAAATAGACGCGGCAACGTTTTTAATGAAGATTTTTTGAAAAATGTGACCTATATTAAAAAGTGGTTCAATTAATTCTGCTCGTTATTCTGATCAAACTATTTTCAGGTTTTGCGCATTTAACGTTACACGTTGTATAATATTACACGCTTAAATATTCCTGGCGATAGCTGTTTCAGATTCGCGACATATGGTAAGTAAAAAAAGTTGGGGGCTCTAGAAAAAAAAATATTCTCAAAGTAGGGGGTGGGCAAAAGAAATGGCTAAAAAAAACCAGAATCGCCAGAAATTTTATATGTGCCGTTTCTATTAAGCATAATATGCGCAACAGAAATATATAATTATTTACTGCAAAAACGACGTGGTATACTAGCTATTTTTTGATCAATGAAACAATAACAAATATTTTTTAGATTCTGTAAAATCTATTGTGGCCGTGATCTATGAATTCGTTGGGGTCCTGTGGTTGAGAACCTATGTACTAGTTGCAAGCGCTACTGCTGAGGTCCTGGGTTCAATTCCCAGGCCGGCCAAAGTATTATTTGATTTTTCCATCAGGAATTTCTCAGTAGCAGTCTACAGACTGGATTTGTCCCCGGTTGAGTGCAATAGGGGCGAAATATGGGTGTATAGGTACAGGTACACCTCTGCCAAACTCTTCGGCGATTACATGCGTGATGTTATGTTATCTATACAGTTTTAAGACGAAGCAAGTCATTTGCTGCTTCAATTTCATTGTAAATATGCCACGGGCAAGACAGAAGAGGAGGGAGGGGCCTGTGGCTAAGTAATAACAGCCGCACGGGTCGATCGATCAGGCTAAGCTACGCTTGCCGCGGTTGGTCCGTGGATGGGTGACCAACTTCACATACCAAGACCCCTCCGTGCCTCGAAAAGCACGCTAAGCAGTTGGTCCCGGTTGTCATTCGTGGATCTTTGACAGTCGTTACGGGTTGTCAGTAGCCCGAAAGTCTGACAACCAGTCTTACCAAGGGGTATCGTATTACCCAGTAACTGGGTTGAGTAGGTCAGATAGGCAGTTACTCCATGTAAAATACTGGTATTCAGCTGCATCCAGGTAGACTGGAAGCCGACCCCAACAGAGTTGGGAAAAGGCTAGGCAGATGATGATGATGCCACGTGCAAGTAGTGGTGCTGTCCTACAAATAATAGGGCACTAAATATCGTGTCCAGCGTGTCGTGTAGGTACTGTTGCCTACACGTTACACGAACTGATGGACGCTACTGAAGGCGCCAAACATGAAGTAAAATTCTGGGCTGATTCTATTTACATTGCCAACGACACGCTAAAAAGAAGAAGAATGAATACGAGTATCAATACGATGAACCGATGGCCACAACGTATTTACTGAGACTAAAGCTGGGGTTTCTTAGAAGAGCGGTGGCCACCACATAACGGCCGCAGTGATGACACTGACGGCTTTAATGAAAATAATGCCGGGGCTTAACGTTACAGTATTAAAAAAACCGGCCAAGCGCGAGTCGGATTCGCGCACGAAGGGTTCCGTACATTTATCTATAAAAACGGCAATAAAATCATGTCTCTTGTATGGGAGCCCCCTTAAATATTTATTTTATTCTGTTTTAGCCGTTTTATTGTGTTTTCTGTTTTGTGTTTTGTTTTGCTGTTTTTCTGTTTTGCTGTTTTACCTATTTGTTGTTATAGCGGCAACAGAAATACACCATCTGTAAAATTTCAACTGTCTAACTATCACGGTTCATGATATACAGCCTGGTGACAGACGGACGGACAACGGAGCGGGAGTAATAGGGTTCCTTTTTACCCTGTGGGTACGGAACCCTAAAAATGATGTCTAGAAAAACACACCAACTTACATTCATAAATAACATTTCAGTGACGTCATTCGCCGATAAATTCGGACGCTATGTGGGCGGCCCGCGATCTTCTAAGAAACCGTACGATAACTCATACAGAAAAACCAGAAATCACAATCGGTACCTAGGCTACGTGTCGATTTTGGGTCTGTTTGTTCGTGGAACAAAACACATGACCAATATATTTGGCAGTTAATAATACAGACAAGCACACCGATAAATTCCGTAGAATTTAACTAAATTTAGACCAGTGACATGCAATCTTAATAGCTCCGAGCGATGTTACTCCAATTTACAACCGTTCGACTGGGGTTTGAGTTCAACTCAAAGTAATTAGAACTTTAATTGCTGTTCTGAAAGTTGGTTTTGGCTTGGAAGTAGCCTCGTCGGGCGAGGTAAAGGTAGGAGCTTAGTGGTAATGAAGTGCTGTTTAAATTATATTAATAATAAATTATGGATTGGAAATGATATGTGTGGTTTGTTCGTGTGGAATTTCATATGAAATTTGAAATAATAATTGTCTTTCTGACTTAATTTCCCGAATGAATGCCAACATTAATTCAACAAAAATAACACACAGAGACACTTACGCTTTACGGAATAGATCAGCAGAACTCTCCCGTTCCCCCACCCGCCACTGGCGCCGATTCACTTGTTCACAAACTTAAACTAAATTTAAGTTCAGTGCATCTTTTTCTTTCTATTTCATTAAGAAAAGGACATAAGATAAATCTTAGTTTAGTCCTGTCACATTAGGCAGCGCCTGACGTAAATTGACGTATTTTTACTGGCCAATTTTTTAATCACGTCTAAACTTGTCTATGAAGCAAGGCTCGGAAACCGGTTGAAATTCTTAACCGGTTACGGTCATTGACCCCAAACCGAAATCGATTTAGGTTAAGGTTTGCACTTTACCGGTTTTTACCGGTTTTTGGAAGTGTTAAAAAAGTAGACGAAAAATATTTACGACTTACGGAATTAACCGGTTAATTTGGGTGTCAAAACCGTTTGTGCTTATGTAACCGGTAACCTTTGTCATTTGGGTTACATATGAACAGTTCACTTGTTTAACCGGTTAATGAGGGAACGATATATTTACCGGTATTTCATCGAAATTAACCGCTCTTTTTAAACCGGTTCAGAGCCCTGCTATGAAGTATCTTAATTTGACAGGACTAAACTAATATTTATCTATTTATCTTTTCTTAATGAAATAGAAAGATAAAGATGTTTGTTTGGTTCAACCAAAGCACCTGCCATCTAATCTCTTCACCACCCTTGGTTGACTGGTAGAGAATGCCTAAGGCATTAAGTCCGCCTTTGTGCCTTTTTTGTGTGCGAAAAGTTTAAATAAATAAATAAAGAAAAAGATGCACTGAAGTTAAATTTAGTTTAGTTTTTGACTAAGGGAATCGGCGCCTTTGTGCGTTAAAGAAAAAAATATATTATTTGGGACACGCACAGGAAGCGCAATTACGCCGCAGAACTCGCCCAAGTTGCACCACAACACCCGGTTTCTCACACTACAAAATCGTTCAAAAATCAGTCTTCATAGTGCAAAATCGCTTCCGCTCCTCAAATCGCTCAATCATGTAATCGTCACTTCATGCAACCTTACCCTACAATTTAATTCGTCCTCATGCTAATAGGTCCCGGTCCCAGGCTAGGAGGCAATTTCACAAGACGTTTCAGTTACTGATGGCATTACGTTGTATCACGACACTACGGTCTTACATTTAACGTTACTATGGAAGACTACGTTTATATAGAGGTTTAGTTTGTAATGTTTATGAGGTTGGTGGTTGGTGATAGTGGATGAAATTACGGAGGTAAACTTACGGCGGGCTAAAAAAAATTAAATTGCCAAAAAAGTTAAGTTTACTTCAAAAATCAATATCTAATAATCATAATAATATCCTATTATTTGAAACACTTCCTTAAAACGAGTAGATGCCTGCGTTTTTTGAGATTCATTATTATTTTTTTAGGTCTTACGTCACTAAGTATAATCTAAGTGTACCTAATCATTATTTCAGCCGAAGGACGTCCACAGTCGAATATAGGGCTTCCCAAGAATCGCCACATCGACATCGCCACTTCGATTTTCCCGCATGCAGCGGATTCCTGCGGATTTTGTAATCGATCCACCTTGTGGGAGGCCTTCCAACGCTACGTATTCCGGTACGCGGTCGCCACTCCAGCAGTGATATTCTGTAAAAATCTCACCGTGAGAACTTAGGTGAAGTGAGCTCTGTCATTCCCTAATGCTAGGGATTAACACTATTAAGTGCTCACTTCACTTATGATTTCACGGTGAGATTTTTACAGAATCGACCGGCAGAACCTTTCGGCCCCATCGGCCATCTGTTCTGGGAGAAATGTTTTCCAGGCTGTATTGGTTACCTTAGTTCTCGTACAGATCTCTTCATTTCTTATTCGATTAAGTATAATTTCGTATTTACCGTCGATAAAAAATGATTTCTTTTTAGGTGTCCAGAGAGTAACCTAAAATTATTTGCCTTGTATCTCGTCGAAATTCGTAGCGTCTCGCGAAGTTGGTAGCGACAGTAGGTTTTGAAGCAACTACAGAAGAAGCAGTGGCTGGACAAGGTAGCATAAACATGCATGTTCAGCCTAAAATTTTCAGACTATTAGGACACAGGGAATCTCTCTGTGAGAGTGCTCCATGATCCACCAAGCGGACCCAGTGCTGGATGGTGGATGTTACATTTCTTCGATTTTTTGGTTCTGGGATACCTCAACTCAACTCGAACCTAGACTACAACTCATAAGTCGCGGTCGTTTCCATTGGGCCACCACTGATGCAATGGCTGGGAAGTGTGAAAATGATACCCAAAAATTCTATAAAAACCATTTATTTTCCTTACACAAACATCTATAAAACTACTTAAATTATCTACTATATACACACTAGAACAATATCATTGTTGTCACGAAATAAAAACACAAATTCTTTGTTTATAATAAAACATGGCAATCGCTTATTACTAGGACTGTTAACTTAATACAAATAGCTTTTACATTACAATAATCAATATTGTAATACACTCCTGCAGGGTAATTGCGTAACACACTATCAGTAGCAATGGGTTTCATTTTGACAGTTCAACATCATTCATTGCGTTATTTACGTTGTTGAGCAGACACATTTTTCCAGCATATGGAGCAATGGATTAGCAATATGCTTCAAAATGATTCAAATTGAGAGTAATAGTGTGTTACGCAATTAGGGTGCCGCAGAGCTATTCACAACCACTCGATACGCTTCCGTACCGTATCGACCATCAATCAATGTTATCGTAGGTGTTTTCTAAATGTTGTCAGTTTAAATCAAATAGACGACCGCTATTCTACTTTCGATACGATAAACTGTCGGTTGTTTTTTTTTTTTTTTAATTTCGTTCGCCTTTAGGAAAGGCAGGCATCGATCTATAGACCATTCAGCCTCCTGTCGGTTGGTTGTGAATACCTATGACAACTACATGTACTACTCGTATGACAACTAAATCGAGCCACCGTACATTTCCATAAAAGGTATAAAGATCTAAAACTGAAACATGAGAATAACGATGAGTCAAAGAAAAAGTTTTCATGCAGTTTTGATGTCGAAATACTGGCCATTAGAATGGTGTCAATGATGAAACCATACTAATGGCCAGTACTTCGACTTTCCGAATTTGAATACACGACCATTAAAAACTGTATACACGCTAAATACAAAATATGCAGGGTGGCTTCCTTTAGCGGGAGTATTATTAAGGAGTTGTTTTTATGGAAAAGGCGTTCGTGTTGTGATGTAAGGATGTTCAGTCAACAACTTTAATATCTACCCATTTTATGCTATTCTGAAGGAAATGAGCACGGGTCAATCGAAGGTTATGCTACGCTCGCCGCGGTCGGTTGGTGGATGGAAAACACGTTAAGCCGTTAGTCCCGGCCTCGTGGCCCCGGCTGTCATTCGTAGATCTTTGACAGTCGTTACGGGTAATCAGATGGACCAGCACTTAAGCTATTGACTGTACTTAACGATTTTACCGATAAAGTATTTTATATTTAATGTAAATCAGTGCTTTTTGTTCAGCAGCCTATGAGAAAATTTCGAATAAAGAAAATATAAATTAATAGAATAGAAATCACAAGAAAACGTACAATAAAAATATTTTTAAACATAATTCGTATAAATATTGCCTCTTAAATTATGAATATTATACAAAACTTAAACGTTATTTTATATTTTCCAATAGTTCTGTTGTTGAAAAATTCATCTATTAAAAAAAAAACTATGCCAAATGTTGTGTATTTAAATTGAAATTTACAAAAAATAAGAAAACCTATATTTTCAATAAAAGCAAGCATGCGATACAAAACGGAAAAGCGTTCATAATGAACATGCTTGTAGAAACCTAAAAACCTAATTCTTCTGTTTCGTAATTAATATTGCAACAAAATGCAAAGAAAACGGAAAATCAATTATATTTTTCACATGCCAAGCCACACAAAATGACTATAAAAAGGCCTAGACTACTTACTGTACATTTAGGATTGAAATAGACTTAACACTATATTTGTACTCTTTTCAATTACCAGATAGCCTTACAATGAAATTTTATTTAGACTTACATGATATTAAGTGCAAAATATACTTACATTTTATCCATAATTAGCAACATTATTGAAAATGTGATCTTATTACATTTAATTAAGTATGATAATGTAATGATATATTCCTTGATTAATAATAATTATTTTGTTTCTACTTATTTTTTTAGATATTTTTTTCTGACATACAACAAGTAATCTATCCAAACATTCTCGTGATTTAAAATTTATTTGGAAATTGGAATTACAAAATATATGTTCTGTGCCCTATAAAATCTATAAAAAAATGTGCTGACTTAATTAAACTATATTCTCGACACACAATATTAAAAACAAACTATAAACTGACTGACATAATATTAATTTACCACAGAACCTTAAAATATATATTTATAAAAACGTAAAGAGATACAAAACTCACATACAATATTCTAAATTTTATAACCTCCATATTATTTTTTGAATTACTGCTACAAAATTATCGGTACATAATTGTCCTTACACTAGAATCACACTGTTTTTAATTACGACTATTACCAAACTATACGTACCCTAACTAAAACCCATAATCTAAAATAATAAGCGTACTTACGACTTCATCGTATTTTACTACGCTTTCAAGTCGTGGCCTTGTGAGGCCAAATTTTAGAAGAAAATTTTTCACCATTGCTTTTTCTGGCTTCAAGAAAGCCATTTTTTTATACTGGGTGTCCGGAAAGTCATGGATTACCTTTTACCTGCTGATGGGACACATTGGGATCTATCAATAAAAAATAAATGACCATGGTAAAAGTCAAAGAAAAAGGTTTCCGAGTTTTTTGATGTTTAATGAAATTTTGGAAAATCTCTACCTTTGATCAGTTTTTTCCATGCCATTTCTACGAATGAAAACTTTTCGAGTACAGGTTTTTTTATTTTCATCTTGAATCATCCTACTATCGATTGAATACGAGAAAGTTACAGAAATCTCTTTTAAATACCTAAAATTTAGGTTCAAACTTAAAATTTTCACCAATTTGATTGGCCCTGGTGAAAAAAAAAATTATTGGTAGGTCATTTTTTTTTTATTGGTAGATCTCAATGTGGCCCATCAGCAGGTAAAAGGTAATCCATGACTTTTCGGACACCCAGTGTAGTTACTAGGTATATCCAGGCCACGACTGATAGCTACAAAACTGACAATAACAAATAAAATCACACACCACTATCTATGAAGTCCAGATTTCTGAACCACAAAAATCTGGAAATCAGTCCATATTGAGTTCACAAAAATAGTTCTTATTTATAGGAAGTTAAGGGACCTAGGTTTTAGTGCAGTTTTCCTCATATATTGATGAGCTAACTGAGTGAGGTCCAATTGGTCTTGAGTCATGCCGCATGCGAAGGTTTGCCATTTGTAGTTACCCTGTAAAGTATAAGGTTACATTAAGCCTCGGATACACTAGGAAACATTTTGTCCCGCAACATGACGCGCAACACTCAATCTACGTGTCGCTGCAACGTTGCAAAGGGTCTGCAACAAGTTCCGCAACATTTTACGCGACGCGGGACATGTTGCTTGCTCCCGCTCCGAGAGCGAGCGCACGCCGCGACATACTCTCGGGACATTCACGCAGTTGTCGAGCGCCATGTTCCGCAACATATCGCTTCATTTGTCCCCCTAGTGTATTCGAGGCTTTATTATGAGCTCTTCTGAGATTTCAGCTTTTGTTCTGCTGTCCACTGAAACTGGCTCTCTGTTTGACTACAGTGTAACTTTTCTACAAAACTTTACCAAATAAATAATAAAGGCGTTCAGAAAGTGACATCTTAGTTCCGCCAAAGAATCAAAATCTTAATGTGCTGTGTGCAACCATATTAATTTAGTTAGCAGATTACCTAATATGCAAACCAGCTGTATCTTTCAATAACTTTGTAATTGGAGTCAAACAGTCCTACCTATCTACTAAAAACAAATTGATATCACCAATGTCTACCAAACGTGGCGGCTTATTTATTTATTTATTTTTTAGCATTTTTATGTGTGCTCAATACGATAAAGGTTATAGAATAATCACTTAGGGTGCGTTTCCACAGAAGCGGAGCTGGGCGAAGCGGAGCAGAGACGTGCAGGAATCGACTAATCACAATGGTTGAAATCCTCATCGCGTCACTCGTCTCGTCTGTGATTGGACGATTCCTACACGTCTCCGCTCCGCTCCGCCCAGCTCCGCTTCTGTGGAAACGCACCCTTAGTCCGGATTCTGGATTTGTACTCGGTTGATAGCAATAGGCTCGCGGATATTATATGGGACTTAAACATGGTTGACGAAATGTGGGTGTAAATATACAGGGTGACTGGATCTGGAACCGTCATAGCAAATTAGCATATAGAGGAGGTCATTTCCTAATTATTGAACCTTACTTTAGATATATAATTTTTTATACTTTATTGAGATTATTCCAAAATTTGATCTTCAAGCATTCATAACTTTTTTGCATTATTTTAGTATTTTTTTAGTATTTGTTGGCGGTCATAAACATTGGTGATTAAAATACCTCGGAACTTCCCTTAAACTAGGGATAAAAAATAAGATATTACGCTCAAAAAATAATAAAATACTTAAAAAAAAACTTTACGATTAAATTCGACCTGAAATTAAAAAAACTAGGGTGTTTCAAAAATTAATTTAAATCATTGTGAAAAAATATCAATAAAGTATAAAAATTGACATATCTCCCAAACTACAAAACTTTAGCTAGGGAAAGTAAGGTCCAATAATTAGTAAATGACCTCCTCTATATGCGAATTTGCTATTGCGGGTCCAGATCCAGTCACCCTGTATACCATAGATACACCTAACACCTCAGTCTGAGACCCTTCGAGGATTACAGGCGCGTGATATTTTGTAATTTGAACCATTGAAAAATAAATAAATAGGTACTATTTTTAGAGCCGAAACTTCAATAAAAACTCCGCCTTAGATATATTTTGTTTTTAGTTTTTCTTTTTATTAGTATTAACCTTCAAGCGGGCGCGCGGACATTTGTAACGCCAGCGGTCGCGCGTAACCTAAAAGACCTATAGGATATTTCAGGGATTTAAAACACTAATTATTTAATATTTTTTGTATTTATCATATGATCATTATGTTAGGACATAAACAAAATTATAAAATCAAAATAATATTCTAATTTTCTTTGGATTTGTAAGCAATTTGGCATCACAAATGTATCGAGAATCGATCGCATCGCGGTCGATTCGACGCCGCGCGCCCGCTTGAAGGTTAACTATCTTTTTGTTTGCACGTGTTTCTGTGACAAATAAACCTATTTTTCTTTCTTTCTTTCGCTTCGGTGCACGTGATACGTCCAGCGGATCTATTCTGTAAAAATCTAACCGTGAAAATTTAGGTGAAGTGTGTTTGAAGTAAGCTGTTAACAGTGTCAATCCCTAGTACCAGGTAGAATGACAGCTCACTTCATCTACTTTTTTACGGTGAGATTTTTTTAACAGAAGACTCTCACAGGCTTCCCTCATACCTGCATTGTATTTTTTCTTTGCCTAAGCTTACCACAGTTTCAACAAAAACTCATACTAACCAATATAAAAGGTGATGGGTTTTCCTCCTTAATATCCGAGAGCTCTTCGAGTCGTTCGAACTTGATGGAACGGACGGCCGATTTCTTCACAAGTATGGGCTCGTTGCCCCGGGAGATCTATAAGGGAATGTGTTTTGGGTGCCATTTATGTATGCAGAGCATTTAAAAATAAAAATATGATCAAAACTGCTTTGCAGCTTTTGAAATGTAGAAATGATTGTAAGCACAGAAAAAAAACAAATGAATAAGTTTTAGGCGTATTAGTTATCGTCCTTCGTTTATTTCATTTGCTTTTTTTTTGATAAAAACTTCTTTTCTTTTCGATATTTTAAACTTAGTGCAAGTTTTTTTTTTATCTGTATATTTTTTGTGTGTATTATTACTTTATTTTAACTATTTTTATTTATTCAATTTTGTAAAATGTTTGAGGTATTTATGTATTTATTTTATTACTCCTACCATACTTTGAATGTTTTAATGTGTGCTATTGTGCTGTTAGCAGGAAATGTCTTTGCCAATGATTAAAAAAAGAAAAATAATATAAAATAATAAGCCAGTAAAATATTGTGAGGCCTCGTTTGACAAAAAATCCTGGCCATTATATTCAAGGTATTGTCCTAAGATTGCGACTAGACATTAAAATCAACATTACCATAGTCAGAAATATTGAATTTAAAACCAATTCAAAATAAATAATTGTATGCTTGTGTGAATGAATCCAAAGCTGTAGTGCAGTCAGCGTTAAAATTTAATGAATATTTATTTCTATAATGTCACTAAGCAATCAAAACGAAATGATCTGGGACTCTTGCCTCTCTAGCTGACCGTACCAAGGGTGAAAAAAATCAAAACAAAAATTAAATGTACAAAATACATTTATTGAAATAAAAAATGACATAGGATCTCTTTTGGATTGGATTGGAATACAAACAATATTGACAGAGACACTAAACTACTCAATAAAAAATAAAAAAAAACACATCGAAATACAAAAAAAAATGTTGCCATAATACAAAGAAACTACAGCTACAGAATAAATTAAAACATTTTTTTTTTTTAAACATAAATAGTAACAAAAAAACAATTTCTATAACAAGATATAAATAAATAAGTTTTTTTTTTTTAAAGAAGATTCAACACTGGCCTGTCAATATTGTGCGGGAGTGGAGTTGGCGGGGAAAATACAAAATGGAGGGAAATAAGGTAAAGGGTATGTCATTTATTTATTTCAAATAAAGTTTTCTTAAGTAGCTGCCGATATAAAAAAAATGTTATAATTTAACAAAAAAAAAGTGACTGTATAAATACAAATTCCACAACCTATGCGACAGCATTTTAGTCGTTATTCGAATGACAGTTAAATTAAGTATAAAAAATGTTAATATTTTTAAAGGCAAAATACAAAGCAAAAATACAATAATTAATAGAATATCTAAATAAATAAATACAGGGATAGGACAGGTCACCTACTAGGTTTAGTTACTAGATCGAAAGAATAGTGCCCTAGAACTAAAGACCCCTAAATGTCCGTTTCTCAACGATTTTTTTCATACAATTTCAGTATCAAAGAAAAAAACATTGTTTTTTACATTCCATGATCAACATTGAACATCGCGTCCTAAATACTGTTGAAACTCAATAATTATTTTGTACTTATTTGTTTTTTGTTACTACGAACAAGTATTTTTTTTAACCTAAACAAATTAATACTTGAAATTATTATAACTAGTAACACTTAGATAATTTGGTGCATGGTAAACTTGAGGTATACTTTTGACGATTCCTAAAACTATATTTTTAACTAGAGAATTAAGAATATATTAAATTAAATTAATAGAAAAAAAAACGAATAGTTCATTTGATGAAAACCTCATCTTTGGTACCTTATTCTCTAATACCGTTTAACGTTTACATTAGTTTGGTGCAAAACCTACCTAAGAATTGATAACTCGAGAAAATAAAATTAGAAAAATTTACAACCGATTATTATCGATAACACGACAACCCCAAGTTCGCACTGGATTTTTAACGCTCGACTTAGTGCCGAGATTCCAAAATCGCCATAAAAAAATCGAACCAGGGCTGAAGTAAGGAGTATTCGATAAATATTTATACGATATTTCGTTTTAAAACTTACGTAATTCGTTATAATTTTAACGTATTTTAAGTTAGTCGTGATTTTTAAGATTCCGTTTTTCCGATTGATTTAGTCGTAATCGATTTTCCATTGATATCGATAATTATTTTACCGAGAAATTAATCGAAATTGATCACCGATTTGCGCCTTGATTTTTAGTAATAGATTACAATAATATCGCGTAATTTTATGTTAGTTCATTAGTCGTTTAATGGTTAGTTTAAAAGTGGGTTACCAGTTTGAAAATACCAAAATGTAAAGTTTGACTATTTAAGTTTAATTTTTTTAATCAATCTAAACATTTCATAATCAATAGGGAACTTGACGTCATATCCTACGTGCTCTGTATGCCTAATACAAACGCGCGGAGTAAACGTAAATGTAAAAATTTAAAATACGCTTCGCACATATTTACAACTTTTTTCATAACTACGGGTTTCATACTATAAGTGCCTGTCACAAAAATTTAAACCAAAATGCTATACAGCGTGTAACGGAAGGGGGGTATCAACCCTGAAGGAGGTGAATGTGCTCATGAAACTCAACAACTTTCCCCAAAGAACATAGGTCGAAATATGAAAAAAAAATTTGGCCCTCCCTTACAAAACTGACTACCAGCTGATTGATTTACTATGGGAGGGACAATTTAATTGACTTGTAAAAGTGTCTTAGAAGATCTTACAGAAAAATACATCATTTCATTTCATTAGATTGTTATAGCATTATGCTGAGCGATGGCCGTTTTGCGTGGATGTGACGCATGTTTTCCCCAAACTGTTTTTTGTGTGTTTTTGTTCTTTTTCTCTGTCATGTTTACCGCAAATAAACGTATTTTATTTATTTCTGTTTTCATCGACACGATAAGGAGAATAATCTTAAACATTCTAGTACTTCCTCTAGTGACCCACGTATTGTATTAAATCGTTAATGTTTATGACTTAGTTAAGCGTGTCTTTCTTATATTTTAATCACTACCTATTATTCACAGTCCATAATAAGTCTTGTGATATTATGTTAGCAGTCTTCATGTAAAAAACTTTATTTATAAAAACTAATAGTTCGAATTGTAATGGCCAGTGTTGAATTCTCGAAAGATACATGATGATTTTAAATTGGCTTGCTAAACTCCATAGACGCGATGGGTATTTATTTATTTATTTAATTCTTCAAGCACATATATGTACAGAGGCCAACTTAATGCCATAGGCATTTTCTACCAGTCAACCTTTGGGTGATGCAGAGACCTGGGTATCGATATCTAAACAAGATAAAAATAAATACTTAGTTTTTTTTTTTGTGTGGTCATCGACCGCAATTATAAGTAGTCACTTGAAATATCACTTTCGGAAAATTGTTTTTTATTTTTGTGTGGTGTAAACTGCACAACCGTCATGAGTATACACGATAAAACTTAAGAAAAACATTTTCTTTTTTCAACTTATACTTCAAGTAACAGCAATAACAGCGGTCGTTGTCCTCCCAAAAAAAAAAACATATATTTTTTGTCGTGTTCAGATATCCCCATCGCGTCTGCGGAGTTTAGCTAGCCAATTTAAAATAAACATTTATTGGTCGATTTAAAATACTGTTAATATTCAATTCGTATATCATTTGCAATGTGAACATTTTCAAAACAGCCATGTAATATTGCTACATCAAAATATTCAAAGCAACTTAACTAAACTTTATTTGCAATCGATTTTAGTCTTTAGTGATTTCTACCGATTCTCCTGCTCAAAGAAACTCTCATTTCAATCGATTGTAACGGACAAGAAATTTAATCGATTCAAAATTTCTCAACTAACAAAATATCTCAAGACCAAACTACTCGTAATATCAATAAGCGTAATCCCGAACTACATATTAGTGAACATATAATAATCATTTAACGCGTCCTCTTGTCCATTATCCTTATCAACTGTCCACCATTGGTTCTCTTTCTGCGCATAATCATTCTTATTCATAATCTTATTGGTTAAAATCTCATCAATGCGTGATGTAGACGGCTTCTGATTGGTTACTTTGTAAATGTGATCTACTAGGGCATTGGCTAGGACTTGTTTTGGCGCGATAAGGGTGTCACAGGCTAATTCATTGCCTGTTGTGATAGTACGCAATCGATCAGCATTTAGTCGACTAAAGCTAGGGTTTTCTAAATTAGTAACGTCTCGAAAAGGTGTGATCTCTGTAATTTGTGAGTTGTATTCAGGGTATATGATTTGAGTGGATCCTAAGGTGTTAGGTTCGGGATTAGTAAGGAGTATAGACCTGTGTTGTACCTTAGTTTTCTCAGTGATGACGGCTTCAATGTCAATTTCTTCGTATTTGCTGGTTTCTGGGGTGTTTTCGGGGCTTATAAGGGAATGTAAGCTAGTCGATTCTTCTAGGAGGGAATGCTTGACGATCGATGGTGGTGAGAACATTACTGAGCTGTCTCCGGCTAAGGTTTTGCTCTGGAACAATATTGAAAAGGATTTTGTTAGTGATATGATGAATATAATCTAGATTAACATAACTTAGAAGACTATAAGGTCTAATTTTTAATGGTCACTGTCAGATAACTTTAATAAGAGGAATAAATATTGCGGTTTGGGAGTTTTTGCTAGATAGTATTAATTATGTTAAATTGTCTTATTTATTCTTGAGATTAAAATTATTTGAAAATCAGCCCATCATGGTAAATAAAATTAGAGAAAGTTTTGCTTCTAAACATTGTTTCTCGTAACTTCAAAAAGTTTGTTCTTTGTGCAACTCATGTTTGCCACGAATACGATTTTTTTTTTTATGATTTTTATTCATGACCACAGATATAAGTCCACGAATACGAAGATTTTATATGTTGCCAGCAATATACCCCGTTCAAGGCCTCGAGCGTGTGACTTGCGTCAAGTGAAACACGCGCTCGTCACTTGCTTCCGTCCGCTACCCCGCAAGTCGCGTCGCGACTTTTTGTTAGGTAATTTTAAGGGCTTCATCACACTTGCGATTTGCAAACGACTCCAAAGCGCGGTGAACTCGCGGTGAGATCGCTACGCACTCGCCTCGCTTTTGACTCGCTTGCAAATCGCCAGTGTGATAAGGCCCTAAATCGTGTAGAGCCGGGATCGGTGAGACTAGGGACGAAGCTGCGGTGACTCGTGGCATGCTTTAAACAACTTCTTTCATTTGTTTTCTGCGCAGTCGCTATCGCAAGACGTGTGTCGCTTGTGCGTGTAGCTTGTGAAAGAGTAACCCCGAAGAGTTACCGAGACTATTACATGGGACTTAAACGCTACACATGTTTCAGTCCCATGTAATAGGGGGCGAGCTTATTACCATCAAACGGGCACAAAGCCAGATTTCGGGCTGCTACTGAGTAATCCCTAACGGAAAACCTAAGAACATGAGTATAGCACTTTTTAAGATTTTGAATAGTAAACCCTTACCGGAGTCTCAATATAAGACACGTCAGGCACTCTGCTGTGCGCGTTGTGATGCGAATGCGGAGTACTGGTCACCGCGCCCCAACTGTGTGCGAGTGCCTTACGAGCTCGCTTGTGAGTTCCCGGAAGGTTTTCTTTACCGGGTTCCGAACGACGTTTGAGGCTGCCTATGCCGGAGTCGTTTATCTGTACAACAATGATTTCAGTTATATAACACAATACAATTAAATAAGCGCAATCTTCGATCAATGTCCACATGCATTTGTCCCAATATTTCCCTTGTTTGACCAATACAAACCCTTGTTTCTACAACAAAACAAGAAGTTTATTTTTAGCGAATTAACGCAAATATTTGGACAAATACACCAGTACTGTAGTGCTTGTTGAAAAGTGTTTCTGATGGTTCGGAACGTATTTTTTTCAACCATGTTTTCAATATTGTTTAACCTAAATATAACTAGAAAAATCATAAAAATACGTATATTGTAACTTACATGAAAGTGCCCCTAAAACAGTTAATTAGAGATGCTTTGTCAACTTATGCAGAAAAGTTTGAGAATTACGAAAATGCAGGATGCAAGAATAAGCTCGAAAATTTTAGCACCCATCTTTGCTAGATTTTCTTTTACCCGTTCATATCTAGACAGACAAGTAACTTTGTCGACATGTGGAGAAAAGTTGGAAAAATAAGAGAAATTAGGGTACGAGTTCGAAAATTCTACGCCCCTACGTTTATTCATCTGCCTAGCCTTTTCCCAACTATGTTGGGGTCGGCTTCCAGTCTAACCGGATGCAGCTGAATACCAGTATTTTATATGGAACGACTGCCTATCTGACTACTATAACCCAGTATCTAGGTAATACCATACACCTAGGTAAGACTGGTCGTCAGACTTTCGGGCTTCTGACGACCCGTAACGACTGTCAAAGATCCACGAATGACAGGCGGGACCAACGGCTTAACGTGCTTTCAGAGACACGGAGGGGTCTTGGTACGTGAAGCTGGTTACCCAACCACGGACCAAGCGCGGCAAGCGTAGCTTCCCTACGTTAATTAATAATCAGTATATATTATAAAACAAAGTGTACAATGTGCGTGGCACTAAAACTCAGAAATTAGTCCCGGTACGATCGAGGGACTTATATGGTGTGGTAACCCTCTATCTCCTGTCTATGAAGAAGGTTCCCGTTTTTACCTGAAGGGCATGCTTTTGAAGATATAAGGGCTGGAATTTTAGATCTCTAGAAATTTCTAGAACAGTCCAGAACATTCGACAGTATTCGAGAACATTCCACAACATTCCAGAACATCCAAGAATGTTGTCGAATATTCCTGAGCGAAGCCGGGTACCCCAGCTAGTTATAAATATTATAATAATATTCACCTGTACAGTAACATTGTCCTGCTCCGCCGTAGACGACAGCAGCGAGTCGTTGAGCTGCACCGTACTGTCAGAGTTCTCTCGTTTCATCATCATAGTGATGTCTTCTACTAATAAACCGGGGCTTGATGGCTCGTATTTTAGTCCGGATTTCTTGCCCAACTCCGCCATTGCGATTTTGAAGGGGGTTGGAGTTCTGTAAATAGATAAAATTGTTAATTAGAAAAACTCATCAAGTCAAAGTTGAAATACATCCCCATATCACTTCACAGCTCGTCATTAGAATAGAATACTCTTTATTATGTACACCATATAAATTACAGACCTAAATATAGAAATTTTGCAAAGGGCAACACAATGGTCGGTCTTGTCGCTAAGAGCGATCTTTTAAAGACAACCTTTACCATTATTAGTTGACTCTTAACCGTAGGGTATAGTTTTGTTTGCAGCTTTAATTGTTCTGTTGTATTCGAAAGCACTAGGAAGTGGTGAAGGGCGCGAGTTTTGGGGGACTGTTTTTTGCAATTATGACGTTCGAAAAGTGCTGATTCTCAGCCTAGTTTGAATAAATGACTTTTGATTTTGATTTCAAGTATAGTTAAAGGCCTTCTGCCTTTACAAAAATGCGCAAGCTTTTGAAATGCTACCAATATCGTCTTTATATTGAAAGGACGATATACGAGGTCTATAAGATTTAGATTATACTGGTGTTTTATTAACATAATTATGTACCTATTTTATCATTGCTACTTACTTGGGTGTATTACTCTTCAGCGCATTTGGTCCCCCCGGCGTCACATGGTTCACAGGTGTCGGTGTTTGTAGTAGCGGACTTGCACTCCATTCCTGTAACGAAAGAAGATCATTCTGTTAAGAAGATGGTGGTCAACCGACCACCAGGTCGGCTATTTATGCCCCGCTGATATATGTATAATGTATATACAACATTATTTTTAGTTTATTGCAAACCTGAATATAGTTTGTTCAGAATGAGTAACTGAACGGCGGCGCGTGTTAAGTGGTAACCAACTTTTTGTACGGACAATCAGGTAACATAACAAGCTTATAACTTCGTGATTTTTCATGATACAGTTTTGAAATGTTGTGTATAGATTCTTCACATAAAAATACTAGACACGTGTTTCGGGTTTTCCATATACTAAAATAATGTTGTAATTTTTTTTTTTGTTTCATATAAATCAAATTTTGTTTTTTTTTTATAAACATTAAACATACAAAAAATTATTATGGAAAAAAAGAGGCGGGTCGGTAGGCAAGAGCATTGCCGCTACGCCACGCAACCATAGCTGCAAGCAATGTGAAGATTACTTCTATTTAAGTTACACGAAGAACTTTGAATCGATATTTCTCGAGAATGAAAACGTATTGCGTTCTACCACTTCACATAAACAATAAGGGGAATCTGCCCTATATAGCATAATATAAAAGTGATGATTTCAAAGTTTGATACTCCCCTTGGTAGTAAAATAAGTTAATGATATGATACCTTAGTAGCATGTCTAAGAGGCGTAGAATCGAGTGTCGCGAAGGATATCGCGGCGGGCGAGTTGAGGAACTGCGACGGACTGAACGGGAGCGCCTTTATCGGAGTCACGCCTGACTCGCGACACTCGAACGCTTTCGATAGAGTGTCGGTCCATGCCTGAAAATTAATTAGGTTCTATTAGTGGATAATTTAAATAATATCAATAGCTGCGTTTATCACTTGCCAATTTCCTGTAAACGGCTGATTGTATCAACAATTATTGGATCAATAAGAAGATAACGCTGACTTACGAGGCACGGATAGTGAGTAAAACTCACTTTATCCACACTATCCATATGTCAAAACTAGCATGGAATTCACTTTTTCTATATTTCAAAAGTATGTCCTTTTCTTAATGAAACAGAAAGAAAAAGATGCACTGAACTTAAATTTAGTTTAGTTTGTGAATAACAGAATCGGCACCATAGACCACCATAACATTATTTGATTTTGAAGTAGACAATATTATCTTTTACTACTATTTGGCTCGACATTTTATCAATCCTACTTTCTACATAATATATCACTACCTTGGGGTAGAAAGGTAGTAAAAGCCATAAACCCTTTATGGATTTTAAATCAAATCAAATCAAATCGTTTATTGCAATCCATAATGTACAATTACAGGTGGTAAATAAAGAAATAATAGAAACAATTATGGACCCTGTCGGGCACAGCAAACTTTTAAATAGGTAGAGAGAGGAAGAGCGCTTTTTTAATTTTCCTTGCCACTAAGTTATCATTATTTTTTATCTTATTATTAACTATGTATTTTGTATTTTCATTTATTCACTTATTTCATTAATATTTTATATTTAGGTCTATCTATTTATTTAATTATATTTAATATTGCTTATTTCTTTACTCGCTTATAAATTGTTCATTAATATCAATGTATTATAAATATTAAGTATTATAGTACCTATAATTTATTTTTGTTATTTTACTTATTAAAATATATCTGTTATTCATAGCTATGTATTATTATTATTGAATTTATCTGTTAGATATTCTTGTAATGTGTAATAACTTTTTTTAATTAAGTATTGCTTTAGTTTATTTAAAAATATACTGGTTTTATTATGTTGTTTTATGTCTTCTGGTAATTTATTATATATTTTTTATTGACATTGAATATGGACTAGATGAATGTAGTTTAAGGCGGGACGGGGGCATATTTAGTCTATTTTTATGGCGCAACGAATAATTTGTTTGTATGTCTCCCCGTGTGCTGTAAGAATCTTATTACCTGTCTACCCCAAGGTAGCGATATGATACACTTAACGTCGCAGGTCATTAAAAATAATAATAAAAAAAAACGGATACAATACTCAGACTCACATTAGCGTTGGGAGTGATCGTGTTGATCTTCTTAGCCTTCCTCCTGAGTATGGGGGGCGGGCTGCTAGTCTCTAACACTTTCTTCTTAGGAGACGCGTAGATTGACGGTACGTCTATCTCTCTGGTCTCTGTTCTCACTGAGTAGGTGACTGAAAAAGAGAAAGAGATACACATATTAATAATGAGACAATTAATCAGCGTAGCAACCTACTGGGCTCAAACTATATAAAGAAACAACGAGGAAGAGTACCATCGATACGAAAAGAAGGAGAAGAATGAGAAAATGTTTTATAATACAAAGTTAGCCCCATGGCTAAATAACTAAATAGGATATGAGTTATTGCAAAACGCATATTTTCGCGACTTTTACAAGTAAGTCCTTAAATATTTTCTGCGCATAAAAGTAAATAAACATTGTTATGATCAAATAATGCAAAAAATAGTTTACTGTCTCTCATTCAGAGGTTGAATTAATTGGCATGGCACTTTCTGTTTTTATTTTAAGTGGGTGCACGTCTACCTAACTCGTTGAGGAAATTAGCTCATCTGTGTCACTCGCCCGCTCCGGGCGGGTACACGCAAAGCAAAGTTTATAAAACCTGTATCTATCTCGCTCACACGGAGACAGACGCGGTAATCTGTGTACTCGTCCGGAGCGGGCAAGTGACACAGTTAAAGGGATATAGTCGTCAAGTTTATGGCATGGTTTAGTAATCAATTCGGTTCTTTTTCAATCAATTATTGAAAAGTTGTTCTGTTTCGAGGGTAAAATTTCAACCCTACTTCCTTTTTAATGTATATTTGAAAGAAACTTGGCTAGAATAACCCATCCAACATACTGTCTACTTTATACTGCCTTCTATTACATTACTGTTCATTTTGCATAGTTTAGAAGTTATTTCTTATTTACTTACTAGCATCTTGATTGTTTTCATTCCCTGCAGAAGCATTGCTCAAGTAATTTCTGAGAGGTGAGTCCGTTGGTAATGTGTCTATATTCACGAATCTGTAATTTAAATATATTGATACTCTTAATAAAGGTAAGACAGTTTGCCCACATACAATGATCCACTTGAAGAACTAAGTGCGGAAACCAAACCCGTAACATAGAATGTAAGACAGGTAGGTTTACACTCTTCGGTTATACTCTAAGGTCCATTTAGTAGAACATTTTGGATGTTTGGGAATGTTATGTCCTTTTTGTTAATT
The DNA here is from genome assembly GCA_949629135.1 of Eremobia ochroleuca. Taxonomy (NCBI): domain Eukaryota; kingdom Metazoa; phylum Arthropoda; class Insecta; order Lepidoptera; family Noctuidae; genus Eremobia; species Eremobia ochroleuca. The sequence continues at coordinate 7,096,749 of OX451408.1, forward strand.
TCGTCATTTATATCCATAATGCCTCGATCAAACTATTCTTTAACAGTATCACAATTTTCATCGGTGTGTACGACAAGAGCGTGTCTGGCAAAATTAATTTAAAAATTGACTTGACTTTGAAAATGATAAGAATAGTGGTTATTAGTGGTTCAGGATTAATACTAGCTCATCTGTGTCATGCGGGAGGTAGGTACGTGCGCTCCGGGAGGGTACACAGATTACCGTGTCTGTGTCCCGCCCGGAGCGAGCGGTTAATCACCGTCATAGTAAATCGGTTTACAAAAAAACTATCTATCTCGCTCACACAGACACAGACGCGGTAATCTGTGTACTCACCCGGAGCGGGCGAGTGACACAGATGAAGGGATATTTGAATGCTGAAATGAAAAACGGTGTCCAGACGTCTTTGTATCCTCCATTGTATGCATAATCACGCTCTTGTCGTACACATTATAGAAGATTGCAATTATTTAATTCTAGTGGGACCTCCACTGTAATGGCATCAAGAGTAACTATTATAAAAGATTAGCTCATAGATACTAGTATTGGGTATCTGCAAAACACTATATTGAGCAGAATATAGCGAGACCAGTTATTAATTAATCCCTTGAGTTGCAAGGATTATATCCCTGTAGAAAAAAACCCTGCCAAAGGCACCTATGCAAGTGCCTTTGGCAGGGTTTTTTTTTTCTACAGGGATGATTAAAAGGACAATTTTACTCACTTGAAAGAGCACCCACTATTTCAATATCAGCGGCGACCAGTCCCCCTCTGTCAGGGGACTTTGGAGGAACAGTTTGGTGATGTTGATTTATCTACATGCTAACCTAACGTAATCTAACATGCTTCTAGACACTTCTAGAATGTTCTAGACTATTCTAGAATGTTCTGAAATCAATAATACTTACTTGAAAGGCGCATCCACTATATCAATATTAGCGGCGACCAGTCCCCCTCTATCAGTGGACTTGGGAGGTACAGTTTGGTGTTGTAGATGTATCTACATAAACTAACATTCTTCTAGACACTTCTAGAATGTTCTAGACTATTCTAGAATGTTCTTAAGTCAATAATACTCACTTAAAAGGCGCATCCACTATATCAATATCAGCGGCGACCAGTCCCCCTCTATCAGGGGACTTGGGAGAAACAGTTGGCTGCTGCAGATTCGTCAGCTGATCCTTTAGTAGCTGTCTGAAGTGTAGTACATGCTTCGAAGGAGGTTGGCTTGTGTTTGAGGAGTTGCTTTGCGTTGATTCATTGAAAGGATCTGACCAGGCTTGCTGTGGAAGAGTATGCGGGTTAGGTGAAGTTTTGTGATTTAAGCCAAATTTAGGGTATTTTGACGTCATCGTGGTCTTCATTTGTAGCTCAGTTTGTAGCACACTGCTGCTGATAGGCTTCCCCCGTACTGAGCTGATTCTCTGGTCTGTGGTAAACGTGGGCTAGGCTAAATATTCCATAATTTCGTCAGTGTATTGTATATGGTATGGTCTTGTTTCATAGTCAAATACAAGTAGAATTTGGCAAGACCACAACATCAATCAATAATTATAATACAGTATAGAAAAAACTGTCTTCGAAAACGAATACAGTATTTTTATCTCAGGAAGCGACACGCGCTTTACTTATGTTTGCCAAGTGAGCAAACACGCTGTGAATGTGTTTGTAAGCGCAGGAGCTCTCGTTACCGTCCGAGACAATGGCGAAGTCGGAAGGGTGTGTTATGTGCTGACGTTACTCGTCTTCACGCAAACATTCACAGCAGTTTGTACATTTAGTTACCACAAGTAAAGCGCGTGTCACTTCGTGAAATAAAAATACTGTACCTGCCTGCTTTGGACTATTAATCATTGCAATTTCTGTAAAATAACACATTCATTTTATAGAAATTATAGTATATTAAAAAGTGAATCAATATTTACATTGTGTGAGTTACATAAGCATCTACTAAAGCTTAAAGCACACAGAACTACAAATAATTTAAAAAAAAAAAACGCCCGAAATGTAAAAACCCAGTGAATTACATCTTTAAAATTTAATGAAGTGTTATTCATACAGGTGATGAAATATGGGAGCAAATATACAGATAAACATTGCAAATTAATATAAAAAGGCTTAAATGCATATGCTGACCACATATTATCAACTAAATTCTTGTCTTTTCAGAACTATATAGTATTTATTTCCATAAGGTTATCCCCAACGTGTATCATATTTAGGTGTGGCACAGACTATCAAACTGTACAACTTTCTCCATGGGACCAACTTCGTAATCGCGAAAAAATAATCAGCAATCCCATACATTTGGGTAGAGTAGGTACTGAAGTTTCGTACGAGACAGTTGATATTTTTTTTCAATTACTATGTTGGTCACATGGAGAAAGTTGTTCATTTTGCTGGCCTATACCAAACCCTTAAATGTGACCACGCATTTTTGATACAACCTGTAGATAAAATACGGTCAGCATATACATTTTAAAGGCGAAGATATGGCTAAGGTTGTCCCAGTGCAGTGATTTATGTAAAAATGTGGTTGTTATAGCCATATCTTGCCTTCAGGTGTCGATTTGGTTGGTTTATGTTTAAAGAAATAATTAATTTATTATTTTAAGTATCATTCCATGATTATATAATCTCAAAATATCGTGTCATTTTATTTATACCCAAGATTCTAAGTAAAATATGTATTTTTTAATTCGACTTGCGAAACGAAGACAACACAAAAACGGTGCCAAATCTCATGTCATGTGCAGTGGATAACTATCAGGCAAAACGACAGCCTATCAAATCAGTTGACGTCAGATTTGTCAACAGATTTAATTCAAAAGGGTTTCAGAAACCAGACCAGGAACCAAACCAGAAATCTTCTTTTCCCGGGGTGTGAAAAAAATTCATATTCATTTGGCCTTTCATTAAGCCTTTTACACCAAAGTGGAAGAAGTAGACATGTTGTGCCAAAGCAAGAGAATGATGAGCCTACCGAATTTTGAAATACTTTTTTTGCCGTAGTTTTAGTTTTTTTCCGAATTTAGAATTTTTTTTTTTTTGCTCTTGTAGTTTCATTCAACCAAAACTATTTTTTTCACATTTTTTCTTTTTGTCATTTTTACCAACCAAACCGGCCCCAAACAAAAGAAACACAAAAAGCGACTAACATCGTTATAGGCGACCTGCACCTTCTCCGCTACACTACTCTCGCACAACTCTTTGGGCGGCTTTACCCGCGTTTGTTTGCGTCGCAGCGACTCGAAGCTGTCGAGGAGATCTGGCTCATACTTCCGACGCATCGTGGAGTTCCAGTGGTTCTTTATTGCGTTGTCGGTTCTGGAAAGGAGCAGGTTTAGGTGATAAATTATGAAAATATAGAGTTGGGTTGGAACTTATTAGAACTTTAATAGAATAGGCTGATAAGTTACGTAGATTTATGGTAAATAACGCCTTTATAAAGCGTGGCTGTTTAGAGGGAGAAACGGGATAATAAATCAAACTATTAAATCTTGTTTCCTTGCACTTTTATCGTCTTAACAGAAGATATGCTGCAGACTAACTGTCTAGTTTGGGGCTCACTGATAACTAATACTCTCAGCTCCTCATGTCGTCTCAACTCGATGTTAACTTGTAAACCTGCCTACTGTAGGTATTACCAGAACAGTTAACTATTTTCTATTTTTTCTATAGTCTCTGTTAGAATTGGGACATGGTTTTTACTTCACAATATGAAGATACTTGCTTCGACGTTATTTTAGCTTGTAGGGTGAATTAGGTTTCCTCAAATGGGACTAAAGGATTAAGTCAGGTGGTTCTGCTGTATCATACAAGCAGTTCCGATCACCTATCATCTAGCAGTGGAATGCAATAAGGTAAGTAGCATGCTATACAAATTGTAACTTAAATAACGCACAACCTCATTAGGGGTCATTGTCATCATCATTATGAACAACTTTTACTATATGATCAAAACAGAAATCGCGAAAAAAAACCAGCTGTTCCCTACATTTTGACGAGTTATGCGAACATAAATGTAGGGAACAGCGTTCTTTTTTTTCACGATTTCAGTTTTGGTCACATAGTAAAAGTTGTTCATAATGATGAGTATAATGACCCCTTAAGAGGTTGTGCGTTAATTCTGGGACGTGTTGTATATGTGTGTGCTTACCTGCCGGGCAATAATTTGGCAATCTTCGCCCACTGGTTGCCAAGTTGTTTGTGCGCTTGGTATATAACTCTGTCTTCGTGCTCCGTCCATGCTGTTTTCTTTATGGAGGGATTTAGATGGTTGTGCCATCGTTCTCTGGAACATTGAAAGTTTAATTTTAGGGACTGGTGACAACAATAATATAATGGGAAGTAGTTTTGCCAAGAATATGCTGGATGGAATCAAAGTTTCCGAAATACTGAAACGTGATAAAAGAATGAATACAGTTTAGGTAGTTGCATTCCGAATTCTACAAAGTCAAATCATTAAATACTCAAATAGCCACATAAAAGGCACTTGTGCCTACGCTAGCAGAGCCGAGCACGAGCCGAGCACAACTTCGTGGTGTCACGAATTTGTGCTCGGCTCGTGCTCCGCTAGTGCTGGGCTCCTCTAGCGTAGACGCAGCTTAACATTAACCCAGTTCTAGAATATTTAGTATTGCTATAATCCATTGCTTGATATGTTCGAAAAGTTTATCCGCTCAGCAACGTAAATAACGCAATGAAGGTTGTTGCTATCTGAGTGATATTTTGGTAATTTCTAATATTTTTATTTATAGAACCAATGGCTTAAGCAGTATTCCGTTTAAATTAAATAGAGAAACCATTTCGGCGACTATTAAATCTCCATTATTGTTTGAAATAGGTAAGTCATATTATTCACCTGCACTGTTTTCCTATCCTTCCTTTCAAATGGCGCGCGATGAGCGTCCATTTTTTCGGCCCGTATTTCGCTACCAGTTCCATCACCTTTTCATCCTCCTGTAATAGACGAAATGAAAAGAATTAAGTATATTCTTATATACTAGTCTTAGGCAATTCTCATCATCATTATCTTTTTTTTTTGCTATTTAATTAATTACCTATTATGGTTATATTTAAATCCAGTCTCACAATAAATACTGTATAAATTCAGAATTTGCAGATTCTTGACCTGTGACTTTGCTTCGGCGTGTCTACCTTTGGTGAGGCAAATAGCAATTTCCTTTTAATTTCATAAATGGGTAAGTTAAAATGTTTTCATAAACTACTAATTTACTATTTAGGTAATAATAAAATCAATAAAACCAAACACCAAAAAGTTTGATTTTTTTATTTCTGACTTTTTCTGTTACTAACCACTAACAACTTATGGACTGATATAGGTCTGAAATGAAGATATTTTATTTATTTATTTTTACCTTGCCCTTCCGCAGATGGGAAGGACATAGCATGATCATATTGTTATTGGTGCCGATTCCCTCGTTCACAAACGAAAGTAAATTTAAGTTCAGTGTACTTATCTTTTTCTTTCTATTTCATTATGAAAAGGACAGAAGATAAATTTTAGTTTAGTCCTGTCAAATTAATCAGCGCCTGACATTACTCCATACAAGTTTAGACGTGATTAAAAACTCGTTTACTAAAATTACGTCAATTTGCGTCAGCCCTGATTAATTTGAAGGACTAAACTACAATTTATCTTCTGTTCTTAGTGAAATAGAAAGAAAAAGATGCACTTAACTTAAATTTCGTTTAGTTTGTGAAGAACAGAATCGGCACCGTTTGCTTGATTTCTTGATAAAGTGATTCAAAAAAATCTACTTATAGGTAAGTCCCCTAGAACAAATCTATTTTCTAAAAAAATGTTTTTCTTAAACATCGTGATGTTCGATGGTATGGTACTTGTGTGTACCAGCCCAAAAAAAGTAAAAAAAAAAAAATCTCCAAATCATTAAACCAACACCCTTTCAATTCAATATCGAAACAATTGCGAATCGCCTCTCATCCTAAAAGGAACCTCTTTAACAAAAAGTTTATAAATAAAAAAACAATAGCACATCTGATCGTAGCGTGCGAAAATACGTTGAAACGCAAGGTGAACGAGTATGTGGGCGAAAAAATATGAATAGGACGGTTGATCAGCTGATTAATAATAACATAAAATAGTTAGGTACAGAAGACCGGCTCCATACAATGAGCGAAAATAGGTGCACGCACACAAAGACGCGTACGTACTGCGATGTCAAGCGAATGCTAGTCGCGGGTGCGCTTGCACTCGCTGTACGTGAAGCGTGTCTGTGCGCGTGCGTTTACGCTCGATGTATGAAGCCGACCTTCTGTATCTATTTATTTTGTGGTTTTAAGATGTTGAGAGGTATGCAAAAAATGCTTCCACGTGTCAGAACGGGTGAGGACGTCCGGTATAAAAGTTACTAATCTATTAATTGCCTTAACACTACAGTACACGCGTGGGGTGAATATTCGCCCCAGAGTTATATTTTTGGTCACAGTTTTTCAACTATGAGATTACTGATTGTGTCGCTTAGTGTAATCCTAGTTCAGTAAACAACAGTCAAGGACAGTAATTCGCCGGCACTGGACGCGAGCGCAAGTGGCTAAAAAAAGGCGAGAAAGTGCTTGGGACGAAATTTCACCCCATGCGAGTATCGGCGTCACGGAGTATCTCGGTCAGTTTTGAAACATTTCTGGTAAGTTTTGGTATTATTTAATTACTGTTTATTATGAAAACATTTATTTTAAACTATTACAGTCATGTTAAAATATTGTTTTTACATTTCCTCTTTACAGATTTACAAATATAATAATAAATCTTGGAGGCATCAATAGCTTGGTAATTTATCAGACGAACAGGATGGCTAATGGTGAGAATGCTGTTACTGTGCGAAGAACTTTCCTGCTGGATACAGCATTTGAATTGGTAAAACCCACTATAAACTTTCGAATTGAAAGTAAAAATATACCGCGGGAAATAAGAACTAAAGCCCAGATTCTTTTGAAACAGGAAAGCGACGAAACTGGAGCTATTTCACCAATGAACGTCCGAAGAACGGGAAAAAGTGGTCGATGTGCTTATTGTCCTAGATCACGTGATCGTTCTGCTTCAAAGTTCTGCAAAACATGTAATAAATGGATATGTCCCGATCATCAGGTTCTTGTGTGTTTAAATTGTTATGAAAATAATTAAAACTAAGCAGGTATTTGTAAAAATATGAAAATATCTAGAGGCTTAAATTTTTTTTTGTGATTTTTCTACTTTTTTGTCGACTTAAGTTCTTATGTTACCTTTAATGCTAATGCACAAGTGCCATTTCATTTTAAGTAAACACTAAATGTATGACAATAATAAAAATAATTTTATTTAGTACTATTAAAATAAACCCTTAAAACGACAAAAACAAATGGTCTTAATATTCACCCCGCGCGAGTAAAACATCGCAAAATCAGGGCGCGTGTACTGTAGTGTTAACCTCGTAACGCCCAATGTACAATGTATTGAAAAAAGTGACATACAGTATTACCTGTATTACACATTGCAAACATGCATTTAAATTAATTAATGTACATTGGGCGTTTAGGAGAAGGTTTTGTTTTTAGTCTGGGCCGGAATGCCGTATGTAGCTTTATTCAATACATTATACATTGAGCGTTTAGCTCGTCTTGCGAAATTTAGCTTGGGCGTTACGAGGTTAAATATCGTGAGTTCGTCATCCTAGCCTTTTCCTATTTTTGAGGTCGGCTTCTAATCTAACCGAATGCAGTTAAATATCAGTATTTTACGTGGAGCGACTGCCTGTCTTCTAACGACCCGTAGGGACTGTTAAAGATCCACGAATGACAGCCGGGACCAACGGCTTAACGTGCTTTCCGAGGCACGGAGGGGTCTCGCTATGTAAAAATAGTCACCCATCCACGGACCGATCGCGTTAAGCGTAGCTTAACCTGATTGATCGACCCATGCGGCTGTTATTATTTAGCCACGGGCCCCTCAAATATCGTGAGTTCGTGATTTCTCCTAATTGAACCCTACAAGTACTTCTAAATATCTCTATCAAATCGCGAGTCACGTAGAAACCAATTTAAACGCCCTTTCAATTAAAATAATAACAGTTTTTGCTCAATACTGGACCAAATAATTGGTCATAGTGTGGTTGTAACTATTTAAATTGGTAAAAAAAAATTGACCTTGTATGATTGGTTATTGTTCATTGAAGATGTATTTAGACAAGATCTGGTCTCATTGTTGTTAATAATGACTCCTTTAAGTTCCGGCAAGTAATTGATTAAGAGCTATTGATATAATCAGTAAGACACGAACTAAATACTTATAACTATTTGCATTTGGTTCGTGCTTTACTGATTAAAAATATATACTTCAATCTTTTTGACAAGACAGTATTTTGTACTTCGAGGAGCGCTACGTCGCCATCTTGACATTGCACAAAACAATTGCACATAATTATGTTTACCAACAGCTCCTCCCAACGTCATACGAGCGCCAAAAGATCATCGTACAAGTGTATTTAGAAAAACGCAGAGAAATCGTCAAAATATTCAGTATTCCTTAGCAAACATTTCCCTCCAATGTGTCGCCAAAAATAATGTGACATCCAAGACATCCAACAACCCACCACTCTGGGCCCGAGTAGTGGATCACAGTCCATTCCCTTCTTCTCACACAAAAGAGGTTAAGACCCAGCAGTGAGAACATTAAGGCTCATTATTTATGAACATTGGCCTTAACAAGATGCATTCATAAAGGATAAGTACTGTAATCAAACTTGGAAATGGATGTCATCGTCATCTGCGTGTTTGGCGCCATCAGTTACTGTAAAAAGGATATCATCATCTGCCTGCCTTTTCCCAACTATGTTGGGGTCAGCTTCCAGTCCAACCGGATGCAGCTGAATACCAGTATTTTACATGGAGCGGCTGCCTATCCAACCTCCACCACCCAGTTACTGGGTAACACGATACCCTTGGTAATACTGGATGAGTGTTTGCACTACATACTAATCCTCTTTAACTAAAAAATAATACCTAAATACAGACCGGAATTTTATCCTTATCAGACAGCTGGCCTCAAGTTAATATCCTTGCCCTTGAATTGAAGTTTTTGTCTGTTTGTTCGTACTCAACTCATATGCTTCCACTACATTTGCCGTATTTGTCAAAATACAACATTGGTAATACAAAATAAACCCTATCCGAATTGTTTTAAAGTTCAATTTGTAACACTTATGCTGGCACTAGGCGTGTTTGTCAAAATATTCGGGCAACTTGGGTGATGCAAAATACACCCTACACCAATTGGAATAAAGTTCGTTTTGTATTAACGAAATAATGTGAGTTGAAGTGTGGTGCTATAATACAAAGATGTTTTAGTGCTTATTATTAACTAGAGCATTTTTGTTTGGTAATTATTGATGATGTCATTCTTAATGGGAATGGAGACTGGGACGTATCTCTTAAATAGGATTATATTTGTGTCAGATATAAATACTCCTTGCTTCTGGAGTCTGAAACCGTCAATATACACATTCAGCAAAATCTGTACAAGAAAAGGCCTTTACACTGCAGTTGGACAATTTCAAACTAATATTAAGAATGTAATTACATCTTCTAAATACTACAATTTTTTTTTATATTATTTTCCAGACAAAACTTAAAATAAATACATAATTCATGTTTTGACTTTAGGCTTAAAACCAGTCATATCAAGGTGTTTCGTATTACCCAGTAACTGGGATCTGGAGGTCAGATAGGAAGTCGCTCCATGTAAAAATACTGGTACTCAGCTGCATTCAGTTACACTGGAAGCCGACCCCAACATAGTTGAGAAAAGGCTGGGCAGATGGTGACGAAGACTTCCTATTTTTGCACCTAGCCATCGTTATACTAGCATTATTCTGAATTAATTCATTCACAATTCTTGTAATTGTGTACAAGTATACCATCGTTTTAAATGGCGGCCTCTATTTCTATCTTATTCGATAGTAATCAATCATGTTATCCGCTCCAATGTCGCGAAATCTCCTAAAGATCGGTAAGAATAGAAAAACTAATTTGTCTCATTAGTGAGAGTTGAGCTACTACGTCGGCAACTTAATTCAACTGCCGACGTAGTAGTTCAACAGTCACATGTCACATGTCATTAAGTTAATTGTGACACGTGACTACAGCTTTACGAGTATTTAATTTATTAAATGAAGTCTCCTCAACCAAGATAGGAGTCTGTTTTTAGATAACTTTGGAACAATATACAAGCTGTAACTTAAATAACGCACAACCTCATAAATAAGGGGTCATTTTACCCATAATTATGAGTAACTTTTACTATGGAACCAAATCTGTAATCGCGAAAAAAAAATCAGCCGTTCCCTACATTTTAACGAGTTATGCGAACATAAATGTAGGGAACAGCTGATTTGTAATCCCATTTTTATTTTAGTACCATAGTAAAAGTTGTTCATAATGATGAGTACAAAAAACCCCTCAAGAGGTTGTGCGTTATTTAAGTTACACCTTGTATATTGTAACTTCTCAGGTACCCGGTTTTTTTTTTATTTCTAAATGTACCTTCTTGTTTTCGGAGCACTCAATTCATCATCATCTATTAGTACCTAGCCTTTTCCCAACTATGTTGGTGTCGGCTTCCAGTCTAACCGGATGCAGCTGAATACCAGTATATTACATGGAGCGACTGCCTATTTGACGTCCACAACCCAGTTACTGGGTCATACTCCTTGGTAAGACTCGTTGTCAGACTTTCGGGTTTCTGTACTACCCGTAACGACTGTCAAAGATCCACGAATGACAGCACTCAAATGAATTATCAAACATATTCATTGCAATATTTCTACTCGGTACCTTTAACAACTTGTTTTAAATACAATATAGTGATGTAGGCTCGGAACCTAAATATTATTAAGTAAATTGTAATACAACACGTATACGGATTACCTTGAGGAAACAATAAATTGTTCTACTTTTCCTGAAGTGGCTTGGCTTACAGATGTTTTACTAAAAATCTATGGACACATCTACATTGATCATACCAAGTAAAGTGATACACTTTATTAGTTCCATAAAAGGTTTTATCTCTCAATTCCGCATTGTATCGATTCCATAACGAAATAAAAAAAAAACAATATATGAATATTTTATATTACTCAATTATGAAATATAACTTCGCCCAGATTTCCTTTTGAGGACAATATTTATACATGATCTAATGCCTAAAACACGCCCATTCAATATTAGTGAGAGAAAAAACATGCCCGTTGTACAATTTGCATATTTGATGCATGATTTGACTATGGTAATAGGGTTCCGTAGCAAAGAAAGGAATGTTTGAGTGTCCTGCAATTAAAATTATGCCAAGGGAGTATCCTCAATAATGTCGAAAAATATCTCAATAGTGAAGAATTCTAGTTCAGTCCAATAAAAATGCCGTAATACGGACCAGACTTTTGAGTTCATAAAAACAGGCCATATTATAAGTACGAGATTTTTAATGGTGTCGCTGTTTTTACTACTTGTATCCTCACAGATAGGCAAGAGTCGTCACGCAGTGGGTGACAGAAGATGGCGTCTTCGCCGAGGGAGGCCTAGGAAACGTCGGCGAGACGACCTAGATGCGTTTACGGGAGATTGATCGAAGACGTTAACGTACAAAGAAAATGGAAAGCTATGGGGGAGACCTTTGCCCAAACGTGGAACGAAAAAGTAAAAAAAAGTATCCTCAATTCCATAAAACAACATCCATTCGTAATGCATTAAAGCATAAGGAACCCTACTCTATGCGTAGGCAGGCTCTAAAATATAAATATTGTAATAGATTTTATTGTCCTACAGCTTACTCATTGGGTGTCCGGGCAATAAAATGTGTGAAAACATAGTTCCGTTCTGAGAAAACATTTCTATTAAAACTTTTATGTTGGCTATTGTATTCATGTTTCTTATGTAGTAGCTAGGTATAAAGAATAACAATAAAATTATAGGTCACAGTTTTAGGGTTTGGCGATTATATCTGCCAGTTAGGACATTGACCGAAAGAGATCTTGTCATTGAACTTGCTTTGGGTTTTTTTTTAACCGACTTCTAAAAAGGAGGTTCTGTATTCGACCCGTATGTATCTGTCCGCGAGTTTCTCAAAAAACGAATGAATTTTGATGTTTCGACGGCAGCCGTCGACACGTCAACTTCAAAGATCCGCGGCCGTCGACATGCCAACTTCAAAAATGGCGGACGCGGCACGCTACAACTGCAAGTGTTGCCATAGGTCGACGGCTGCCGCCGATGCGTGTCGGCGGCTGCAGTTATCGCTGCCGTTGACAATATGCCGCTCGTGTGTAAGAGCTCTAAGAAACAAAGCCAGTCCTAAACCAATAACCAACAACCTTTTTAAGTAATCGCAACAACACAGAAGCCCTACAAACGTACGTCATAAAGATTAGCATCCATACATAGATAGGTGTAGATAACAACATTAGCATTCTAACCCCGTTCTCGTAAACAATGGATTCATTCATAAAATCTAAGAATTTGTGTCGTATGCCAGTATTGCGAGGTTTTATGGGCAATATTGTGCGTGCTCGAATTTGGATGTCAACGTGTAGGTAGATTGTTTGGCTAAATCATAGATGAGTTCAGGGCCGTCTTTACCAGGGGGTGCAAGGGGTGCGTGGCGCCCGGGCGCAGGGTTTTAGGGGGCGCAAACCAATCGTCTTATACCATGAGTAATCATAATCCGTTTTAAAAATTACTGAACAGATATTCATTACACCTTTAAAGATGTAGGCACCAATATTGTTTATATAATATGCCTCATGCAGCTTTCGGCATATTCGCTTTGCGACTTGCGACGTGCAAGAACCTAATGGCACCGGACCGTTTTATTGTTGTGAATGCCATTAAAAAAAAAAAAGTTGGCGCCGGCTGATTATCGCACCCCGGCGCACAATATGCTTAAGCCGGCTCTGGATGAGTTGCTGATAACTATATTGAACTATACAGTCTATTTTGGTAGCGACTGTTGAGCGAAAACTATGACAAATAAAGAAAAGGGGTCATAGGTCGAATTCGTAAAAAAGATGAAACTTTTTGCTATCAACGTAGCGTGTTACCTATATCTCCAAAAATCTATTCGCCACTACCAGTTTAAAATAGCGAAAGAATCTCTTGGCCCGTGATTCCACATTTTTGCCTAGAAGTGTTAACACACTCTATAATTTGAGTTTCCGCAAATTCTATATTTATGTCATTTATGTCTGTAATGTATATGGTGTACATAATAAAGAGTGCTCTATTCTATTGTACCTATTAATTATATTATTACCCCCTTACGCTATACGTTGTATAGCGTCTTAATAGTTAAACAACGCTTTAAGCGCGAAAGCACTAGGAAGTGATGAAGGGCGGGCGTTTTCGGGACTGTCTTTTTTAATTTTGACGTTCGAAAAGTGCTGATTCTCAGCCTAGTTTGAATAAATGACTTTTGATTTTGATTTTGTCTTCTTCTTTCGAAAGTTAAATTACTGACTGAAAGAGAGAAATCGGCGTTAACTATTCACCTGATATAATACGTTTATTAGTAAGGGGGTTAGAAAATAAAAGGTAAGTAACAAAATTTAAAAAAAAGCCCATTCCCGATTGTTTATCCCACACCAAGAAATATCACCTTCACTTCACAAAACATTGACACAGCAATGCACTGATTATGCACATTATATGCGCACACGCGCGCTGTACCAACGACCGGTGACTCAACGCCGCTTCCGAGCGTTGTTAGACTGATTGGCACGTTGAATAAGTGCAGTAAAACGGAGTAGGAGAATTGCAGGCTGTTGTGTACTGTTGTTGTGGTGAGAAAATCAGCCTATTGCTGATTTTCTTGGATGTCTTATAGGTCGGTAAAAAATAGAAGAACCGGATCACCTGACAGAAAGTGATTACCGCCGGCAGGCTGGTAATATGGATACCTGCTTGAATGCCATTCTCAGAGTAGCTTATGCTAATAATATAAAATGGGTGTATATAAGAGGTAAAAATTCACATGTTCATAGGCACCAACCCACCCAAACTGAATTACACAATGCAGCTTAGGCCAAGACAAAATTTAAAGAGGCGAAACTTGCGAAAGACAAAGTTATAGTAACGAATGTGGGGAACCCCTAATATTCCCATACACTGCAAAGCAAGTCATAGCAACACTCCCTCTCGAAGAAAGGAGGCGTGTGTCCCAGCAATGGTCAATATAGGTTGATTATGCTAAAACTGTTTTAGTGCTCAAATACACGAGCGGCATGTTGTCGACGGCTGCAGTTGTTTCTGACATTGACGCGTATCGCTCGTGTATATGAGTACGGTGCTCAAATACACGAGCGACATGTTGTCGACGGCTGCCGCAGACACACGTTGACGGCAGCCGTCGGCGCTCGTCGACGGCTGCAGTTGCCTCTGCCGTTGACGCGTGTCGCTCGTGTGTATTAGCACTTAATGGTAGTGAGCAGTACTTTCGCCAAGAAGCTGTTCCACTGTTAAAAGAACAAGTTTTTTTTGCATAAGCGGTAATAGCGCTCTTATTTCTTGCATTTAACAAAACAATGACCACCGCTTCGTGAATAGCCTGAAACCTTTAAACTATCCAACTGCATGCCTGTTTTATGGACATAATTTCCTCGTGGTTTAACAAGGCATTGTGGTCGGTGTACCAGCGGAAACCATTTTGATGTAATTTGCGCCTCATGAGAGCACTTTAAGACATCCATTCAGGATATTATGGTAAATCATAGCCTTTAGGGTTTAAAAGGAATGTTGATTTTAAGTCGTGTAAAGGGTTTTTTTCTTGACAGCAGAACCACCTAGTTTAGTGCTTGGTTGGGTGATGTATGCTGAATATTGGTGTCTGTAGTAGGTGTCCAAGTAACCATACCGTTTTTAAAAGTAAGTTGACTAAAATATCGGTTAAAAAGTTTTTTTAAACTTTCTATCTCGAATTATCCGACAGGCTTTAGACATGAAGCCGCATGATTTAATTTTAGTGTAAATTCTTAACACCAATCATAATTTTGAAGTTAATTTTCGTTCATGTTGCACATAAGTACTATATTTTGTTTCTGCATCATCTTAAAGAAGACGACTTGTAGATGAAATGCCTCCGCCTTTACACGGTTATTCTACTTGTGAATAAAGTTAAAATGATAGACCAAAATCACCGTGAGAAAAATCAAGAACACATCATTGGTTCTACGAAACGAGGAGCCCTAAAAACGTAGCCGCAAAGTTCAAGTGTTTTCCTAACCAAATAGCACACAATACCCCTGGGAACAGAACCCATATCCTCAAACACATGGGACTTAAACGATTCATCACAACACTGCAATTTGCAACGTAAATAAATGATGACGTAACTACGTTCAATAAACTCTCAGTCATTTGTTCTAACCGCAAAAGGATGCGCCATACTAAGCATGAATTACCAACTCATTGAGGACTTATGGTAATTTTTCGATAGACCCTTTGAGTAATATGCTTAAATAATGAATCAGAGTAATACATTACAACAATACAAATATCGTCACAAATGGAGGGTGATCGTCAAAAAGTTTAGTCGGGCTCATCCTGAAGACGGTCAGCAATGGACAAACGAATGATGGAGGAGGAATGAATCAGAATCTTTCGCGTGTACTTAGTCAATCTACCAGATAATTATGCAGGCCTTACGCTCAAAACATACAGCTTATCCTTAGGGACTGGTTATTTATTACGTAAGACAATTTTGACCACTTTCTGATCCCCCCTTAAGGTGCTCCCTCACCAGGAGCATTCGCCTGTAATGTAACATTTCAAATTCGATTTTGAGCATTACATTACAATACTACCTCCCTGACTGACGAGCATTCGCGTGTAATGTAACATTAAAGATTGCGGGGCGGGGAGCGCTCCGCGGCCCGCCGGACGTATTACAATTGGAGCGCATCGATGTTACAAGTTGTATCAAGGTATTACACATTGTATCATTACTAGGTGCGCGCTGTAATGCTCGATTTTCCTCCCTCACTGATGTAATGCTCGACTCTGTAACGTTACATTACACGCGAATGTCCCGGTGAGGGAGCGCCTTTACGTAAGAAAAAATAAGACTTTGAAGAAACCCCTCCAACCCTTTCAATCTTACTTAAGATCAGTACTTCACTACATAGTATAAAACAAAGTCGCTTCCCTGTCTGTCTGTCCCTATATATGCTTAGATCTATAAAACTACGCAACGGATTTTGATGCGGTTTTTTTTAATAGATAGAGTGATTCAAGAGGAGGGTTTATATCTATAATACATGCATAATATAGTAGAGAAACACTGATAATTTTAGAGGTTTCTAATGTGATGTCGTAAATAAACACATTTTTTTGCGCTTACATTGTAAACGCTGGCTGAACCCGTCGAGACAGATCAAAATAATGTACTACAGTATTGTACACCTTAAAAAGGTCTACAAAAAAGTCCGCGATGGTATATGTCTATCTCTTAGGAATGACCCACAATAACCATTTTTTATCCTATACTTTTTACGAGAAATAGTGGCTCTAAAATTATCAGTTTCTCCATTGCACCCGTGCGAAGCCGGGGCGGGTCGCTAGTATCTAATAAAATTGCAAAGAAAAATTAGCCAAACAATATTTTTGCTTACTCTTGTGATCTTACGTAAGAACAATCTAGACCCCTCCGACCCCCACGTAAGAAAAAATAAGACTTGTTTGGACTCCTCCCCCCTCAAATCAACAGCCCCTTACTGGCCAATTGCTTGGCTTTCCGGAGTAAGTGTTGTATTGCATGTGGACTCCCATTGTCCACATATAGACTTCCAATCGATTCGTTCTGCGTGGTGAGTCCTGGCTAATACCGCCCCGCCAGCCTAGCTCCGGAGGAAGTATGGTCGTAACACTTTCCGTTGTATAAATGTGGATTTCACGTTCTCACGTGAGCATAGTTCTTCTTTGCTAAACCTAGCCTAGAACATTCGCGCGACCTAGTTGAGTCGATAACCCCCTCACCATTTTGCCCTTCTTTAAATTTAGTTGAGGTCGGCGCAACATGTCTTGGTATAGTCGATAGACACCTCATGTATTGAAATTTATCCAGGTGTAAGGATGCTTCGAGGGTATAAAGAATCCCATATACAAAGATATGAAAGACATTTAGAGGAACGCTGGCAAAACAAAACATAAAATGAAGTATGCAGCTATTATTTACCTCCTTGGTCCACGGCCCTTTGACTAGTTCAGGGTTGACGACTTTACACCACCGCTGTTGGCACTGGACGTCAGATCGGTCGGCGAACTCGGCCGATATCAGGTCCCAGTTCTCGTTGTACATCTTAACGTACGCTTTCAGCTTTTTGTCCTGGAAAAAGAGTTGGGACGAGTTAGTAAGAGTTGTGGATGGTCCAAGCAGGATGGTGTTCTAATCGTAATATTGTACCTACTTATAAATCATTGATTTAAAATACACAGAGAAGAATGCACGAATAAATCAAAATGAAAGCCTCCTTAATGATAGACATTGTCTTCCAGGAACAGGGCAAAAGGCCTTTCGATGATGAACAGACAGTTTCGTGCTCGTGAGAAATACACACACACATACACATGTAAAAATATTATAATAAATTGGATTAAACCATTTTCTTATGAGGATACTGAGGCACTATTGCTACATTGCAGCACATAACATAACTCACTCGCTTCTATCAACACACTCACTCACAAACATACGCCAATCCACCCTTATCCCCATTTACATATACACATCCACTCAGATATTGTTATTATGATTACTTATTTATTTAAACTACATTTAAACACTTACATACATACACACAAACACACCCTCACACATTTAATTTTATTTTGTAATAATTAGCTTGCTGTGAAAGAGCGGAGTCTCCTAATACAGGCATTTTTTGCTTAAAAGGAGGCTCCAATCACTAATGTGTTTTTTTTTAAGTTACGGTTACGAAATAAACATTTTTTTTTTTATACACAGTTACATTTCTAGGATCACATAGGACCCTAATATAAAGTATTGTATATAGGGTGACTGGTAATTAGTGACCGATGATTCTACTCATGACAACAAACAAGTTTTATAATGGGACAAAAAGTGAAATGACGAAAAAAAATCAGCTGTTCCCTACATTTTGACGACTCGGACGAACATAAATGTAGGGAACAGCTGATTTTTTTTCGCGATTTCGGATTTGGTCCGATAGTAAAAGTTGTCTGTAATGATGAGTAGAATCATGTGTTTAAGTATCGGTCACTAATTACCAGTCACCCTATATACTAGCCTAGTAGATTTTTTCCGCCGAAACCTTTATTAGTAGACAGACGCTTGCCGCTGCGATTCAGCCATGAAAGGCGATACCTTTTCATGGTGTTTCGTCATCGTCTCGCTATCTCATGCGTTTGCGTCGATGTACTAAAAGCGCTTGTTTTCTACGGAAATGGGGAAAAAATTGACTACCTATCATTTCTTACCTCCTCCTTCGTCCACCTTCCCCTATTAATATTCTTCCGCGGCCCAGAGCTTTTGGTTGCAACCTGGACATCCTCGTAGGCCGCTGTCGAGTCCTCAGAGTATTCACTCGTCTCCGAATCATAGCCGCTACGTCTGTTGATAAAAAGAAATGATCTTTAGTATGAGTGGTGTTAGGGTTGTAATTGATTGGTATTGAGTTTTATTTGTTTGTCAGAGTTATTAACACTCACTGAAGTCTTCTTTATGGGGGTAATTAATAGGACATTAAAGCCCCCTCGCTTATAATTTGAGAGTTTCAGTTTGATGTTGTTTTTTCAACCAAGATTCTTGTTTCTCTTTAACATGTTTTATGTACAGACGCCAGCACATCAAGCTACTACAATCTGTCTTTCTTTAATAGATTTTCAACTTAATCGCTAAAGCATAAGGTTCAAGGTTGATTGGGAAAATTTTACAGTTTCGGGCAAATTGATGTGCTGGCGTCTGTACCTACGGGGCGAGAAGCAAAAATGATCTGAAAAATGTCTTGATTAGATATCACGTAGATTATTTAGTTTGAAATCTAGGTAACGACATGGTTATTTGTTGATATTGATAAACAGGAGGAAGTAAAACCAAAACTATAATTGCTTAATTTAAATTATTTTCTGCGGCTATCAATAAATCGCCGTCGAAGTAGACACGGCGAAGGTGGTGTGACGATCGGATAATGTTTGCAGGGCCCACATGGTCACAGATCGTACAAGTCTAGTATGTTTGGAAGTAAAAAGGGGAGGCCTTTGCCCCGCAGTGAGACGTAATACAGGATAATAAAAATAAAAAAAAAAACCTGGCAATAATCGTCTTTTACACCAGTCAAGTAGGTACTAAAATACATTGTTTCTTAAAACCGTATGTAACAGTACTTAAGTATATGTATACATTAAGGTGTTAAAAAATTAACCTTACAAACTTTAAGAGGTGCTTTAGACCATCAAACTGAACAACTTTCACTATGGGACCAAACCTGAAATCGCGAAAAAAAAATCAGCTATTCCCTACATTTATGTTCGTACGAGTCGTCAAAATGTAGGGAACAGTTGATTTTTTTTTTTGTGATTTCAGAGTTGGTCCCATAGTGAAAGTTGTTCAGTTCGATGGTCTGAAGCACCTCTTAAAGTTTGTAAGGTTAATTTTTTAACAACTTATATGTACCTACTTACTTCAATTTACGAAAGTAAGTAAGTAATGTATACTTTTTAAGCCCCGACAAAAACATAGGGGTGTTACTTGTGTATCTGTGTGTCTGTCTGGGCCATCGTAGCTCCCAAACGGCTGAACCGATTTTGATTATTGTTCTCTCAATTATGTAGGTACTTCACAACATAACATTATCGTACTACATGGTCCTCAAACAATTCATATCTAAGGTACTTATATTTATTCTCTTCCCTCGTCTTCAAAGTTTACAGAAGGATGTCCTTGTTGACTTTCAACTTTGCTTAGGCACACACAGGTACCGTTGTGAACTAACATGGAGATGGAACTTGGGATGAAGCTGTAGGTACCTACTGTTAGAGGAAACTCAGTTTATGAGCAGGATATTGTGTTGTAGGTCACATCACAGTTTCAGCAACAATCGCAAAACTATGGGTAAAGTTTTGGTGTCTTATGTTTAAAATAATCCTTTGCATTAGAAATTATTATTTTAGACTCATAAACCACTACCACAAAACAGTGTTTGTCAGTTGTTTAGGCTAAACAACTTTTAAACACGACATAATTAAATGGACTTTGACGTTACAACATTGACATTAGATAGATACACGTTGAACAAGTGTTTTAAGTTTTTATAGTAAGACCCCAAATGTTTATAAAAAGCGTAATGTCGCTTTTTAATTGAATTACTATCGTTCGTATTGCTACAACAATATCTTACGCGCTCAATTAAACTAGGTATGCTACAAATTAACATCGTTTGCACCGTTCATTAAACTTTTCCCAACTATTTGCTGTGCTAACTGTACCACTAGAAACGTTTAAAGTAAACAAGCCACAACCACAAAATTCCCAAAAAAAACCCTCCAAAATTACCACTTAAAGACATTTGTCCAAAACATAGATTACAAAAATATATTTTGCAGTTCACGGTGGCGCCGTTTACGAAGGAAGACTGTCAACAATATTTCAAATGCAATAAATTTACATTTAGTTCCATGTTTCGCCGTCTGCAGAGTTAGATTGGTATTATTTACACAGATCCTGTTTTTATCCTCTGACTAAGTATTATGTTTGGATTACGTAATCTCCCGAGTTGTCCCGAGGCCCCATTTGGGCATAGCATATGATATTATTACTAGCTATGAGAACATTTTTAAAGATAAATCATAATATTATAGTAATTATTGTGTCGGTTTTTAAGTGCGAAAGATAATTAAAGTTTTGTTTGTCTGTAAGATAATGTGTTTAGGCCGAAATGTAAAACAAAATCTACAATGTGTAACGTTAAATACGCAAAACCTCAGACACCTCAACTGATTTTTAATACAATTGACCAATTTCAGAGAGAAAATAAGTCATTAAAAAAATTGTAAAGGTTTTATGTGCTGTTTTAGTTTTACTGGCCATTCTGATCGTTTCTTGCGTCTGCAACGACGCTTTACCGAGGGAGGAGTCGTCACCGGGCCGCTGCGCCGGCCGCGCTGACATTGGCTTGCTTGACCTATGAATAAATAGACACGGCAACGTTTTTAATGAAGATTTTTTGAAAAATGTGACTTATATTAAAAAGTGTTTCAATTAATTCTGCTTGTTATTCTGATCAAACTATTTTCAGGTTTTGCGCATTTAACGTTACACGTTGTATATTATAACAAATCAGTTTGTGAAAGAGAGATGACGTTACGTTTAGTTTTGAATCATCAGACAAATCACGTTTACGTTTTGTTTATGTTTTGTTTATTTGAACAGCCGCAAGGGTCGATCTATCAGGTTAATTAAGGGCATTAAGCTGATCGAACAGCCATTTTAACATACTGAGAAAAGATGCGGGACGGCTTAACGTGCTTTCCGAAGCACGGAGGGGCCTTGCTTCGGAAAGCACGCTAAGCCCTTGGTGCCGGCTGCCATTCGTGGATCTTTAGTACAGTCGTTATGTGTCACCAGAAGCCCGAAAATGTCAACCAGTCTTACGAATGAGTATCGTATTAGCCAGTATCAGGGTTATGTTCAGATAGGGAATCTCTCCATGTAAAATATTGGAATTCAGCTGCAGCCGGTTAAACTGGAAGCCGACCCCAACATATTTGGGAAAACGCTAGGTAGATGTACCTTTTTGTGTGCGAAAAGTTTAAATAAATAATAAAACGCTATGCAGATGATGATCATCGCATACTTTTGCGATGCGTCTACCAATGCTGCCGTCCTTACGAAAAGTGCAATAACTCGGATTTTGGGCCTCTCAGGGTTATATAAATATCCTTAATCAGCAAAACGAGTTCCACATTTTCTTCTTGGACAGTTTCACGTATCTATCACGAATCGATAACATGTATAGTAATGAAGACAAACAAATCAAAAATAAAATCTTTAACCGCGTTTTTCTCGAAACTAGCTTGAACCTAGTTATTGCACTTTTCGTAAGGACGGCAGAATGGAAAGACTTTAAAAGTATTATAGTTAAACGAATGCTATTCCTTTTACCTGTACGTGTACCTCTATTTAATCTGGGGCTTTACCGACAGCAAGAAAAAATAAAACAAAAGAATTTCTATTTTTCGTCGAATCTTCTAATGGAACTAGATTACGTGCATAAATCATGGCCGAATACAGAAAAATAACAAAAAAAAAACCCGATACGAGAGCCAAAAATAAATATGATGCTACTACACGACATTACAATAATTAAAAATATGTGTTATCAGAGCATGTACCGAACAATTCTTAGTGTACTTATTTTAAAAATATTGCTGTTTATTTTGGTTACGATAAAAGGAGTGTTGAGACGAAAATGTAAACATTCCAGTTCATACTGTGTGGTCTTATTCGGGATTGCATTTCAAAACATTACTTTGTAGACGTAATAAGCTGAAAAACTATTCATTTATTTCTTTGAAGGTAGGTGGTAGATTTTTTCGGTATCATTGTAGATTCGCCGGAGAAAAAAAGACGGCTTATCAATAATTTTAAAGGAGATGATACATTCCTTCTAGTTTTCTATGATTGTTTTCTAAAGTAAAATAACACTAAGTTCCAAGTCAATGGTTTGAGAAAAAACTGCAGCAAAATAAAAAATAAACTCGATTTTGCACTTGTGCCGCGTGTCACATCGGAGATGTCAGACGGTACAGTCAGTCTATAAATTATGATAGCAAAAACGAATAAACTTTTACGGATATCGTTTTGAAGAACAGAAATATATTTGCCACCCAAGAGAGTGAATTTAAAACAAGAAATATCATCGTATTAACTAAGATCGATCGCGACGTGGCAACTTTTTTCTTGAATGTTGCTAGGTTAACAATTACTCACTGTTCGCATTATTTGTCGCGGGCTTACTTTTGGCAAAAACACCTTGGCGCCAGAATCCCCCGAACACAATACCTATACAATTCGAAGAAGTAACCAGCCCTTGGAATTTCCCATCACAGAGAATCCAACTTTATTACACAAGCTATAAAATCTAAAATTGAATGGAGTAGGTAGATCAATTTCTTCGAAAAACGAGTTTTGTGTAGCTATAGAAGAATAGCCTATGTTAAGACTAATAATTCTTGAATCGGCATGTTTCGGTGAGGTAGAAAAACCTGCGTTCTTATTTATGCATACCGTGCCATCAGCTGATATGGAAACCAGTTTATGTTCTCAATTCTCATTCATTGCAATAACATGGATGGAATAAGGAAACCGGAGTGAGGCGAACTGAAAGTCACTTGATTTTAAAGAGTTTTATAAAGCGACCCATCTTGATCTTGACTTTGGTAATATATTTTTATTAATTTCGTTTTTGTGTCTCGTGCTATCGTTGGGAAGAAAAAGTGGAATCTTGAAGCGTCGTCGCCTTGATCTGACTTTTGTATAAGGAATGTTGGATTCAAGAAAATATACAATATCAATATATGAGTATATTTCACACTTAAACTTACATGTGCATAACATGTAAGACATGAAAAAAATATAGGCACAAAAGCATTGGTATTCCACAGATATTTGTCATTTTTCTCACGTAGATATCGGCACAATAAAAAAAGACAAAGTTAAAGTTGCAAAACAAGAAATCTTACACATTTATCATCACGACGAATTATAAAAAGAATCTCCGACATCCAAAACCCCATTATTCACTTAAAAACATCACCACACAGTTTAAAAACATGATAAATTTACAAAACACCATACATTTTAAGGTTATATACTCCTAAGTTCCCGCCAAAACGCACCGAACTCACATTTCGGGAACCCAACTCACGCGCATCGAATGCCGAAACAACACTGCCCGTCACTGCCGAAGAAATATTCTATTCGTACATGTTCCCACACACACACACACCATGAATATTCACAAACACACCCACATGTATCGCATACTCGGGACGTAATAAGGGTGTGGGGAACAACAAAAACCCTGTAAGGGACGCGGCAATCCCGATGAAGGAGACAGCAAATACGAGATATAATGATAAAGGCAAGGACAGAAAATCAGGTATAGAAATCATTACCCCGCAGTGGGAATGTGACGCAACACAGGCAAAGGTAAGCAGGTGTAGGCTGGTTAGAAAGGCACAAAGAAAAATTTATCTTTTTTATTGGATAGGTCAGCGTAGTCGCCATAAAGAAAAATAATCACATGGTATTAAAATTCCCAAAGGAAAGGAAACACAGGGTGAAATTACAAAGCCTTAGGCAACGAAGCAAACATATTACAACATTCATGTAACCTTTTGGATTGAATTAAAATCAAGAAAGCATTTATTTGTTGCTTTAACATCGACTTTACAGTGTATAGCAAAAGACATGATCATCAAATCTTGGTATAAAATTATTCAGCCTGTACCAAAAGACCAGTCTTTGGAGTCACGAAGATTTTTCTGGAAAAGAGCACAACGATTTCATAAGACGAAAGCGAAACGAAACACAAAATAGACAGAATTTCGCCAACCCAAGATACCAATGTTGCACAAATTCGGGAAATCGGGACACTCAAACCAAACCACATGTTTTGGTCGTACGGCACTTTCGATTGCAACAAAAAATGTTCGAGCAAGAGGGTAGGAACGTGTGCCGGATGTTAAACTAATTTTGGATAACGGGGACTCAGTTTTTGCAGGGATGGGTGTTGCGAATGTAGAACATGATGGTTTCGGAGCAACGGCATCGGATCTATAACCACGAATATTATCTTGCATTGAATTTTCGTATTTCTGGGAGTCCTCCCAAAATCGTAAGCTTCCCCAACAAATACCTCTCACTAAACCTACAACTTTACGAAAGATTTAGGAAGAGAAGCGTTTCTCCTCTATTCAAATTCTTCGAATAGGAAAGGCTGTTAAAAACTAGAAAAATATATCACCCGAAACGATGTTTACCAAATTCCATTTTCACAATTCCATTGACTCCAATCGTTTCCGACAAGCTTTGTCAATTACTCGTAAACTGTTTGAGCAGACGTCTGGTATTTCGTCCAAATATTAGTTTAAATTAATAGGCGCTATCAACATTACTTCCGCAGCCACACAATGATAAGAATACTGTGAATGCACTATGTGATCATATTTAATGTAAGGGCAATGTCAGATACGAATTTATGTAATCATATTTGATAAGGAAGACGATTCACATATTATGTACCGTTTCTCTGGATTGTTGAGTTTCGTTTTCTGTATCCAATCTAGAATTTAGACCATTGATAACGTGAGTTTTAAAGAGCTTGGTTCGTTTACTTTACTGCCATTATTCATCATTATTATTTGCAGTGGGAGCTTCTAGGTTTTATTAGCCTTTCCTTCTACTTTCTTCGCTATTCTACCTAGATTAGTATGTATCGCATTTACGTCTGATATGGTATTCCTATGTGATCGTCCTCTATGTTACTAGCTACTAACTTTGTTGCTTTCAACTTCTACTCCCACTCAAACATTTTTGGACTAGGGAGAACTTAGATATTATTCGTTACATCGAAATTACAACGGATATGTCGTAATTAAACGACAATAGAAACGCTATTGAGGGCAATAATAATAATTATTAATAACTTCCACAATCTTAGATCACATTTTAATCACATATGAGGCATAACTAATTTAAATGCGGAAGTGGTAGCCATTTTGTGTCGTCATTTCACCTGTCCAGTCATGACCACCCCCCTGATGTACATTTGATTTCACGAGCGATTATTTAGGGAATTGGAACAAAAAAGGGACCTGAAACCTTGTTAAAGTTAAATTATGTTCCTTACAGATTTATATCGGAAGGTGCGTAGCCAGTCCGTGAATCCGTAACTTTCGAATTGTCTTGTGGTTTCTTTAGGGTTGTGCTGGCTACACATAAAGAACTGAGTCATGATGGCCAGAAATATTCTAATTTATGAGGTAGCTTGTCACTTATATTCTACTTGTACTACAGATAATCTAGACTTACGAATTTCCAATATGAAATAGTTGGCATGCACTGAAATTCATCAGCAAGATCAATGCCAAATTAAGTAACGTAAACTAATGACTGAATACGCAACTTAGTTGCAATGAAAAGACACGTTTTGGCGTAGATAGTAATTAAACCGTCATTATAATATACTGCGCCTCCATTCATGTCGACATCTGATCTATAATTTTGCACGGTCTCAAATTACCTACTTCTTTATCAAGACCACCCACTTCCATTGACGCAAACCTAGATTCCATTCACGGCTACCAATTAACTACACACCATTTCCTTTCATTGGAAACAAAAACTTGGACATCGCCAATTTTAAAAGGGGAACAAGACATAAAAAAAAATTGTCAAGGGGTTCCCTGAGGAAGCGTCCTGTTAACTCACGCATCGTCCGTGTTTCCTGTCCTCTGTCCCCTTGTGTGTTGTGTATGACCCGCTTATTAGCACTTTGGGTTACTCAAAACTTTTTTTATGCCCGTTAGAAATTTACAACTTCTTTACGTGGTCAGTGACTTGTATTTGGGAATATTGCTTGCACGTGGCGTCGATTTAAGTTTGGTTTGTAAATGCACTAAACTCTGGAAATGTTTCTGTTTAATCGTTCTGGTTCAATTCTCCTTTATGAACGGAAAGCAATAAGAACATGGCCAAACAAATGTCAAAATTATTTAAAAAAAAAGAGTGATACTAAAATTACCAATGTTTCTCATTCTGGATGAAAGGACCAAAAATTTCGCAACAAGTGGCAATCCCATAGAAACAAACTGTAAGTAATAAAGTAACTAGCGTCGTATAAAATCTATTAAAACAGTAATAAATATTAATTACAATACTACCTTTAACTTCTGATTAATTGTCTAAATAAATATTAAACGACACACAAACACAAACGGTGGCAATGCTTCAAATAGAATGAACAAATGTTGCAGCTCATTCATAATTCATCTCGAATTACGAATGAGATTGCATCATAGGCTTTAAACAGATCCAAAGCCTTGGAATATCGATATCCTGTTAGGTTGATATTATTAAATGAATGTGATATTTTAATCGATAGGTACTAAAAGACTTCCTCTACTTAGTGCACGGAGTTCGAAGGGATTATACTAAAAGAGTTGGTCAAGCGAAAATGAAACCACAAGGACCAAAAATATTGGTATTTTAGAAATAAGTCAATGTAGGGTCAAAATGAAACCACCGCACAAGAAATGACATACAAACACATGCAATTGATTCAATTATAACTTATCGGTAAGCTTTAAACATTTCATAATAATACTCATATAGGTCAGGCGATAAGCAAAAAGTTATATCGGAAACATAATAATAAATGAAACCTAATCTCTGATCTGGGCATGAAATCGAAAATAAATGAATAATTTGTTTTTATTAACTAACTCATTAAAGAAAAGAGAATATGTAGGTTAGTCAACATAAAAATGAGGCGGGTAGGCGACAAATCAAAATCAACATTATGATTTTGAAAATATTTCTGTCAGAAGTACTGTCAGAAAAATATCCTACTCGGCAAGTCCTGAAAGATCCCTTTAGGCTCTTATTTCTAAATTTATTTATTTAATACTTGAAGCACACAAATATACAGAGGTAGACTTAATGCCATAGGAATTTACTAACAGTCAGCCTTTGGGTGACATTTATTGTTCGTCCACCCTTTGCGGAAAAGGGACTTATACACTACACAGAAGAGTTCTCCGCCTCATATCAATGTGAAAATGCATAGATATCAGCTTCTATCCCGTGGGAAGGAATGCACGATACACATCGTAATCCCTAGCGGCGCGAAAAGTCTAGACATTTACTTTACATATGTACTAAGGATGTTTTTTTAGGTCATTCGTGTGATTGAATGAGCATATTTTATAAACAACAGTCGTAAAATTTACGAATGTGATGACGTGATGTAAGTATGGGCCAAAGGACCAAGATTTTAGCCCATGGAAGCAAATTGTGAAATGATTGTACAAAAAGCTACTTTCTTCTTTCTTCACTGCTTGCAGAAAGAAGACAGTGGTAGCGGACTTGCTGCTGAAAGACGTTTAACAGCTAAAGCAGACAAATAAAGTTTTTAAAGAAAAAGTTTTTACGGAAACAAGGGGAGCTTTTGTCATGCATTTCAAGTGTTGGGGTGAGGTAATTAATTAGGTCCCGAGACTTGCTCAATTAAATCAGGTCCGATTAACGCCAACATGAATTTTCCCCGGACGAGCCCAAATGGCAGCAAAGCATGGCTGAATGATTGGATACAATAATATACTGTCAAAAACATTAAGACTATTGTTGGAGCGTACTTATGTCGCGTGCAAGACCTATTAACTAAATTAGTAAATTACTTTATTAATAGGAACACCCCACTCATCGTTAACAATACGAAATCGAAAATTTGCAAACGCGAGCGTTAAAGCAATACTATCGATGAGAGAGTTTGAAAACACTAGTTCGCATATATATCTCCTCTAAGTACTTCTTTTCCCATGATGACAATTAAAACAACAACAACATAATTTTTTCCATATCAGATTTATATTCTACTTCAGTATCGTTTCTTCGAAGCCAATTGGTTTGCATTACAAATGACGTCTCTCCCACAATTAAGGCAAAGCTGTAAAAGAGTCGAGTTTGCAGTAAAAATAATTTAGATAAACATTAGCTGTATCTTATTACGCGTTGAATAAGATGCCTTGTTGACATGTGCATTCAACGTGAAATGTTGAATGAATGAGTCATGCGCGACAATTTGTAGATAAAGTAGGGAATGTTTATTGAAGACGCAAACGCAACAAGTGGTTACATTAAAATGATAAATGTTGGCGAATGTGAATAACCTGTACTCCTGATTGAAATATTTGTATAATGTATTGATTGGGTGGCAAAAATATGACAAGACATTTCAAAAATGGTCTATACTATAGACTATTTTGACTATGGCTATATACTTTACTATAGACCAAACTATGTTAAAGGCGATTCTATCGACTATAGAATCGCCTTTGACAATTATCATTAGTTCGATCATTAGTTAAATCAACATCATAACTGCAAACTCGCACAAGCCACGCCACACTTAGATTGCAGGATATTGGACTGCATCAGGCACTAACGTCCGTATTTTTACAACCTTTATATAGGATAGAAAGAGCATCAACATGAAACCCAAGGACAATAAAAACTCCTTTCGAGAGACCTTAAACCTCCATGTTGTTTTTGCTCAGCAATATGACACCGGAATCTGTGCCGATGAGAACTGAGAAAGTCGATTCGGTGTGGTGGCCCACTGCGTAATTTAATCCAGGCCAATCAAGAGGAATTAATTTGTCGTCCTTTAGATAAAGGCGAAAAAAAATATTGTGAAGCTTGACAATGATTTACAAGACGATGCAGTACAAAAAGCTGAAGTAGACGAAAACATTAAAAAAGTCTATCATCGTCTAGCATTTTCCTAACTTTGTAGGGGTCGGCTTCCAGTCTAACCGGATGCAGCTGAATACCTGCCAGTATTTTACATGGAGTGACTCCCTATCGACCTATCTGACCGTTCAGAAAAAACTATTAATGTTTCTTCTGAGTTGTTACATACATACATGTATACAACACACATGTTGTGAATGTCATATGGATAAGGAAAAAGCACACAATAAATTGCAGTTTTATAAACTTAATACCGCAAAAAAATACTAACATTTCGCTATCCGGAAATTCCTTACACAATGAGGCAAAGATAGTGTTTCCAGTTACGTTATTAAAATAATTCCTGATATAAATTGGAGGAGAAACGCACCCTACCCATAGAAATGTTTATATATTTTCCGCAATCATGAACTTTTAGGCCCATACATTTTTTTAAACTAGTTTAAAGCCATTTTGGCCAATTTGGTTGAAACTAGCTTTGAATAATGATTGACGTTTGAGTGTACTTTTGTAATACGGGCCATACTAAAATTTACGTACGTTCATGTTTTAAAATACTTTAGGCAACAATCTCATTCAAAATATGTAGATCCTCGTCAACAGTACTTTTGTCCCAGACATTTAAAATTCAGCGATATTTACTCAAGTGTTCTTGCCATTGAACCGCCATGATAGCCAGACAAAACGAGCTGACCCAAATGAATGATTGCCTATTCAGTGGCCGCTATTTTCTATTTAGCGTCATAGGAGAATAGATGGGTCTTTTATTATTTAAACACCCCTTCGCGAATTTAATGCTACGTTGATACGTTCTCACACTATTTGGAAATAAATTGGTTTGTCTGCTGGTTTATGAGAACATAAAAGTGAGTTTTATTGCAAGTAAGCATGATGTGGTTACTAGTGAAATCTATAATGTCGAATTAAAGATGCGGGAGTTGGAATCTTCTACCATTCCCGAAAAACGAAATTAGTGTAATGCAAAATGATGAACAAAAAAATTGGTAATTAGGATACTAATAAATCCTTAGCATAATAATTATAATCAGCCTATAATGTTCCCACTGCTGGGACACAGGCCTCCTCTCTGTGGGAGGGAGTGGGCTGTAATCTACCAAGCGAGCCCAGTGCGGGTTAGGTAAATGTCACATTCCTTCGAATTTTTGGTTCTAGGATATGCCGGTTTCCTCACAAAATCTGAGTCCTTAAGTATGCAGTTTTAATTGAAACGCCACGCACTTCACGAAGGTCTTCATCGTAAACAGTGAACAAGTCAAAAGCTAATGTAGTTGAAAGCATCGCAGACATAGAAACACTACTAGATAAAGTTCTGAGAACAATTATTTGGGCAGACAGATCTGATTGATATGCCCTATAACCGCACCGTGACATTGACCGAAATACTCATCAAGACTGTTGCTCATGGATTCATGAAGGCTGAAATGAAAGTCCCTTTTAAAGATTTCATCACCTTGCAGCTTTTATCAAACATACACCGTATAGCCTCTAATTTCCCCACAGCTCATTCTGATCTCACCCTTGAGAATCTATTTAATCTCTACATAATGCGTAGAACACCTGAACTAGGATAGATTCCCTCCTAAATCATAGGCAGGGGTTAGAAACAGGTTCTTGGCCTTTACAAAGTAGATAAATAGACATTAGATGAAAGGATGGCTCGCTACGATTATACAAAGGATGATAGACCAAGTTTGAAGGGGATGTATGCGAAAACAGAAACCCTTGTCTATTTTAATGTACTTTCTCACGCAATGGATAAAGGTCTTGCGTGGCCATGCGCGATTCATCATAGTTATTGTGTTAGTCCGTTCCTATATCAGTCTTATCGGGGACAGTATAATCTTGTAATTAACTAGTGTTTGTTTTAAAATAAATAAGTTTTTAAAGGTTACTCCAAATATGTCCTTGCGGTTTCTTCTTTCATATCTGAACTTTTTTTGCAGACTTTAGCACCGCATACAGCGAATGAAATTTTGTTAAAATACGAAATTACAAAAAAACATAATTTCTTTTACAAAATCTGGAAGCTACTTCCGACTTGCTAGTCAAATAGAGGGGGACTTTTTCATGCCTATCTTCATGTGTCAAAGGCAACAGCCGTACAGCCATATGCCGCGGATGACACATTTAAAACATATGTGAACTTTTTGCTGAACTGGTCCACCATTTAACGTCTGTTTTCGATCGTCTCAATTTTATCGACGAATTGATAAGAATTAATTGCGTTAGGCGTATGAGAACGTGGAGATTCTTTATCTGTATTTTGTTTCTTTTGAGATTAGGCTTCAGTCATTTTGGTACTTGGAAAAAGATGGCACAGACTTATCGTCCAACTTTTGGGGTTTTAAACCATAAATATTTTATGGAATTGTAGAGAAACATATATTTAAGAACTCAGAATATGGCCCACTTTTAAAATATACCAGAACAAATAGAAAAACTCAAGCACACAGTTCGTAATACCAAGCCTTTAATAATCTAAACAGGAAAATAACTACCGAAGCAAAAAAACGAAGTACCACAATTAAATTCAGTTATACATAGATGACATTAGGACCCATACGAGGGGTGCGTACAAAAGGACCAGCTGCTACCTTTGAAAACGATTAGCATCAATACATGTTGCAACATGTATGAAATTACTTGAGGCTCCTAAGTTAAGGAGTTCGATAGAATCTTTATATTGTGTAATGATACTTGGACTTTACTTGGGCATTGAATTTCGTTCTCATGATTACTGTTAAGGCGTTGAAGAAGTTGCAAGTTTACTGGAAGTTATGGATCCGTTTGCGAATGGAAGATATTAAGATGAAGCGACAATGCTGAGTAATCGAATAGGTTGGAGGAATATTAAAAACGTGTAGTATGAAAAATTAAGATAATAGAGCTAAATGTGTCCTGTTATAAAGCTGCAACTTGCTCGATTAGCATAGCACGGTTTTTGCATTGCACAATCGAATGTAAATGGCGTTAGCGTTACAATTTTTTTTTGTATAAAAAATGTTTCCACTTCCGTTAGGGAAATACGTATGAATCTATTAAATTCAGAACTTCAGATTTCCATAATGCTCATATATTCCGAACGTGCAAATATTTCGATGGCTATGATGGAATTTTCTCCGGATTTAATCAGTAAACCAGATTCTACACTCCAAAATTAAATAGAATTTTGGAATCACACTATTAGCATTAACTCGGTGACCCCAGAAAAAAACAGCTGTACAAAACGGTCAAAATTTTCGGCCTGCACTACGTATTGTTGAAAGCACAAAGGTTCAAGGGTGTTCACCTGGCCACCCCCTAAGATTAATGTCTTAAGACAGTACAATGGCTCGCCCCCGCGCACATGGCCTGACATTTCTACCCCGACTTGTATTTTTTCTACTTCCTCCCTTATTATATCGTCTTACAATATGTAATTACGCACGCGCCCTAAAGGTGTTTAGAGAAAGCGTTAATGAACCATTTATTTATATTATTTTTTTATTAATATTGACCTTTTTTGTCAAGAACTTTTTTTGTGAAAGGTCGCGTGCTTAGGAAGTGTGCAGTTTGTTAATGTGTTTTGTGCTTTGGAATCGGAAGTTAGAATAAATATTGCGGGCGTATTTTGGTTTTTTTACTCAAATCCGAAAGCCTGTTTCTCAGGCAATTAACATAGCTTTGAATGACAAGTTAAACTTCAGGGTGGCAGTCCGACAGATGAAGTAAGGGGAAACCTTAGAATTAATGAATCTTTGTTAACTAACTTTGTGATTGGATTCTCTATCAACACTTAAGAAACTATGAAATATGAAGTTCCTGACACAAAAGGCGGTGATACCGTAATAAAGTTTAGAATTGGAACATTTCGCTGTAGCGCCATAAAAATAAACGATGCATAAAAAGGCAATAATACTAAAAATAACTAACAGAGAGCCCTGTTAATGGCTTCATTTCGGATCAAAACACGTCTAAACCTACACATATTTTCTTATTATTTTGACAAAAATATCATCAACAACTTTTTAACTATTATTTTTATCGAATAATTGCTTGCCACTGACTCGTTGACTGTTCTCAACTCAAGGTTCTACAAGGACTAATTCATAACAATTGACTATATCAGATGAGTTACATCGTAAATCGATCATGGTCTCCTGTAGCATCTATAGATCTATTTCAAGATCTCGTCACGGTTCCAATGAAGATGAGGCATGCAGACTAATGATAGCAGACTGTAATATGAATGCAATTCGAGTCAGTGGATTTTTTACCGTGATAAAAGATCCATCTCACACCCACACCGAGACTGTTTGTAGAAATATATGTATGACCAAGAAACGAGCACAAGAATTATTATCTTGGTCATACATATATTTCTACAAATGTAATGTCACACATTACAAATAATTGGATCATGAGTATTGAGTATTCTGCATGTCAGAAATTGGTCCTTACGACCCGGAAATAAAATGCAGCATTGTACTGACTTTAAAAGATCCTAGTCCTTGTCTAGATTTATATCTGTATTGTATTCATTTATTGTTTTGTGAACTTCCTCACATACCTTTTTGTCTTTTAAGTCTTCTCTTTCTCTCAGTAGCTCCACGTTAGGGAATGCTACTTCAACAATTGCCTGACATATAATAAACAATATGTGCGTGACAACATATGAGAAACAGATTGCGCCGGCCCCTGGAAGACCGTATTATTGTATGAGGTCATTGTTCGTAGCCGTGCCTCTTAAATTGCTAGTTTATTACATTATTGCGGAGTTATGAACTACGAAAATTGTGGTTGATTTATTGTTCTAGCTTTAGTGGCGTTTGTATGCTTGTCATTTGCAGGAACCGTTTTAGTGTTAAGTCTTTAAATTTTCGCTTTTCTGTAACTGCTTAAGATTTTTTGGGAATAGTTGACAGGAGGGCTATAGAGTAGGCAATTCCGACTTCCGACTAGTAGATGTTTCATTCATCAGCTGTTTTAGGCACCACAATGTAAGTTGATACTTTCTTTCAAAACTTAAGTGACTGGCGAGTGTGGAGAGACCGGTAGCAATTAAAAAGTAAAAAACCAAAAATCCCTTCCTGGATAATATGACCAATTAAGTAATTAGATTAAACAGAACTTGTTCACACACATGAGGATATCGTTCATCCAACTAGAAAAAGAGAAGACATCAAATATGTGAACTTAACTAATTAACAGAAAGAGTTCCAAATTCCGCAGAAAAAAGTGCAAAAAAAATAATAAGAAATCGAACAGCAAGTCAACGACCGAGTAGTAGTTATGGGAATTCGTTTTACTAAAGAATGCGGTCCCGGACCGTCTTGTTCCGCAAACCCATACAGGACTATACCTCTTTACTCAGACGGCAGGTGATACCGCCATCTGGCTTGCCACGTGTCAACGAACGGCGAATTTACGATAAGGATACAGATTCGCAATAATTATCGGGAGTCCAGGACGATTCCCGTAAAGTTTTTTTTGCTTTTTATCGATTTTTAAATGAGCTATTAGTTATCGGTTTTTAAATTATTGATTATTATTGACTAATATATTAATGAATACTAAGAGGGGTCCGTGGCTAAATAATAACAGCCACACAGGTCGATCTATCAGGTTAAGCTACGCTTGCCGCGGTTGGTCTGTGGATGGGTGACCATCTTTACATACCGAGACCTTTCCGAGGCACGGAGGGGGTGCCTCGGAAGGTCCCGGCTGTCATTCGAAGTTCTTTGACAGTCGTTTCGGGTAGTCAGAAGCCCGAAAGTCTGACAACCAGTCTTACCTAGGGGTATCGTATTACCCAGTACCTGGGTTGTGGAGGTCAGATAGGCAGTCGCTCCATGTAAAATACTGGTATTAGATGCATCCGGTTAGACTGGAAGCCCACCCCAACATGAGTTGGGAAAAGGCTAGGCAGATGATGATATTAATTAATACTAAAGTATTTAGTACTACTATAATGTTGCAAGTCTTTAAATGTATACCTAAAGGCAGGAGGCGGGTCATAGATGTACTTACTTCACTTTATAAACTGTAGCACCATATTTTTACCTGTGTACCTGGTTCACTACACTAAACAATTTGAATTTGAATTCGGTTAGCTTTATTTCGCAGTTGCTAATTATAAAGCAGTTTGAAAACATTTGTGGATGGACCTCCTCGAAGTTGGGAGTGTTTTGAGAGTATAGTGATGTATGACTGAATGTCAGGTATGGAATACAGTATTGATTGTTTTGCAATGCCAATACTTTTATCTCAAAATATAAGGTAAAAATTGGATTCAGTGAACCGACATAAACAAGTTGCATACTTACTAAGGAGAATTTTAAAGTTTAGTAAATACCTCTCTACCTACTCGTATGTTGGAAAGTGAAAACAAATACTTATGTAAAATGCAAAACTTAATTTGTAATACCCGTATGGAAATCTAAAGTTGTACCCCTATATTAAGACTCCAACTCAGTAGGCGCGCCTCAACTTGGGACATTAGTGCTAGCGTGCTCTACTTATGTAGAACACTTTTAATTATTTTTGAAGGAAAGTTTCACGAACAGTTAAAAATATGCTTTCATGTTCAAGAAGAAAGCCTTCTTGAACATGAAAGCATATTTTTAAAATATTTATGAAACTAAGTGAGGCACAAGGAATATGTAATTTAATGTAGAGAAATACTATGAGTGTGTCCATGAGTGAACTTCAATTTGCGCCCAAATTCAAGGAGTGCGTTCTACAATGGTAGAACGCGCGCCTACTGGAGTGTTAATGTCGTAAGGTATAATAGATGATACTACAACTTTACTGCCTGATTGAATTACCTCAAAAGCTATCAGAAACCATTACTCAAAACAACTCGTACAACGCCATATATGACAAAGATAACTAAACTCACATCAAACAAAAAGCAACAAGTCATACAAAATATCCATTTTTGATACGTGTATTCCCAATTCCGGGCGGGAGTGCGCTTACGCCATCTGCGACCCCCACGCACGACGCAGCTGCGCTTGGGCATTCTGAGGGATGCGCGTAGTCGACCAATCGCAAACCAGGAACATAATGTCTTTCGGCACTGGATCAGTCAATGGAGAGTGATTAAAGTATGTAGGGGTTGCTTTTGTGTATAATATTATGTTTATTTTATAGTGCTATCATTTCCTTTTGCTATAGTTTCGGATGGTATAACAATTTTTTTTGATGATTTTAGAAATATATTTTGAGTATCTGTTTCCGACGGTATGATGATTTAGATTGGAAACAGGTCGAAAAAAACAAAACATCAAACTAGAATTAGGACCTCCGTGATTAGGACCCTTCCTGACAAGATTAATCCAAGTGAGTGACGAATTCTTAAGACAAATATCTTGTCCAAAAATGTGGAATTTCGCATTAGGAGGCATAACTACACAATGCGTAAACCTTACATGTTTAAAAAATCCTTTAACAGTGACCCATTTAGAGGGCAATGCACCTTGAAAACCTTAACAATAGTCTCCCTTTTAAACTAAAGGGGTGCTTATTAAAAAATCTTATTCTCAAAGTACCGAAACAGGTTTGGAGGTATGTATAATCTGGGTTAGGAGCGTGAGTCCTTACTAATGGATGGAAGAAACTTTTGTGTTGAAATTGTACTGTTGAAGGTAGATAAAAGATTTTGTAACTCTTTTACAAAAGGATGAATAATGCGCAGATTTCTATAAGATGAAGAGTAAGATATTTTCTAGTTTTTTTTAGAATAGGTCACTTTTTTCGTGTTCAGTATCAATGTCAAAATCGATTTGAAAAGCCTTTACCAAAGAAAAGGACATTTCATAAAGAAAGAAGCAACCAGCAGACTTCTATAAGATGAAGACTAAGATATTTTCTAATTTTTAGAATAGTCCCTTTTTTCATGTTCAGTATCAATGTCAATATTAATTTCAAAATCAAAAACGAAGCAACCATCAGACACTCACTATTGAGTATGAGTTCCCTCACTTTCCCTCCTTTCCCTCACTCATGTCGTGTAGAGTGAATGTAATTTAATTTTTTTTTCTAACACAGCTAGTTATACTCATCTAACCCAATTCTGGGGTTAAAATCCTACATGGGAACATCGGAAATTTAATAAACAAGCCGTCACCACATCTGCTGGTTCATCGTTTACAAATTTAGATTAAAAAGATCAGAAAGGACATGCACCAATGCTTTGGCCCCTTGTCCGAACCTATGCAGGCCCCCTGTTTTTTGACTCGTGGGAAAATGGCGTGGTTACCTGTAAAATAGGGTGGTTCGTCTACCCTTACATTAATTAAAAGTGCAATAAATTACAATCAGTATTTTGATTCCATTCACGCGTGATTGGGTAATTCGATGCGGGAATTACATCGAATATATCAAATCTTATTGTTGGGTGCATAAAAAGTATGAATTATGAATGTAGATCAATAGATGCAGATCTCCCGTTATAAGACTCCTTTTCATTATTAAGATGCTTTAAAAAAGTGACACATTAAAGGAAACCAACCAAATCTTAAAGCCAAATCTTTCGTGTCCATAACTAAACAAAAAAAAACTTCCGTACAACATTAAGGTTACCAGAACAATTCCAATGATGAATGATGAAAGATATTATGAATAGGCAAATTGTGATCGAAAAAACTTGTATAAAACCAGAATTAGTACAAGGTTCTTAATATATTCTGGTTCCCATGTAGCCACGTCTTCGCAAATCAGCAGAGCATGGCATGACCATGACTCATGAACAATATGGCGTCCACGCTCAATGATAACTAAACGATATCATTACTACTTAAATAGGAATGAATAAATAAGCAATGAGAACGATTATATGGTTGTTGGGTTTAAGCATGATCTTAATCAAGGGCGTGGAAAAGGGAATCTTTATGCACTTAGTTTGATTTAAATCTTGATTCTATTAGGGAAGCCCCACAGTATGATTGCTATGGTAATTAAAGTTGCTCTTCAGATTTCAATGGCAGTATTTCTATTAACTCGGGAGGAAAGGATTCCTACTTGAAAGTTAACCCAAATCTTTGACGATAACTCAGTCAAGGGCATTTCGAAATTACAATAACTTCAGAAATGATGAGAAGTGATTTAAGCTCACAGCAAACATAAAAGAGTCAAGAGATCAAATATGGCGGGGCTTGAAGATTCGGAACCAGCCAAGGAACCACAGAACCTGTTTCGTGATTTCGCCAAACATTTACGAAAACATCAAAATTGGTTCACGTGTTTTCAAGAAAGAAGCTTAAGTAACATATTCACTCCTTAAAAGTAACATCATTTTTTTCAACAGAAGTAAAAACACCCATGAAGTGGATACTAAAGAAATATCCGACAGAACCGGTCTCCAAAATGATATCAGAGTTTAATTTTAATGTAAACTATTATAAACATGCCAGAAGAACCATAAAATCGATTCGGTCGACATATGGCAGTCGGAAATAAAGGAATTGATAACTATTTAAAAAACCCTCATGCAGGATAATGGGAAACTATCAATACTTTCCATAAAACAGTGAAATTATCTAAAACATAGGGGCCCCTTGAGAACTTCACTGAACTTAATACCCGCATTAGCAAACAGTTTTTACTGTTTAAGTTTATAGTTGCGGTTTCGAACAACTGCAAGATTATTTAGGAGTGGAAAACAACTCATAAAATTGTAAGTAAATCGCTAGTTGCTAACTCAAGTAGAAAAGACTAGTTATCGAAAGGTGCGGTCATGCTTCAATTTTGCACCACATAAATGATAAAGATAAAAACTTGACAGCTGTAATAAATGTAACATAATTTTTAAAGTACCCTCCCAATTAATGGCAATGTTTAGTAGAATGAATTAATGGGACAGTTGCTAAGGAAATAAGTCTTGGGAATCCATACGAAAGTAGAGAAGGCTTTGCAGCCAACGACACAACATCTGCCAAGATTTGAAAAAACCGGTCAAGTGCGTGTCGGACCATGCACAATGAAGGGTTCAGTAATTGGAATAAAGTTATCCAAAGAACAAACTTAACTTTGTAGTTGAAAATCATGTTCTCCCATACATTGCAACTGCAAATGAAAGTTGGTCGACTTTTACTCGTAAACTTGTACAGCCTCAGTAGGCTTTACAAGCTTTAGCTGTGATAGTTTTCCTTTTAACTTCGTTATAATATACTACTGAATTTTTCACATATACAAAAATAACCATTTAGCTGGCTGGTGGGTGGGGGGACGCACTTGACTACCAAAAATTGGCACTATAAAGCTTAATATTTCACAAAAGGATCCCTGAATCGAAAAATTGTTGTTGTTCTATTCTATTCTAATCTATTCAATTTTTTTGCGACCTATCCGACGATACCCCACACCATGAGGTAGACGAGAAAAAAAAAACACTTTACGAGGAGGAATCCTAAAAAAAATTTTTAAATGATTTTATTTGACCACTTTGTCAGCGTGATTAATATGTATTGCCATGCCAAATTATAGCTTTCTAGTAGTAAGGCTCTGAGCTAAGCTGCGGACGAGACGGACAGACAGACATGGCGAAACTATATGTTGACTACGGAACCCTAAAAAGGAATAAAATTAAATGGACGATATAATAACAGTGTTCTATATCCTATTATCCAACCTTTAAACAAA
Organism: Eremobia ochroleuca; assembly: GCA_949629135.1. Classification (NCBI taxonomy): domain Eukaryota; kingdom Metazoa; phylum Arthropoda; class Insecta; order Lepidoptera; family Noctuidae; genus Eremobia; species Eremobia ochroleuca. Next base: position 7,136,968 of record OX451408.1, read on the forward strand.
CACAAGTCTTTAACATAATGAAAGCAGTTTAAAAATATGTGTAGAATTTCCTGTAAAACACTGATAAACCTAACACAGTGACGAATATCCTGGCCATAATTATAACGATGGCAAAGGGCATTGAAGATATCAGAACGCAAGCCATATTAGGTACATGTACTGGCGCACGTCCGAAAACCCGTCCAGGAATTCAATATTTTTATTCTAAACAGGATTCCATTCTTAAAGAGCATCAATAAGGAACTTTTTTTGGGTTGTTTGCCTTTCACGGTTGAAGATTTTGAGACAAAAGCAAACTGACCAATATAGGGGTACTTTGATAAACATCTTCGCTCTTTACAAACGACTACGAAGAAATTGTCTGACGCACCGTGGGGGTAGCAAAAACCTCATTTAAATAAACTCACGACGTTAAACATCTTCGGTGCATAAGTAATTCTGAACGCACCCGGCTCGAAGGCATACGAGTAGCACGCGCCAGCGCGGGCGCAGCTTATCGAAACACCTACGCATCACTGGCATAAATCGATTCATTAATCCGTTGTGCACTCAATCGATGTTTTTGCTGAGCGTGGCTTTGTCGGAAAAGCGAATGCATATCAAACTTTTTATGTATTTTTTGAGAATATGTTTCCGCAAAAAATTTAATGTTCAGTACGTTTTCGATTTTAACATTAAACATGGAATTATAAAAAAATGTCCTAACAGCTTTGATCATAAAAGTATTGAAGCGTATATTTTAGGATTTCAAAGCTCGTAAAATTTGGGGACTGTCAATAAATTTCGATCTCGTTCCGCGATTCCGGGAACTTTTCACAACTGTACTTAAAGGGACCTTGATGAACTTTGACACAAATACAAGACCAACCCATGTAACTTATTCATGGCCGAAAAAATCGTACCTACTCGTCAACCATTGCGAATCCGTCTCGTGAATAACAAAAGACGGCTCGTACGAACTTTTGTTAAGACGGTCCCAAAAAAGAATAGCTCCCTCAATTTCTTGCTCCCCCTCTAGTGTATACAATATTTCTTCTGACATTAAACCAGCTGGTCTATTCAATGTATAAAACTAAAAAAACAAGGCCTGTCTCCACGTGGTCGGAAATTCGACTGGTTCTACGTAGATATTATTAAAACGCTTGAATGGTGACTCAAAGTTATTTTGTCACGACTATGGTAATAAATTATTCATAGTAAGTGTTCCTTGTAGCAATTTATTGGTGTGTTATTACGTGAAAAAACGCCTTCCTAAAATGTCAACTTGGCAGGGCATCAGTAAAAACTCCACTGTCATGTTTAATAAACTCGTAAAGAGTACGTATGACGTAATGTGTGTGCTCTAGCATTAGGTGTAGTTGCAATCGTGTGAAAGTCAAGTCCTACACTCACCCCAATTACCTTAGTATTCATAGAAAAGTCACGTTAGATATGGCTGGACGGCTCACTTATCGATAGGTACTTTATTGATATTGATGTATAAACATGAAACTTGAGTAGAGGAAGTTTTGGTCTGTAACAAAGGAAGGTATGGCAAAAATGCTTAATGAGAATTTGGACAAATAGTTGATCCAACATGCGTGGCTCCTAAAAATACGATTTTGCATTCGAATTTTGCTCGGAAGAACCAATGCAAAAACCAAATGATTACAATAAGTACTGATTATAAATAACAAAATTATAGCATTTTATAACAGTCGAAGATAGTTTTAAACTACCATCGCATTTAAATCGTTAGGGTCACTTTCTCATGGACTCCACGGCTTTTTATAGCCTGTATTACTCACAAAGAAAGATAGCTACAACATGCAATAAAACAAAAAGGAACAACCATAAAATTCAAACCACCCAAAAGAACGCAAATAAATAAATGCTTTTTTTTAAATAAAAACAGAAATAAGTAAGTCCAAGCGCAAAGATCAAAAGTCGCAAGCGCATTTTATCGATAAGCGAGGGACATCACTTACTCGCACCTTGCTTGCCATCTGCCGCGATGCACGTGAGGCAATTAAGGCCATCGGTTCTTTGGGGGTGCCACCCTCTGTACAATGGTCGTTTACCTCAGTACGGAGGGGTTGCAACCTGGTCAATGCACCAGGTTCATTGTGTCGTGTTTAGACTCCCACGGCAGACAAAGACGTTTTAGGATTTAAATACAGAATATATTTATTAATCGAAGAGCCTTTATATTTCATACAACGAGTACCTAAAGTAATTTTTGGGACACAATTTAGATGAAACTTTTGGAGCTATCAGTATCTCCCTGTCTAACAAAAATCATTTCGGACACAAAAGGGCCAATATTTGGATACATAGGGATTTGTGAGCCACTATTAATTTTCTTCATAAAATTAAATCCTAATGAAAGAATACTTGAATTTAACTATATTATAATTTTATGACAATAGTAACATCCGTATCGTATTATGAGATTCTTCTAAAATTCCGAAAAAATATCATATTTATTTTGAAATCAGCGTTATTCATCTTTGGGCTACTTTTGGTAACTAGGTTGGGCAAGAATTTGTTTAAAATATGTAGTTTCGAAACTATTCCTTTACACATCGATTAAAAAAAAAAAACGCTTAGACACTTCCTTAAGATCCCTCCAGAATAATTTATAAAGGAGTGGCCCAAAAAAAAAAAACAATAATCCAAAGACAAGGCCGTACATTATGGGTGCTAAAACTTTGAATGAAGCCGGCTATGACTTCATTCAATAAGTACAACACCCAACTATAGGCCGACCGCTGCCTGAGGTAGCTGCGCGGTGCGGGAAGGGTGATAGTCGTCACAAGTTGACTAATCATTGAGCTCTCGCAGCATCACGTCACCACACCCATCCCGCACCACGCTGCTACCTCAGACAACGTCTCAGTTAAGCGGTCGCCCTATAGTTACACTACCTACGCTAAAGCAAAGGCATCTCGCGAAGCTACGTGAGGCCTTGATACCACCTCAAGGTCTCCGAAAGCACGCAGGATTATCCGGGCCATTTGCTAGTCAAGTCGTAACCGACTTCAGTATTTAAATTTTATTCGCCTGTGGCTTGCTTTGCAAATCATAGCTTCCTTTTCTATTAGTATTAGCAACTGTTGTCACATTTTTGATGATTCTGATTCCTGTAATGGTTTCAATTTTGTATGTGCCACTGCTGCTTTCGTTTGTCTAATATGCCGATTATTTTCTTTCCTTAGATTTTCTTCTGCACATATTGATCTTCTTGATCTTGATGTTACTTCTCTTACATTCTCATCTGTTAGCCGTGACCTTATCATTAATTCCTTTTTCTTCCTACCGTTCCTCTCAACATTCATATATCTTTTATTGGGTCTCCCTCATCCGCAAGTATCATGGATTCTAACCGGTCACGTACAAAAAATGACCTTGTTCTCTAAAAGCATTAAGATAACATATTTCTAAGAGGAACGAGTTATCTCTATACTAAATATCTACTCATTCCTCTTTGTTGTACGACAATGGTGCCGATTCCGTTGTTTATAAACTAAATTTAAGTTCATTGCATCTTTTTCTTCCTATTTCATTAAGAAAAGGACAGAAGATAAATATTTGTTTAGTCCTGTCAAATTAAAATAATGCTACTAAAAATACCTACATCTATTTACGTCAGAAGCTAATTTGACAGGACTAAACTAATATTTATCTTCTGTCCTTTTCTTAATTAAATAGAAAGGAAAAGATGCACTAAATTTAAATTTAGTTTAGTTTGTGGACAAGGGAATCGGCGCCAATATTGGTCTAATTTTATATCCTACAGCCAACTATGAAGTTTCTCATGTCCAGCACCTTTTCTAACTCCTTTGTCATGTCATAGGACTTGATCTACATTTTCAATAGCTACTAATTGGGACGTTTGCAACCAACTTGGGGCCCCAGCCTCCAAATTATTTGCGAGGTCAAAAAGTTCAAGGAAACAAGGTTTTAAACGAGCTTGCTTCCTCTTAGTTACCGCTTACAAATATCGACATATAATCCACTGTGACTGTAATCAAGGTCTCGGTTTTACATAGGTACTTTAAGCACATGTGTGTGGTTCGTAAAGTTCTTTACGCTGGAAACATAATGCTAGCAACATGAAATGTTGCAGTGTTGCTGGCAGCATGTTGATAAGTTCTGTAGTCAGTGTCTCAGGTATGTAAATCTTGCGTAGATTGGCTGTGTCAGTTGTGTGCACAATAAGGTTGACGTCAAAAAATGTTTCAAATATTTGTTGTTGCTATATTTGTTGTTGTTCAAAATTTTGTTCGCCAAAGCATGAATACAGCTTCATTCAGCTCTTGGTTCTCTTCGCAAATTTAATGTAGCATCGCATTCAGTCGGCTCTTTTGATTTGCAATTTATTGTTTCTATTCTCATTTTGTTCTCTCTAACGGAATTCTCGACAGTTTGCCATAAACCTTAGTCGTGCGGCGGCAATACTTGAAGATGAGAGATATTTATTAGCTCATAAATAAGCTCTTAAAGTGATCATTCATTTGTAAGATATACAACCTATGAAAGGTGTTCAAATATTTACTGACAAGAATGTTCATTCTTTCCACCCATCGTCGTAGAACTATTCAAGCACACGTTCACAAACACTATTTTCTTCAACTACCCATTTCTTAGAATCTATTAAAAGAATTGTTTTAATTTGTGACATCTCGTATCAGGATTTTCTGGTTTTAAGTAACCTCATCACGTCCTACCGTCGATAGACATGTTCATTACATTAACATTATGAACAATAACGCGAACCATTAATAAAATTATTCGGTACGAAGATAAAATAATAAAAAAAAAACAAGTTTAATTTTTTCTGTTAAATTTGGTGAGAATGAGAATGTTACGTAATAGGAAAAGAATATGGATTTAGAATTGGCAGAAGGAAGGAAAACCTTAGTTTTTGACGTGTTTGTGTTCTACGATCAGAATCTGCTAAGCTTATCTCTCTTCGTAGTACTTATACGTAACTATCGATACCGGTCAGACTTGACATGACCGCTTGTTGAATTGGTTTTTGTAGCAAAATAATAATAGGAACAGTAAAGGCTTGGGCACACCAAAAGCAGGACAAGCGCAGCACCTTAGCAGGGCAGGGCAGTTGCGCCGCGGTTGATGTCACACCAGAAACGTGAGCAGTCAGAAAGCAGTTTGAATGCGGGCCTGCTTTGTAACTGCGTTATGTGTGTCGTATCGATAGCCACACTCAGTAAGTCAGTACACTTCAAGATGTTGAACGGTTCTGACTCTGACGAAGAGGAGCTATTGTTGCTTCTAGCTTTAAGTAAAAAAAAAAGACTATGGGTTCACGATGTAAATAAGAGAAGAGAAGAATATGGGGAGTACCATCGTCTATGTCGGGAATTAGAATCTTTTGAAGATAGGTTCTATACTTATTTTCGGATGTCGAAGAGTTCTTTTGAAGAATTGCATGAAATGATACGATTGAAAATAATGAAAACTGATACCGATACTGATAATGTAAACCGTATTTCTATAATATTTATCCTTTAAATCATATAAACATTTATATTTCCTCACCAACTCAATCAATTTTTCATTCGTTTCCATGATAAAGTTGTAAAAAATCACAACCGTTTACGACCCGCGCTGCGTCTGTTCCGCGCAACTACTTTGGTGTGACTAGTCAATATGGCGGACGTAGTAATACAACGTGTACTCACTGCGGCCGCCCCGCGCCCGCGCTGCCACCGCCCCGCGCCTGCGCTGCTCCCGTCCAAAAGTTTTGTAGAAGAGCAGTGCGTGCGCGGTGCAGTGGCGGAGCAGGTAGGATCAGCGGGCCCGCGTTTGTTCAGTGTGTCATCCCTCATATAACTACATTATTTTCTAACGGAGACGCACTGCTACCGCACTGCAACTGCTTTTGGTGTGCCCAAGCCTTAAATGATTAATGAAGCAGGAGATAACCTAATACATACTTTGACAATTCTTTACTCGAATCGACACGATATACGATAATAGTTCATTGTAAAAAAATTGCCTGACAGCAAGGTTAATCTGGCCGAATCATCACTCGAATATGTATTTTGCAACATAATTTCGTGTAAATATACTAAAGAGTCCGTCAAATCCAAGTTTACTCTTAAGCTTGAACAATAATCATGCCTGCTATTAGAGTAATAATATTTCCCATACACAGTAATGTTTGAAACTAGAAATAGAACTTTTTAAACAATGCGACGGTACTTAATGCAGTTTAGTAAGCGTATCGAATGACAGGCCGTGGACCTAGCATTAGTGGCCTCGCAAATGGCTGGGTAATATCGTGGTGTATACAAGGTGTAACTTAAATAACGCACAACCTCTTAAGGGGTCATTGTACTCATCATTATGAACAACTTTTACTATGGGACTAAACCTGAAATCGCGAAAAAAAAATCAGCTGTTCCCTACATTTTGACGAGTTATGCGAACATAAATGTAGGGAACAGCTGATTTTTTTTTCGCGATTTCAGGTTTGGTCCCACAGTAAAAGTTGTTCATAATGATGAGTACAATGACCCCTTAAGAGGTTGTGCGTTATTTAAGTTACACCTTGTATAGTATCCTTACATAGTATAAAACAAAATCGCCTAAATGTCTGTACGCGCATAACTTCCGAAAGACTGTACCAAATTGGATAATTCTTTTTTTTTTGTTGTGTTCGGTATTGCCAAGACAAGGTTTGCATGAAAGAAAATTTCGGAAATTAGAAAAAAAAACATGGCGCCCGTGCGTGCAAAGCTGAGGCGGGCCGCTAGTAGACGATAAAGCAAAGTTGCATGGACTATGGTGCGGAGGTGTGAGATATTTTGTGTCAGAATCATTTTGCGATTCGAAAAAGATGCTTGAATAAAATAAAACATTGAACGAGTGAAATAAGTAGGTATAATGTTGGAACTCTTGGATCGGTACTACTTTAGCTAGAACAGCACAAGAAGTCAAACTTCTTTCGATTTTTTACGTCATCTGATGAAATAGGTATCGCGGTGCGCTTGACCTTATCATATGCAGGTAGATAATAGGATAAGGTCATTATAGGCCGAAAATAATACCAACAAAACCATGTGCGACTGAGTTATCAATAGAAAACACGGATTTTCGAGCTACATTGGAGAGCATGTTGCAGGATACGTTGACGCTGACATTATCTAGGTATAAATAGGTGTAACTTTAGAACTAAATACCTAACCAGGTAACATAAGCATAATCAGTTTGGACACAGGTCAGTGGGGCGTAATCCACCACGCGGGCCCTTTGCGGGTTGGTAGATGTCACAACATGTCTTCAAATTTTTGGTTTCCCCAGCCAGGCAGTACCTACCTCTTTTTTTCCGTGGGGAAATCCTCATGGCATTTTGGGAGACACGAGGGAGGAAGGAGATGTCCGATTCCTACCGACTCACTGGTCCTTCTACTGCCATGGTTCGAGGGATTCGGTGTCTTTGGATCTGTATTTTAGTTTTTTGCCACCGACTTTCGAAATTAAAGTTATATCACTTTGTAGTGTTTTATTGGAAGTCGGTTGTTTTTTTATGTTTTATTTTGTAAAAAAGTTTTTTATTTTTCACTATTTAGTGAGTCAGTTTGTAATTTCTCTAAGTTACAATAGCCTAATGTCCGATGCAGGGACGTTAATTATTGAGTTGTTGTCCTAGTAAGAACCAGGAGAACCATCATCTCCACTTTACCATACGCATTGTGACGAGCATAAATTGCTTAGCAACCACATTAAAGTAGGTACCTAATCGAATCGCAACTCGTGAAATACTTAGGTATTATTGAGTAGTTCCGATGGCCATCTGTGGTCTTCTTCATCAGTTCCTCTTTACCAAATGGTGCTTTCCGAGAGCAAATGCACGAGTTACTATAGAAAATACCCAAATCGCTATAGGTGTGCCTATAAAATTTGAGGGTTTCCCTCGATTTATGGGATCCCCTCACAAATAATAATAAAATGGGTTCAAACAAAAAAAAAAAAAATTTAAAATAGGTCCACAATTATTGACGGAGAAATCGGTGAACATATTTACATAAAGTCGAACATATTATTATAACCACCTCATTTTTGAAAGTCGGTTAAAAATAGGTTTATTTGACCCAGATAGGTATGTAAGGCACACAATATTCACACAAAAAAAAGTATTTAAATTAAATACATATTTATCGAAAACATCCATTGGCTACTTATTCTTAAAAATATTAACAGGGATAGGTCAAGCTCATGAAAATTTCGTATAGGTGGTAGGTACCTACCTGCCGTAAAATATTAGACCACGTACGTTTAATTAGGTATTCTGCTACAATGTGTGTTTTCAGGGTTACCTACCACGATGGTGCTGATTCAATAGGGTTTGTTCTTCATAATAAACTAACATCTGTGTCATCAGGAGCGTAACGCGATGAAAAAATAATAAACAAACATGGTTTCGGTTAGTGTTTTCCGGAGGATTGGACGAAAGTTAGTTTTAAATAGTGAAAAATTTGGTCAGTGGGTCGTCTTAAGGGCGGAGTAAAATTTCAAATAGGTACCTGCTGCGTATTAACGAAAACAAAATAAGCTTTTTAGAGCTTTTCTGCAAACTGCAAAGAAGATTTCAAATAAAGAATGCATAAACAAAATAAAAGAATCATAAACAAGGAACTCACTTTCTACGCCGGCCGGCAATTGTTTTGTTTTCGATGGGAAAGTTGAAGGATTCGCCAAAAATCCGATATTGCAGGTCGTCGTCATTACTTGGATATTGCATCTCTTACACACAAATGACTACGTATTGAATAAATAAAACACCCCTATCACTATTTAATCTTAGAATCATTGTTACAAAGCATTATTCGAACACTTTTTTTGTTTGATTTTAACGCGAACGTCACCGTTTGGCTTTACAATACCGCCAAAGTAATGAAATTAATCGATGGTATGGTTATTTTATAATTGTTTTTTTTTTTTTTTACGCAGGTCGCGGTGAATCTCGGCCGTAACGCGCGCGAAGCCGGACTGACTGAAGAGCGGAACGTGCGACGGACGCGGGAACCCGGCGCGTTATCCCTCGATAATGGTGTTGCCAATGCGGGAATTCTCCACTTTGTATAGCGATTATAGTTGATGAGCTTGACGTCGTAATTATTTTATCGAAGAATTTTACGGTAAATGACTAGTGTAATAAACAAATACTAATTCATGGAGGACTTTGAAAATTAGCCATACAACTTGAGACTGCTAATCGGCAAAAAAAGGCTTTTCTACAACCAGCAAAAGTACTGATTATGGGCTGTTTAAGGACCGATATAAGTACTTGAGATAAAAGTTATCAAGAAGGGCCTTTTCTAAAGCTACCAGAATTTTCTGGTGGCTTATGATTACGAGAATGAGCAGCAGATTCGATTCCAACCATTTTTTTTTTATTTATACATATTGCAAAAGGCAACACAGCAGGAAAAGTTTTGATTAAGTTGTTAAAAACTGCATCCAAATACCTAACAATATTTTATTCACCATCGGCGAGACGCTTTGACATTTATAACTTCGAGCTTAAAACCGTCAAGGCTGGTTGGTCATTCACTCTACGTGAAATATAATATGCAGATTATTACATTAATACCTTAATTAGTTACCATTTTAGTCTAGCATCAGATTTAATTTTGAGGGAGATTAAAATATAATTTCTGGCAGCACCGACGTGTCCCCGTACGGCCCGGGGCCTTGCTATAGTGACCATGGAATTCCATACTTAATAGTTCAATTTATTGTAGAGATGTGGGATTCTGACTGGTACGCAGGTAAATGTAAGAATTTGTAGGGAAAGTTAGTAAAAGTCTCTTAGTAGTTAGTCTAGAATACATTCGACCTTCGCGGAACAAGTTTTCGCATTTAAAATTCGAAGAACATAACAATTTGCTAGCTATTCTTTTTAATTTATCACTGGCAGATTTTTTTATTTAAATAAGGTACTTAATAATTCTGTCTGTCTTAGTGGCTGGAACGTTGATAAGAACTTTTAGTTTAATGATGTGTCAAATCATTAAATAAAAGCGTTTTGATAAAAGCGGCCGTCTTAGTGCAAGTTGGACCCGCACACGTAGGGTTTTTACCAGCGTACAATATTTAACATTACATTTTTTTTAACACTTTAAGCAAAAAACAAGTTTCTGGTAAAAAATAAAATTAAAATTAAAGGGGCGTCCCCTTTATTCGTTATAGTCGCCATAGTAATACCTACAGACTTTATGAAAATTTCAAGTGTCTATCTACTACGGTTCAAAAGATACAGCCCTGTGACAGACGGACGGACAGCCGGGCAGCGGAGCCTTAGTAATAGGGGCTTGTTGGCAGCCTTTGTGTACAGTGCAGAACCTTAAAAACAAATTGAATTGACAGTCAATGACTAAGAACAAATTAAGTGAACATAGTAATTAATCTGCATTCGCAATTTATTTGCCAAAAATGTAAACAAATATGAGTTTATGGAAAAGTAACTTTAATTCCTACACGACAAAGTTCAATTTACGCTAGAACTTCATTTTTATAAATTTTACAATAGAGCCACTCTGAAATCAACTTAATTTCCATTTTGGTAAAGTTGATATTTGTTTAACTTGAAATAACATCAATTTGAACTAGTCGGAATACACTTTAGCTATTCAAACTAGTTCAAATCGATCCCGGACTAAGGGTCAGTTTCTTTGGGCACACGCCACAATTGCGGCGATAAGTCGCCTCTTTGAGGAGTGGCTAGAGAGGCGCCACGGCGTCCTCACCTTCCGCCTGACGCAGGTCCTCACCGGACACGGTTGCTTCGGGAGGTTCCTGTTCCGTATAAGGCGGGACGAAATGCCCGGGTGTCACCACTGTGTGGATCACCCGGAGGACACGGTGGAGGTCTGCCCGGCTTGGGCGGAGCACCGCGGCGTCCTCACGGCGGCGATCTCTCGCGTCCGGCCCTGGTCCAGGCCATGGTACGGAGCGAGAGTGCATGGGAAGCCGTCACCTCCTTCTGCGGAGCAGTAATGCTTGCGAAGGAGGAGGCGGAACGCGTGAGGAAGAGGCAATATTTGCGCCCTCACGCCCCTAGTCACCGCAGGAGTCGCCCTGGGCGTCGGGAGTCAAGAGCCGACTCCCGGCCACCTTAGGCACGGGCTTGAGGATGGCGAGCAATGGGCAGTTCGCCGTCCGGTAAGGACCAGGCCCGGGTCGACGGCGCGTTGTGTTCCACGCACGCCTCAAAGAGATGTCAGCAGTAACTGACAGGGTCCGATACTTGCCAGGGTCGCGGGTTGTTCGGAAGAGATACAGTGGCCCTTGGCACAGGCAACTGAAGGAACACGGTTGGGTTTTAGTCAGTAAGTCTGACACGCCCTCCCGCTCCGCCCAGAGCGGGAGAAGTTATTTGATCATTTCCCACCAAAAAATTTTCTTAACTTACATTTTAGGATTTGTCTGAAACCCTTAAAAACTAGCCATGCTTAGTCATCATTCTCCTGGCCTTATTCCAATTTCTTCAGGGTCTGCTCAACATGTATTTTTCTCCATACTTCCCTATTAGTCATCATATTGGTATTCCCCCCCTTTTCTAGCCATCCCAGTCTTTAACACAGTCCATCCATCGTTTCTTTGGTTTTCTTATAGCCATCCACATTCATACTCAAAACTACTCACGACATCATCTGCCTAGCCTTTTCCCAACTATATTGGGGTCGACTTGCAGTCTAACCGGATGCAGCTGAGTACCAGTATGTTACATGGAGCGACTGCCTATCTGAGCTCCACATCCCAGTTACTGGGTAATACGATACCACTAGGTAAGACTGGTTGTCAGACTTTCGGGCTTCTGACTACCCGTAACGACTGTCAAAGATCTACGAATGACAGCCAGGACCAACGGCTTAACGTGCTTTCTGAGGCAGGGAGGGGTCTCGGTATGTAAAGATGGTCACCCATCCACAGACCAACCGCGGCAAGCGTAGCTTAACCTGATCGATCGACCTGTGCGGCTGTTATCATTTAGCCACGGGCCCTTCAAAACTCACCCAAACTCCGCACGACATTGACCCTAATTGCGTAACACAGGATCAATCAGAATCTGAATAATTTTAAAGGATATTGCTAATCCACTGCTTCATATGTTCGAAAAAGTCTGCTCAACAACGTAAATAACGCAATGACTGTTGTTGGAACTGTCAAAATGAAAGCCATTCCTACTGTTACTGTTACGCAATTACCCCGCTCTGCTTAGTTAATTCTTATAATAATTGTAAAAGATTTACCGATTTGATCCTATTTATCTGTCTTCGCTAGGCTGAAATCGTTTTAGTTCATCTTCGTACTTTTGATATTTCGTATTCAGTCCATTATTGATTCATGACGTCATCGACGCACCTTTGAATTGCGCTTGCGAATAAGATGCCCAAACAGGCTCCACACCCACGGTCTTTATTCAAAATATCTTCGTAAAGCGTAGGCGTTGGAACTTGGAAGTTGTATTGACTTGTAGTCGTGGGTTTTACTAGATAACGTTACGTCAAAGGGGATCTATCTAGGAGACTAATGAATGGGTCTTCCTTTAAGATAACGAGTAAAGGTCGCTTCTTGCACGCGAGTTTATAATCGCAATGTGCAATTGCATTTCACATTATTCCAATGATCTAAAAATGTACTTGGCTTATTTTTTTTCGCAATTAGAATGTGCAGAAGTTTGCGGTTCAGACTGCAAATTAGTTAATGGTGACTATGCAAGCTGTCTCGACTTGTGTGTCTAGATTTGTATGGTTGTACAAGGATCTTTTGGTGCGTGGCCAAAATCGGAACTAATGCCGCCATCTCGTTTTTTCCAATACAATTTCACAAACGTTTACCAACAGCGCCCCCTGTCAGTGTCATTTGAGCGCCAAATGATCCTTGCAGTCTTTTCACCCCCCTTATTCGTCTTTTCTTTTTACCTCTAATTTTGCACCACAGTCCAAATCACAGTGATTTTTATTCTCATACTCTAATGTTAGTTTGTTGCTGTCAGATGTAAAATAACTGCGAACGGACTGTAGTACCGTATAACGTTGTGTGCATCTTCACGCTGCTTTGGTGAACAACTAGAGACAGCAAAATATCTGCCAAAATTATGAGGGAGCTTTGAGTTGGTAACTTTTCATCTATACCTCGACAGACCCCCTTACTTTTCGTCTACTTGGTCTATGCTTTTCGTGCATAAACCTCGAACCAATTTAGTTGTTCTTGTTTCCCGGAGTAGCATCCAGCTATTATTTAATACGATTCAGTCGCAAGCCCTTATAAACACAGTCGGAATCTTGTGGTATTCGCAACAGGACAAACCACTCCAGCCATGATAGATAAAGGGATAGACTTATGGGAGTAGATTACTTGGATTTAAATGTAAGTAAGATGTTTCGTAATTACTGTAAATGCAATGTTAATTTATCTACGATACGTCTTCGTGTCTTGCATTTAGCTATCTCTACTAGTTAAGGTTTCATTGGGCTGTGATTCGCTGTCTGTGTCGCGGTCTGTGATTCGCTGGTCACGGTAGCTCTTAAATTTTTTGACTCTACCAAAAACACGGTCCTATACAACGTGTAACGTTAAATGCGCAAAACCTGAAAATAGTTTGATCAGAATAACGAGCAGAATTAATTGAACCACTTTTTAATATAGGTCACATTTTTCAAAAAATCTTCATTAAAAACGTTGCCGTGTCTATTTATAAATAGGTCAAGCAACCCAATGTCAGCGCGGCGCAGCGGCCCGGTGACGACTCCTCTCTCGATAAAGCGTTGTCGCAGACGCAAGAAACGATCAGAATGGCCAGTAAAACTAAAACAGCACATAAAACCTTTACATTGTTTTTTATGACTTATTTTCTCTCTGAAATTGGTCAATTGAATTAAAAATCACTTGCGGTGTCTGAGGTTTTGCGCATTTAACGTTACACGTTGTATATACATAATTCATCTTCATCATCTGCCTAGCCTTTTCCCAACTATGTTGGGGTCGGCTTCCAGTCTAAATGGATGCAGCTGAATACCAGTATTTTACATGGAGCGGCTGCCATCTGACATCTACAACTCAGTTACTGGGTAACACGATACCCCTGGCAAGACTGGTTGTCAGAATTTCGGGCTCCTGACGACCCGTAACGACTTAACAACTGCTTAAGGTGCTTTCCAAAGAACGAAGTGGTCTCGGTATGTAAAGATGGTCATACCCATCCACGGACCAACCGCGGCAAGCAATCTTCATATTATTATTATATAGCCAATTTTCTAAGTTCTCATGAAAACACTGGATTAATTAGTGCAATATCAGTTCTTCAATAGGCCTTGATAATGCCAAAACAAAAGACTCAAACGGTTATCTTTACCAAATCGGAAGACGAACTTTTTTTTCTCTTTCTTATTTTTTTTTTCATATACCATAGCTAATACTTACTTCTCTTCTTTTATAATGACGTAATCTTCTTCAGCTTCCGTCGATAGTTTCGCTTGCAACACTTTCAGTCTTTCTATCTGGAACTGAAGATAGGATTTTGTTCCTTTTTCTTCATCCATTCTGCGAACAAAGCATGGTTTGATTTAGGAAAGTAGGCAATCGCCCCAGATTTCAAAAATATATGGAATATAAACTAGATATGGAAAATGATGGGGTGTGTTCCTCTAAACATGGAAGATTCAAATAATTAAGTCATCAGCATAGCTATTCGCAACCATTCGACAGGCTTCCGAGTCGTAAAAGACACACATTCGTCCGACAGATTCGTGAGTTAGAGCCAAGCTACCATTTTATGTTTTGATGCAAAATATAATTAATATTTTTTTTAATTTGATGTAATTAATAATTTTTAATTTAATGTAATTAATAATTTTTAATTTAATATAATTAATAATTTAGCAATTTAATAATTTTGTCACAAACTATTGTATGCCTAACATGGCGGAGCAGTGCAGGAGCACAACAACCTTTATAACACCTTTTTAAACCGCTGTCTCACAATAAAGATCTTTGACTTTGACTTTGACACATTTTAGGTTGATTTACTGATTTGCCTAGTCCCCGACAGCAAAAAGCCGTCGGAAGAATCGTGGTCGCCTATTTGATTTAAACGGAAAACATTTTCTGGTTTTAGATTTGTGAACAGCGTTTAGAGGAGTCCTATAAAACATTGATGTTGTTCGACGGTACGGAAGCGTATCCAGTGGTTGTGAAATACAGATTCGGCAAGGCTTGCTTTAGTGAACGAGAGCATACCATCGCGCCCAAAATCAACGTTTGTACAGGCGCCAGCACATCAAGCTACTACAATCTGTCAGATTTCTTTAATAGATTTTCAACTTTAACGCGAAAGCATAAGATTTAAAGTTGATTGGGAAAATCTGACAGTTTCGGGTAGCTTGATGTGCTGGCGTCTGTACATAGTTCGTGTATTATTTACAGCATGCCTTTTTTTTTACCGTCTCCAAATTTTTACAGGATGTTCATACATTTTGGTCAAGTAGGTATTGAGCTTTTGTATTAAACAACCGATTTTGTTTTCGTGATTTCAGACTTGGTCCTATAGGTAGTGAAAGTTGTTCATATTCATGAGTAGAACACCCTGTAAAAATTTGGAGCCTGAAAAAAAAAAAACATCCAGTATTTTAATGCCATTTTTCGAGATATTGGCATCAACTAGCACGGCATTCAACCTAGTAGACTGAATATAAATCGAAAGGCCTCATTTCATAGCTGACAGCATAAGCCGCCGGCCGTGCCAACAGTTTGCATAAACCATCAGTTCACTCCTGTCCTGTGATTATGTGTCATCAAGATTCCTCCTCTCGAAATAGAAATAAGTTGCCGAGTGCCCGGTAATTTTGATTGATTGAGTGAAACCTGTTTCTAGATCGTAATAAAGGAATACGTGTCACGACATCTCTGAAGGATGAGACGAGGCACATTAATTGTGCAAAAATGTAATTGGAGACCACCGTGTTTGATGCGATTTGACTTCGATTCTCAAAATTGTCACACTAGTCTACCACGAATTACATGTCCAATAAATAACCTAAGTGAAAGGAGAAACTGATGCATTAATTTGGGTAAAAATGTCCAAAATTAAACAAGACACAGTGTCAAAATAGGGATAGTGGAGAATCTGCGCTTTAGAACAGCGCGGTAATTGCATAACACTTGTGCAATGGTACCTAATAGCCGCCAATTTGACAATTCGACAATATTCATTGCGTCATTTACTTAGTAGGGCAGACGAATTTTTCAAACCAAAGAAGCAATGAATTAGGAATTTCCGCCAAAAACTTTCGTATCTTTATAGATGGGGTGCAGAGAGCTTACTAATTGACTAATCGACTCCATAACCAAAAAAAAAAAAAAAAAAATAAAAGTACCGAGTAAATGGTCTAATTAAAGTGACTTTGAATAAAATTAAAGTGCATTCGTTTCCGCAGATTGATTTATACATCAGTTATAATGGTAATTAGACTGACCGAATAGTTTTTGAGTCGTACGTTCCTGGGGCACGTCTATTCATTATTTATTCACTGCGATAATTATCTTAAATCCAACGTACTACCGACATGTTGGCTTGGAATTACATTGATGCACCTGGTGCCAATGTCACTTAAAGCTCCAATTGCGGCGTGAAAGAACCGTGGAAATAATAATATGTAATGTCTTGTCTTGTGGAGCCTACCTATACAACGTGTAACGGAAAGGGGGTATCAACCCTGAAGGAGGTGAATGTGCTCATGAAACTCAACAACTTTCCCCAAAGAACATAGGTCGAAATATGAAAAAAAAATTTGGCCCTCCCATAGTAAATCAATCAGCTGGTAGTCAGTTTTGTAAGGGAGGGCCAAATTTTTATTTCATATTTCGACCTATGTTCTTTGGGGAAAGTTGTTGAGTTTCATGAGCACATTCACCTCCTTCAGGGTTGATACCCCCTTTCCGTTACACGTTGTATAGAGGTAATTTCATCGTTTTCCGTTTGGGTGTGCAAGCTAGACTCCTTGGTCGAAGAGACGAAGTTTAAAGCCTCGTTTTCGTTACTGGTCGGTTACCAAGGTATTCTTTACAGGAATTGTTTTTTTTTTATCATATGTACACACATAATTAAACAGACGAAGATATAATTAAGAAGAAGAAACAGAACAGAAAAATAGGTACAAGGGTGATTTCTGAAGGCTTATTTCTTAAGACGCTTATAAATTTCCCTTCACGACAACGTTATAACGTGCACGTATTGCCATACACTTTTAGGAAGTGAACATCTACGATAATACGAGCACGTTGGTTGATATCTTGCGTATCTATGTTCTATGTTACAGGTTTGGTTTCCGCACTTCATCCTTCAAGTGGACCATTGTGCGTCGGTGGTTATTCCAATATCTTGCGTATTGTGGCCCAATTAAAGAAAGACTTAGCTTACATAGATAACTTAATCAATAGCAATTGTGTCCATTTCAGTACAACCGAATTAGGGCAAAAGTGTCTTAGCAAGCGAACCACCGCTCTGGTGCGACAAATAAAAATGATTAGACCGAGCGAAGCTACCTCAGTTGTTCGCTAAATATTTATGAACACAGCGAAAACACGACTAAAGGCTGAACCAAGGTTATTACTGTCTGATATCATCAGGCCTAAATAATCTGGTTCTCCTTAGGTTTAAGAAGGTGGTCACGGATAAGAGAACTCCTTTTGTTAAGTGCAGGCACATCCAATAATATTTATGACGTCATTATTTTCGCATTCAGCACACATGATTATAAATTATGATAATCTTCCAGGATTTAAACGTGTTTTCTTCTCACAGAAATAAAAATAACATCAGCTGTTTTTCAACATTCACGTAAGAAACCGGTCCGCGTCCATAGTAGGTGATTAAGTTATTGGCAACTTGAATGGATGGCAAACGCATTCAAAATCAATTTGAGTAATTCGAACGATTTATTCTATTCACGGATCATTACTTAATAACTTAAATGTTCTTGCGAAACTAGGATCCGAGATTATCAAGGGGATGCTACAAATAGTAGGTATACCAATCTTCAATGAGTCATACTGCGAAATCGTGCTTACCTTGAGATTATAAATCTAGGTACAGACGCCAGCATGTCAAGCTCTACTACAATCTGTCAAATTTCTTTAATAGATTTTCAACTTTATGGGTAAAGCTAATGCTAAAACTGAAAAGCTGATGAAACTGTAAAATTTTCCCAATCAACTTTGAACCTAATGGTTCAAAGTTGATTGGGAAAATTTTACAGTTTCGGGTAGCTTGATGTGCTGGCGTCTGTACATGATAGTTTAAGGCAGGACCAACGCCCCCCACCCATTTTAAATGAATCTCTTTAATGGTCCCGATTCTCTTGTTCACAAACTAAACTAAATTTAAGTTCAGTGCATCTTTTTCTTTCTATTTCATTAAGAAATGGACAGAAGATAAATATTAGTGTAGTCCTCTGTCTGTGGGTCCATCTGGTACTTCGGTTATCCTGTGCGATCTACTGAAGAACTCGGAAAGTTAAAACCGGACAGGTATAAGTAATGATATCGAAGGGAGACCACCAAGATGGTTTTAGTACGCAAAAGCACAAGAAACCCTCAATGCCCTTTTAGCACATGGAGGCAGACTATCTGGCTATCTGACCTCCACGACCCAGTAAGTACCAGGGTAACACGACACCCCTTGGTAAGACTGGTTGTCAGACTTTTGGGCTTCTGACTACCCATAACGACTGTCAAAGATCTACGAATGACAGCCAGGACCAACGGCTTAAAGAGATTTCCGAGGTACGGAGAGGTGTCGGTAAGTAATGCATGATCACCCATCCACAAACCGACCGCGGCAAGCATAAGTTTAACCTTCGATCAACCCGTGCGGATGTTATAAGTTAGCCACGAGCCCCTGCGAGAGGGCACCGGATCCTCTTAAAATCTGCAGGACCTACGCCACCCCCAGATCCCTCTCGTGCAACACCTGTTAGGGCGACATCGACATCCTGAAGTTCTGTAAAGAGGTCTCCTCAGATCCTCGCTATTTTAATGTCTCATTGCCCTACTACCTAATCACTCTCTAGGACTGAAGGTTCAAAAGTCATTCACTTCATTCTCGATCAAAAAAGCACCTACTTAATCTATTGTTTTCCCTATACATTAATACAAAAAACACATGGAGCTAATTTTTTTTACCTACGTACATAAGTACCTACGTCCCAGATAAGGAAAGTAAACACAAAAACGCTATCATCGCATGTGTTTACTATCTTCATGCGGGCAGATAATCACCTCAAGTGCGTTCATACACGAAAATCAAGTTTCACATTTTAACAAGCATATTTCCAGGTATAAAGTTAAAGAAAATGACAGAACTCTGCGAGTTTGAAAATCGAACAAATAAAATGGCTGAGTTAAAGTTGCATAATCGCACCTAATCACGGGCGACATTGAACCGTATTACGTAGTTATGCATTGAGTTAACGTTTATGAGATGGCGAAAACCGCATTGAATCCACAATATAACTACTTAACTGAATTTGCTCACAGTGTATATGAACGCTGAATTAAAACATAAAATAACGAATTTCTTTCAAATTGGAATCCGTTAAATATTCGAAGATCGAATTCGAAGGAAAAACGTTATGGCCAACGGTGAACGTTGTGCCAATAATATCCCGAAATAAACAACTCCTGTCATGATTTTCTCTAAAATACCCGCATGAATGTCAACAATGAGGTTGATAACAACAAATAAGCGAGGTAGAAGTGAAAATATGTGAGCAAGAAAGTGTATTTGTGGTTAGAACACATTCATAGTGACGACATTATCGATCGTCCACATACCTTGACTTTTCATTTTTCTCCATTTATCCTCCGTGTCTTAGGTTATTATGAAAATAAAATTACAATTAAAAATTATAGACAATACATTAACTATAACAGCGATTATATTACTCTAGATTGCACAATAATTAAGTAAAATAAATAAAAACTTTTTCAAGTCATAACCACAATTCGTTAGTATTCGTTACAATCAAAATGGAACATTGCCTCTCTCATTCGTACCAACGAGCATCAGTGCATGTGCGAAAGAGAGCGAACATGTACCGTAAATAGAACTTATCAACACGACAGCGCCATTCAGAGCCATCTTTGTAGGAAATGGGAACGCATAGATCTTTGTCTATGCTTAAAATGATACCACTCTAAAATAATAAAATCGACTAAATTGGGTCCAACAAAAAAAAAATACTCAAGTGTGAGTTCAACTAGCGTGCAGAGGTTCCGTGCACAGAAAACTGCTGCCCTATAGGGTTCTGTGAAATACAACCAAAAATGTATCTTTAATCTAAAACAGCTAATTTATTGTTTATTTCCTGCAAAAGAAACGAATAATAAGAGACAGTAGCTTGTATGTACGTTTGCTCACCACTCTCCGCTCCCAAAAAAGGGACAAACGAACCGACTGACAACAAAGAAAACACAAAACAAATAATCTTCAAAAGTCTTTAATAAGTTTAGTCAGGCTTACTTTTACCAGTAATCAGAAGGTAACTTACTTAACGTCCGTTGATGTTAATAATTGCCAAAAAAGCTAAGCTCTGCAGCATACGCCGTTCGGAAAATTCGTGATTTAACTGATTTAGAGACAGCCCGTTTAGTTTACTTTAGTTTTTTTCATAGTATGATGTCATACGGTATTCTCTTTTGGGGAAATGCCGCCGATATTCAGACAATTTTTATTCTACAAAAACGGGCAATTCGTTCCATATATAAATTAAGTCCCAGACACTCCCTCAGAGACAAATTTAAAGAGATTAATATAATGACTGTGCCTTCTCAGTACATTTATGATAATCTTTTGTATGCACATAAAAATATTAATCTGTTTAAAAAATACAGTGATATCCATAACATAAATACTAGGAACAAACACAAATTTGTTGTTCCTACAACAAGGCTCAAGAAAATAGGTGGCTCGTTCAGATGCCAATGTATACGTTTTTATAATAAACTTCCTAGCTACATTCAAGAACTAAGCCTTAATAAATTTAAATCTTTTATAAAGCTAAAACTATGCCAGAAAGCCTATTATACTGTAAGAGACTATATTGAGGACAAACAAGCTTGGGATTGAGCTGCTCCAATAGGTCTAGACAGCGAATGTGTTTATTTTTTATTTTTTTGCTATTTTTACACTTTCTTTTTTTTTTTCTAAATATACAATGACGTAAACATTTACTGTTTAAAGTATTATATTATTTTAATTATTGTGAATGTGAGGGCTATGTGGGTCTTGTTTCCGTTTTAATCATGGTCTGGAAGTTTGGGTGGGTTATGCGGCCTACACTAATGTCCTGTTCTTGGTATTGTTCGTCGAGTCGTTGAGCTCCTTAAGTTCTGAGTCGCGCTGCACGGTTACTGACGAATGCGTGCACTGACTGCACAGGTCCACTCAATCTGTGTGGTTCTTCCCTCAAAAGACCACTTCAGACACCAATCTACATGGTCCTCAAAGATTATGTCCGGATTTTTTATATACACATTGACATGATGAATTTTATATATACGAGTACAATGACATGGATATTTACTTTGTAAAGTATTTTTTATTTTATTATTATTACTATTGTGAATGTGAGGACTATGTGGGTAATTTTTTTTTTCTGTTTTCCTTCTTAGTTAGTTTTAATCATGATCTGGCAGTTTGAGTAACTTATGCGACCTACCCAAATGTCCTTTCATTGGTATTGTTCGTCGAATCGTGAGGCTCCTCAAGCTCTGAGTTGAGATGCACGATTTTCGACAAATGCGTGCATTGATTGGACAGGTCCGCTCAATCTGTGTGGTTCTTTACTCAAAAGACCATTTCAGACACCAATCTACATGGTCTTCACATGATCTGACCAAGATTATGTCTGGACTTTAAAAGAGACTGTGACCTCTGAGTTTGTTTCGGCCTTTCTTCTCAGAGTAGTCAGATAGGAAACGCCGACCTCATCTAGTTTTAACCTTCAAGCGGGCGCGCGGTCATTTGTAACGCCAGCGGTCGCGCGTAACCTAAAAGACCTATAGGATATTTCAGGGATTTAAAACACTAATTATTTAATATTTTTTGTATCTATCACATTATCATTATCTTAGGACATAAACAAAATTATAAAATCAAAATAATATTCTAATTTTCTTTGGATTTGTAAGCAATTTGGCATCATAAATGTATCGAGAATCGATCGAATCGCGGTCGATTCGACGCCGCGCGACTGCTTGAAGGTTAAAAAAATGTGATTGACATGTAAAAGTGTTTGTACAAACCTACTTACAGAAAATAAATCATTTATCAATCATGGCGCTGAGAGTGTTAAAGATAACCTTGGGATGAAATAAGGAAGAAAGAGAGACAATACTCTAGGTTGTATGCGGTGAACTATTATCATATCGGTAGGTATACAATAAACCTAAACGTAATGTATGTACAGACGCCACCACATCAAGCTACTACGATCTGTCAAATGTATTTAAAAGATTTTCAACTGAGCTAAAGCATAAGGTTCTATTCTATTCTATTTTTAATAAATGGCAATCAAAGCCGATGTCGACTATTCTGCCAATGTCTAAAGTGAAAATAGAAAAACAAGTGTGCACGAAAAAAAAAAAAAAAAAAAGAAAAAAAAAATCTTTGATTGATACAATTGAACGCAATACAGATCTTGTTGGGTTAGTACGGGACTGAAACAAACAAAAAAAAATTAAATTATTTAAATATTATACTTGTTAAAATATAAAATATAAGCATACCACACCCACACAGACAGAATAATTTATAATTTTATGTTGTTGTGACGGATGAAAGTCATCATCGCCACAAATAGATCTGGAGAGGAATATGTTAATAAAGAGGGGAAATTCAAAGTTGATTGAGAAAATCTGACAGTTTCAGGTAGTTTGATGTGCTGGCGTCTGTACATACATACATGAAACATACTTATCTATATTAATAAATACAATAATAATCATGAAACAAGAGCAAAGAATATAAAATGATGTTTAAGGGAGATATAGTGTTTTTTTTTATCTCAAAAGTGGGCTAAGATTAATCATGTCTTCTCACGCGTTTTAGTCGATTTTATATTTATTTAGTAAATATAGATCGCCACTTATAAATACATTTTAATTGCAGCCACCCTAAACTAAACGTCATTAAAGTTGTCTATGCTTCTTCACCAATCGCCTGCTTTAGTGCTGTCAAAACAAAGTAACCAACTTTGCCACTGGAAGCCCGCGAAATTTTATCGCCAGACAGTTAGCGATAAATGCGTCAGATATTTCTTAAATCCAAATATTTCTTAAATAAAATATGAAATTCCGCGCTGTAATGGTAGACGCTGGGCCAATGCGAGAATTTTCAAGTACCTACTTACTTAACCTCGCAAACAAAATGTAAACAATCGTTCCATTTCAACTTTACTTACAAAAATGTTTATTTGCAGATGTAGTGACAATAATATCGAAGTTATCCAAAGAATGTGTGTTAAGACTGACTGACGACCAGTTGTATTTTATTGTGAGTGAAGAAAATACTGGGCCAAGTCCACCGATATTGTGGTGTGAGATTCCACAAGCAATGTTTTGCTCCGAGTATCACATGATTGGGCTGGATGAAGAGCACAAAGACATTTATATGACTTTAAGTTCAGGTTAGTGCGAACATTACACTATGTATAAGTTCTCGTTACTGTTTTTACGTGCCTGCCTAGCTTTACCCAACTTTTTTTGGGGTTGGCTTCCAGTCTAACCAGATGCAGGTTAATACCAGTTTATTTACATGGAGCGTCTGCCTATCTGATCTCCGCAATTCAACATAATACCCCTTGCAGTTTTAAAATGCTCTGAATAACAACAGCACTAGTATCTGTTAAAAATCCAATGGATTTTACACCTCAGTCTATTTGTATATGTTTTACAGGTAATTTTGCAAGATCTTTAGTCACTTTAAAGACAGCAAAATCTTTGAAGATGAAATTGACAAAGAAACAATGTCCATGTCTTACTTTAGAAATTGAAACTGT
Organism: Eremobia ochroleuca; assembly: GCA_949629135.1. Taxonomy (NCBI): domain Eukaryota; kingdom Metazoa; phylum Arthropoda; class Insecta; order Lepidoptera; family Noctuidae; genus Eremobia; species Eremobia ochroleuca. Next base: position 7,161,042 of record OX451408.1, read on the forward strand.
AAGTAAATGTTTGTAATGTACTCAAGTAATGCTTTTACTTTTATTGTATTATATTATTTTGTCATTTTAGAGAGAGGACCGTGGCTAAATAATAACAGCTGCACAGGTCAATCAATCAGTATAAGCTATGCTTGCCAAGGTTGATCTGTGGAAGTGTGACCATCTTTACATACCGAGACCCCTCCGTGCCTCAGAAAGCATGTTAAGCCGTTGGTCCCGGTTGTCATTTGCGGATCTGTGACAGTCGTTATGGGTAGTAAGAAGCCCAAAAGTCAGACAACCAGTCTTACCAAGGGGTATTGTACTACCCGGTAGCTGGTTTGTGGAGGTCAGGTAGGCAGTCGCTTCATAGAAAATACTGGTATTCAGCTGTATCCGGTTTGACTGGAAAACGACCCGTTGGGAAAAGGCTTGGTAGATGATGTCTGAAGTTTTAATAAAGGTTATGTAGTAGGTATTTCATTCAGAAATCTTTGATTATCTTAACATCTTGCAAACTGAATTAGTTGATAATACTAAACTGAACATACTAAACTATGATGTTTAGTCCTTCTATTTCAATGTCATTTCTTTGACAGTCATTATGGGTCATCAGAAACCCTAAAGTCGGACAACCAGTCTTACCAAGGGCTGTCGTGTTACCCAGTTACTTACTGGGTTGTGGAGGTCAGATAGCCAGATAGTCAGCCTCCAAGTGCTAAAAGGGCATTGAGGGTTTCTTGACAGCCGGGACCAACGGACACCATCAAACTATTAAACCTTCAAAATAACAAGTAATTTTCTCACTTTTCAGCCATGTGTATTGTCACAGCAGACAAGACAAGTGACGCATGATATACCAGTTACGATAGTACCTAGGAAATTGTGGTCTGACTACCATGAACCTAGGATACCTGACCCTGATGTAAGTAATCTCAAGTCTTATTTTTTCCCCAATCGTTAGTATTAACACGTTCAACGTCATGTCGGACATTGCTGGGCGACACTTAACTTTCCCAATAAGCCACACAAAACTTTTGGGGATTACAAGCATCATGGATGCTATATTATGTTGATATCGACGGCACGGTTGGCGCGGTGGTTAAGCGATTGACTAACGAGCGTGTCGCGGGCTCGATTCCCGCACGGAACAAATATTTGTATGACCTACAAGTAGTTGTTCCGGGTCTGGCTGTAATGTTTGTAAACCCACACACAATACAGGAGAAATTCCTAGTGTGGGGCAACGTTTTTTAAACAAAGAAAGAAGGAAAGATATTATTTTCAGATATCAATAGAACTGCCATCACTAAAACAGCTGCGCACTACCATAGACAGAATGAGGACAATGGCGTCAGAGGTTGTAATAAGAGCGTCGGCTGAAGGGAGGCTGACTTTACAGATCAAGACTGATATGGCTAAAGTGTCCACGAGGTTTAAAGGACTGAGAGTGGAGGCTTTTGGAGGTAAATCATATGGTTATTATACTGTTCTGTACAGTCAACAGTAAATCAATTAAGTTAACATTCATGGCACCTGTATGTCGTAGCAATAAGGGAATTTTCATAAGAGTGTAAGGGCCCTTTCCCACGGCAAGGT